>CM050168.1:267789413-268143960 GCA_027410445.1 Discoglossus pictus | reverse complement strand
TATATATATATATATATATATATATATATATATATTTTAACTACCTAAACAATGTTTCATATATACGAAGAACTAGATTTGCTAGATTTGGGTGTGGACATGGTAGGAGGGAGGGCATGCTATATGAATTCAGAGGCTGAAGGGAGGTAAATGCAAATGAGAAAATGATAGTATGGCATGAGGCCCAGTGACATTGATTAAACCTCTGCAGAAATGGCTGCTTAGTCCTCATGGTAAATGCAACTGAGAAAATGACACTTGGAAAGTGAATCTGCTGAGTAAATGATTTGAGGCCCAGTGAGATTGGTTGAGCCTCTACAAATCTGGCTGCTCAGTCCTGATGGTAAAAGTTTACACTTAGTGTTAATAGCATTTAAATAAATACATCTGTTTTTATCATTTTTTATGACAAGACCTTCAAACAAATAACTCAGACCTGCTGTAACAAAAACACTCAACATGTCAAGGATCTTTACTCACTGTCATGACATTTCAGAGTATCCACTTAACTCATTAGCTTCATGTAAAAAGGAAAATATACCTTGGATGTTACAATTGAACTGGCACCAAATATATATGACTTTGTATTTATTTATGAACAAAATAGTCCAAAGAAATAGAATGATCACAAAATTATTTTCCTACTTTGCTCTATAAATAATAGGCACCCAGTGTTTACCAGGTCAAACTATATGAAAACATTGAATAATCATACAAAGGTATATATTTTCTGAAAGAATACCTATAGTAGACACTCAGTTAACCAGGACTCTCAAGCAACCATAAAAAATATTGCATACTGTGCTTTAAATAAAAATATAAATTTACAGGGCTCACCAAATGCCAGGAGCCAGGTTGTCATGCCACATAATGCTTACAGGCACCTAGATTTAATCCACTGTACATCTCTGCAATTCAGTGTTACCTGTAAGCAGGCAGGCATGAGTGACTGAGCCAGGGCAGTGTTGGTGTTACATTCCCCGGGTTCAGCACTTCACCATCCAGCCGAACGTACCTGTGTGTAAGTGAGGAGTGAAAGCTGCTGCTGCTAGAACAGCCTTCACTGACAAATATACTTAGCAGAACATCCTATGTGCAGCTAATCTAGGCCTCTTATAATAGTGATTCTCAAGCTACCGGAAACTACATTTATCGGCATCTACCAATCCTCATGGGTGCCGACTGAGAGTCCACTGTCTATATCATGCGTTAGGTTCCTGCTCAGAGTCCTCTTGTGGACTGTCAGAATTTGTTCATATTATGTACTCAGAGAAAATCAACACTTGGGTAAATGTGAGTAATTTCTTCCAGAGGATTTGTCTTCAACAATTTGTTTTATTTATTTATACATGCTAATTGAATTGTAAATATCACAACTATTAATGTATTATATAAAATATCACAGTATACATATAGACATAATATACCTGTCAAGAGACTTCTGAAACATTTGCCAGTGTCTGACAATTTCACCCTCCTTAGGCCGGTGTGACAATGAACTCCCACAATTGCTTCTGCACCCCCACATTGTAGGTCCCACAGAAAGAATACTCTAACAAAGATAAGGGAACATCATTGTACACCACATGTATATCTGCCAAAATAAATGTATAATTCATTTTCTCTCAACACTTTATCTACACTGCTTACTTTGAGAAGGCTAAAAAAGCTTCTCTGAAAAGCAACATAAATATATCCTTTGAATTGTATAATAATTGTTCCCTACTTCCATAGGGATGTTACTATCTTTACTTTCAGTCCTTTTATAATCTTTAAAATATTCTAGACACGACCTTACTGCAGGTAATATGCTATTCTCATAGGCACAAACACCAACAATAAATGATACTAATAGTATACATGGGACTAGGTTCTTCTTTTATAAATGACTAATAATAAGAACAAAATGGGTAACATACATTCTTACAAATATATAAAATATTCCTAAAAAAATATACATACAAATGCGAAAGAATATAAAACATTAATTACTGTATATACTCGAGTATAAGCCGACTTTTTCAGCACATTTGTATGCTGAAAATGCCCCCCCCGGCTTATACTAGAGTAAAAAATCCTCCTCCTTCCCCCCTTATCTTCCTCCTTTCCCCATTGTCCTCCTCCTTCCCCCCGTTATCCTCCTTCTTCTCCCATTATCCTCCTCCTCCCCCCCTTATCATCATCCTCCTACTTCTCCTCCTTCCCCCCTTATCATCATCTTGTTTCCCCCATAACCTCCTCCTTACTACACCCTCTCCAATCCCTATCCCATATCCTCCTTACTTGCTAATATGCTCCGATGAGCTGATGCTGATCCTGACGCCGCAGCACGTCTTCTGTACCGGCATATGCTAATGACATGACTTCACATGTGATTACTTTCATTAAAGACTGCTTGTGCTTTCAATGTCAGTTTCTATGCTAAGGGAAGACTGACAGCCCTATTAAATTCCCCCAACGTGGAAAAATGTAGCCCGTAACGTAGCCCGAATGACTTGAGGCTATTAAATTAGACCCGTAAAGCAACCTGCTGACGATCTGCGGGTTAGCAGCCTTATTAAATTGCGATTTGGCCAATTGAACAGGGCTCTATATAAGCACAGAGCATATTTTTTTACAGAAGTTTTTAGTTAGTGAAGACCTTGCTTTTGGATAGAAGTTCACTAAAAACTTTTGTAAAAAAATATGCTCTGTGCTTATATAGAGCCCTATTCAATTGGCCAAATCACAATTTAATAAGGCTGTAGGAGCCTGAAAACCCAACGCAACGTGAGAATTTAAACTGCGTTGATCTGTCAAGCCCATAACTGCTTTGTTTCCAATTTAGCTATTAAATTCCAACAAATTCACTAGCTTTCAAATTGTAACCCGGAAATGGAGCATAGAAGCCAACGGGTACTGGAGTGGACCCGATAGTGGGGTAAAGACTGATACCTAGCATTTTAAAAGCATGTAAAAACATACTACTGTACTTAGTATTAAAGTGAAAATGATGTTAGGTATTAATATCAAAAGCACAACATTCTCAAGCTCGCAAATCTGCAATATAATTATTATTTTTTTGTTATGTTTAATTTCCATGTTATATTAATCCCGGAAATCAATGTGTTAATACATATAATGGAACTTGCATGGACTTGAATATCATATTTATTGATTTATTCATATTGCATTATATCTGGAATGTGGTCGATCGAAACCCGTAATTAAAACGTAATTATTTTTCTTTTTTCAGTGATGTCATGCTGACGATCTATTTTACCATTGGCTTCCTCTAAACTACGGTTTTGACTAAATGATCAAGTGCAGGCCGAACATTCAACTTTTTTGAAAATGTTTTACGGGTTTGCCTCTCAAGCCCGTAGCTCGCAGTCTGTTCTAATTTAATAGCTCTGTAGATAAGCCAAATTTCAATCCTACAGGGATGCGGGTGTCAAGTTGCCCTAACGGGCATCTAATTTAATGTGGCGGTGAATCTAGATAAATAGAATAGTTTAATAGTAGGTCAAATAGACATATTAAAATTTGTCAAGTGCAGTGTGAAGCCAGAAACCACTATATTTATGTATATCCAATTGGGATATTTACCTTGTCATGATGAGCTTGTGTTCTTACCATGAAAGTCACCCAAGATAGACAGTTTATAGCAGAGAGGTTAGACAAATCTTGTTCCACTGGAGAAGGATTCCTAATGGTCCACTGGTGTCACATTCCCAGACACCAAGCACATCATTTCAGGAGCATCTCACCCATGCACCCTGTGCAGAATCTCAGCATACATGGTGCTGCCTAGTTTCCAAGTTTTCTAAACTGGTGCAGAGAGTCGACTGATGAATAAAGAAATCATTCTGTCCTGCTTGCAACTTCTGAGATTTATAGCACATATTATAACCTTGTGTTGCGTACGTATGTTTAGACTGGTCATTGCTGGGTTTCTTTAATAGCCTTGCGGGTTTTAATTAGCAATCACATATAATCGTTGTCAAACTATGAGACGTCGTCACGCTTTGCGTGGTGCGTAATACTTAGGCGATGAGCGTAGCAAGGCGAGCCGTTAACTCGGAGCACTTAATCGATGAGCGCCAAAGGCACTCATTGCCCGTGAGCCTTGCGTAGCAAGGCAGCCGTTAAACCACTAAAACTTGCAGCACAAAGCCGATAAGCACCAAAGGTGCAAATTGCCTGCGAGCCTCGCGAAGCAAGGCAAGCAGTGAAGGCAATAAAACATGTGGGACTTGGCCACAAAGGAGCGTAGATTACACATTGAAACACAAGGGACTTAGCCACCAAACATTTAGTAAACGTGGGATCGCCTTAGGCAGTTGACCAACGCAGGACTTAGAAAAAAAGAATTATGAGAGGCAGGAGTTAAAAAAAAAAAATACGAGATAGGAAAGATACGAAGTTAACGCCCGAACCGCACAAAGCAAAAAACAGTAAAAACACACAAAGGAGCGCAGATCACACATTGAAACACGAGGGACTTAGCCACCAAACACTTAGTAAACGCGGGATCGCCTTAGGCAGTTGACCAACGCAGGACTTCGAAAAAAAGAATTACGAGACGCAGGACTTAAAAATAAATATACGAGATAGGAAAAATAGGAAGTTAACGCCCGAACCGCACAAAGCAAAAATCAGTAAAAAAACACAAATTACAAAAAAAACTAAAACTATAAAAACATCACACACAGCACTGGGGAACATCCAGGATGTCTGGGAGTGAGGTGGAACGCAAATTTAAGTTGATTTGGCCGAGTTTCGCCACTCAAAAATCGCCTAAGCGGGAAAAAAATGGCCACCAAAAAAATTAAAATGAGGCTACACGACTCCGGACCATGCAAAACACCGCCAACCACATAACACTTTCACACAGGAATGTACAAGGCACAAAATACACTATTACAAAGGAGAAAAAACCTGAGATACAAAAAAATTTTTTTTACCAAACCGTGCAAACCAAAAAAAAACACACACAAAAAAAAATATACAACAAAGACATCACCCACAGCACGGGGGAACAGCCAGGACATCTGGGAGTGAGGTGAAATGCAAATTTAAGTCGATTTGGCCAAGTTTCGAAAATCGCTTAAGCAAGGAAATAAATGGCCATCAAAAAAAAATGAAAACGAGGCTACCCCGGACCAGCACAACACACAGACGACCGTGTAGCACTTTCACACAGGAACATACAAGGTACAAAATACACTATTACAAATGACGGAAAATGCTTGAGAACCGCGTAGCACATAGACAAACGACGCAAGTTTACAGCACTAACTTGCAACTAATAACATTACAAATCTAGAATGGCGCTTTACACAACTAATCCAAAGTTTTGCACTTGCGCATGCACCCTTTTTCTAATGCACAATTGGTCCATTGCTGACACTTTCTCCTCAGTCTAACTGTACATTGGATGCTGCAGGAAAATAAAAACAGATTGTTAGCTCTTCAGGCTATATATATTAATTAGAAATAGGTAAAATATATTAATTTATTAAGTAACTAATTTGTTAATTATTAGTTAACAAACTATATATATATATATATCTGTCTTTGTGATGAGCGCAGAAGATGCTCAGAGGAGCAAAAGTACATGAGAGGAGAGGCTCGCAATGAGCTCCGAAGGTCCACAGAGCAGAAAAAGCTTTACACTGTGTGGCAACTTTAAATTGTATTGCCCCGTCATTTTTGACAGGCAAGTCGCTAGTAGAAAATATATTGTAACCAAGCAGCTGCAGTCTGTTTTATTGGGTGTTAGTATCAAAAAACAACAAAATGAACAACAAAATGATCACTCTGTGGACTTGTACATGTTATGAAGCAATTAGATAAGGAGGATAAAATAAAAAGTTGCAATTTTTTATTTATATCATACCATTTATTTTGTTACAAATATCATACCATTTAGTTTTTGTTGCAAATATGCAGCAAATTAAAATTATTTTATATTTTAATTGATACCTGATTTCTACAACAATATTCTACCGTACTATTACATATGTAAAAAATATGTTTAGCTTTCACTTCTAATAGAAATCACATTAATATTAGTGGATAGAATAAATGTAAAAGCATTGGCTCCAGATTGGTATCTGTGTATTAAATGTTGCTTCTGTGTATTAACAATAGCTCATGGGTAGAGAGTTAGAGAGAACCTCATTATAACAAATCAGTCTTAGTGAATACTATGAAGGAGTCTGCTGTGAAGAGCTGCTGTAGTTATTAACTCTTCACAATCAAGCTTAATGTTGAAGTCTGTAGTAGGTTTGTTCTATGGGCATGATAACCCTCTCAGAGAGCAGCACTCCTTTTGTTTACTTGTGACTTTCAAAGTGAGAAATATCAAGTAGCATCAGTCTGGCTGGTCTTGCTCAAAAGATTAATCAAGCTTCGATATTGGTTATCAAACCTCCTTGAGTTTGTTCATTCTCGAATTGAGCACCTGACCAAAAGCCCAATTCAATTGCAAGCAGCATCTCAGGGTATCTAGGCCGTATGTCTACGGGCCTGTTGTGGGCTCCCGTTCGTCTCCTATTCCGGAGGTATTCAATTGAGCAAGAGCGAACGTTACGGGCCGTTCACATGTAACGCTTCCAAGTATCCGATCCAATGAAGCGCACCTAAATCAAGCAAGGCCGTAATTTGGGATTCCATCACAGGTCAATTAACCAATAGAAAGAGGAAAACGACAATCAAAGCCGCAAAAAACGTAAGTCTTTGACTGTGCTGTAGCTAGGCGTTGTTGGGTTTTTGAAAGAGGTATATAGAGAGAGATATAGACTGAGAAAGAAATAGAGAGTGCTAGAGAGAGATAGAGAGTGCTAGAGAGAGACAGAGAGTGCTAGAGAGAGCGAGTGAGAGTGCTAGATAGAGAAATAGAGAGTGCTAGAGAGAGCGTATTGAAACTCGGAGCACTTAGGCGATGAGCGCCTTTGGTGCTCATCGCCTGCAAGGCGAGCATTTGAGCCATTGAAACACGCAGGAAAAGTGGGATTGCCTTAGGCTGCAAGCAGTTGAGGAACGCAGGACTTAGAAAAAAAAAATTACGAGGTCGGAAAAATACGAAATTAACGGCCAAACCACGCAAATCAAAAAAACACAAAAAACAACAAAAACCTCACACACAGCAGCCAGGACGTCTGGGAGTGAGGTTGCATGCAAATTTAAGTCAAATTTGCAGAGTTTCGTCACTCGAAAATTGGCGAGAAATAAGCGAGAAATAAAATGGCAGCCGAAAAAAATGAAAACGAGGCTACACGACCCTGAACCGCACAAAACACAGCCAGATGCGTACCACTTTTACCCAAGAAGGTACACAATTCACTATTAGAAAGGATGGAAAATGCTTGCGAGCCGCTTAACACATCGCTGCCATTTTGCAACACTAACTTGCAACTAATAACATTGTGAATCTAAAATGTGCTTTACCTGACTAAACAAACGGTTTGCCCTTGCGTTATTTATACTGCACACTTGGCAGATTGCTGACACTTACACCTCAGGGCAGCAACAGTCCAACTGTACATTGTATGCTGCAGGAAAATAAAAACAGATTGTTAGGTAAAGTATATGAATTTATTAAGTAATTATTTCATTAATTATTATAAAAAAAAAAAAAAAATATATATATATATATATATATATAAAAAATGGCTAAATAGCATCCTTTACACTGCCGTTATTTTATGAATACATTAAGGCTTCGCACTTCCTAATACATTTATTAATTCTTAATTAATTATTAATGTACACTAATTTAATAAGTATTAATTAGTAATGGAAAATAAAAATGTATACTTTCCACTGCACTAAAAATTTTTTACTTTTTACACTGCACTTATATAGCTGGATTACTGCTCATTGGCTGCCAGCGATAGCACTCTCAAAGCTGTTACATATTTAAATCACTTTATTATCTCTGAGAACTGAAACATTTTTCTAATTTACACTGCACTAAAAAAATGGTATATTTAACACTAGACTCATATATCTGTCGTTGGGATGAGCGCCGAAGATGATCTTTGCAAAGCACGAAACTTGAAGGACACGACGGGAGAGGCTCGCATTAAGTTCCTAAGGTGCTCAGAGGAGCAAAATTACACAAAGGGAGAGGCTCATTGCGAGTCACAAGGTGAGTGCCAAAGGTGCTCAGTGCGGGGCTTGCAATGAGCGCCGAAGGTGCTTAGAGGCGCAAAAGTACATGAGAGGAGAGGCTCGTAATGAGCGCTGAAGGTCCTCAAAGGAACAAAAGCTTTACATTGTGTGGCAAACAGCATTGCCATGACTTGAAATCTTTTTGCCCCGTCATTTTTGACAGGCAAGTCGCTAGTATATATATATATATATATATATATATATATTTGTGGTCGCTACTATATATATATATATATATATATACATATATATATATATATATATATATATATATAAAGTATATATATATATATTTGTGGTTGGGTCCCTCTCTTACGCAGAGAGGTGACTGAAATGTTGCCGATAAGGAGACAAGGGTAGCTGTATTATGGCCTGCTGCTACCAGACATCCGGCCTGCTTAGAGGGCCAGATGGGAAAGGACATAGATGAGAGGCTGATTGGGCCAAATCAGCAAACTATACACAAAACCATATTTGATTTTCTTATAGAACTGCTTCCTATATCCAACCCCAGTTTTCAGACTGCTCCAATTACCGGGGCATAACTCTGCTCTCCATCGCAGGGAAAATCCTTGCAAAAGTACTCCTCAACATTCTGATGCCCACTATGGCAGAAGAAATCCTCCACGAGAGTCAGTGTGGCTTAAGAGCCAACAGGAGCACCACTGATATGGTGTTTGTTCTCAGGCAGCTCCAAGAGAAATGCAGAGAACAGAACAGGGGACTTTATGCAACGTTTGTCGACCTTACCAAAGCGTTAAGGAAGGGTTTGTGGCAAATCCTGGAATGTATAGGATGTCCTCCTAAGTTCCTCAACATGATCATCCAGCTACACAAAGACCAGCGTGGCCAAGTTAGAAACAACTGTGTTCTTGCACCCACTCTATTCATGATATTCTTCAGTATGATGCTGCAAAGGGTCACAACAGACCTTGATGTTGAGGATGGACTCTACATCCGATTCCGCACACACAGCAGTCTGTTCAACCTGAGGCGACTAAAGGCCCACAACAAGACTCATTTGAGAGCTACTCTTCACAAGGATGCTGCCCTCATTTTCCATACGGGGACAGCTTTGCAGCAGACATCTTGCTTCACTGAGGCTGCCAAGCTCTTCCACCAGCCCGCACCTCAAGAAGATTACTGTCCTCCTCGCATCACTATTGGTGAGTCTAAGCTGAAAACAGTCCAACAGTTTACCTACCTAGTTTGCATCATCTCCTCGGATGTAAAGGTTGACAAGGACATTGACAACAGACTGGCAAAGGCAAATGGTGTATTTGGCAAGTTATATAAAGGAGTTTGAAAAAACAAGCATCTGAACAAGTGCACAAAGGTCAATATGTACGGAGCTGTTGCGCTGACAACATTACTGTACAGTTCCGAGTCTTGGGTTACCTACCGCCACCAATTACGACTTCTTGATTGTTTTCATCAACGCTGCCTCCGCACTATCCTTAACATTCACTGGAATGACCACATCCCCAACACTGAAGTCTTAGAACAGGCAGGAATCACCAGCATTGAGGCCATACTGTTGAAGAAGCAGATGCGCTGGGCAGGACACATCTCTAGGATAGAGGATGATCGACTTCAAAAGATTGTGCTATATGGTGAACTCACCACTGGCAGTCGTGACAGAGGAGGGCCAAAGAAGAGATACAAGGACTCACTGAAACAGTCCCTTGATGCCAGTCATATTGACCATCGTCGATGGTCCGCCTTAGCTTCAGACCGAAAGGCATGTAGAAGTATCAATCACCAGGCTGTCTCCTCTTTCGAGACCACACGCAGGGCTGGTCTTGAGGACAAGAGGAAACGTAGAAAAAATGCTGTCACTATAGCATCCAACCAAGAACATCCTTCCCGTGCAACCACTGTGGTCGAGTCTGCCTGTCCAACATCGGCCTCCTAAGCCACCTAAGAGCCCATAGATGTGGACACCCTGCTTTAATCTTCGTTCACAAAGCCAAGCCTATAGCATATATAGTATATATATATATATATGTATATATATATATATATATATATATATATATTATGTAACAGAGCGCCACCTAGACCCAAATCTGGAGGTAAAATGGCATTTATTACAGCAGTGAGTGAGTTAACTCCTGCTATAAAAGGCTCCCTTGGAGAAATGGGTGTGGTCCCTGCCAGAAGCCTGTCTGTGAGACAGTGTGTGGAGCAGCAGGCTTTGAGCTGCCTGGGAGACACAGGCCCAAGTGAGGAAAGGCCTGAGCTGGAGTTGGTGAACAGAGGCAGATGCTCTAAGCATGAGAGTCTCAAAAGCATGCAGTCTAGAAGAAGACCCCAGAAAGGTGATTACCCAGTAGGGGAACGGCTGCAGAGGTAAAGAGAGCCTGCTCCAACCAGAAGAGGGAGAGAGAGATTGCTCCAACCAGAGAGAAAGAGAGGGGGACCTGAGATTGCAAGCAAGTGAAAGTCCCTGAAGAAGTTAATAATGAAAGAGTGAAGCCAGTATCAAGTATTGGGACTGTATAGTGAGAGCTGCAAGGAAGCTACATTTCTTTTCTGTTTATGTTATTTTCATGTGCTGGCTGTGTCAAAATAAAAACCTGGAGTGGAATGAAAAGCCTCCTGTGCCTTCCTCCATTAAGATTAATAGTTGGTTAAAACAGGGCACTGATCCTGCAAGTGGTAGTGACCCTGTTACACTGGTTTCAGTAGTGGGATCCGGGTCTTTGTACCAAAAGACCACCCACAGTAAAAATGGAAGAGGTAATAAAGGCCTTACTGCAAGCAACCGCAGCACAGCAGGAAATAAGCAGACAACAACAGGAATCAAACAGACACCAGCAGGAATTTAACAGATTGCTTGCAAATTAGATGACACAAAGTCAAGCCAATTTACAATAGATATTACATCAATCCAAACAACTTGCTACTGCAGGAACAAGAGAACCAGTGATGGGACTGCAAGCAAGTCACCACATACATAAAATGAACTGTGCATGGGCTGTTGAAATTGCTCTAAACCAGCAGGAGAAGAAAGAGATGTGTGCAGAGTCCAAGCTGCAAGAAAATATAGCCTGGAAAAGGCTGCTGCAGGTCTAGGAGAGGCTGCTGCAAAATTAAGAGAGGCCACAGAGAAGTGGATGAGACAAGCAGATGAGAGTGCTGAAGTGCCAAAAGTGACTGCAGAGACAGCGAGTGAGGCTGCAGAGACAGCGAGTGAGGCTGCAGAGACAGCTGAGACGGTGAAGGAGACAGCTGAGACGGTGAAGGAGACAGCTGAGACGGTGAAGGAGACAGCTGAGACGGTGAAAGAGACTGCTAAAACCGCAGAAGTGTTGGTGAGAGATAAAGAAGCATAGGTGGTACAGACACAGAAGCTCATAGTAGTGGATGCCCAGTTCCAGGAGAATCCAGACTGCGAGATGGTAAAAGCGGATCCACCATCCCTGAGAGGAAGAAGTCACAGAGATGCCAGGCACATTGTTTGCTGCCTCTCGGCGCAAGCCGCTCAAGACCCTATTGTTGAGCTGAGGGGGAAGGTATGTGACAGGGCGCCACCTAGAGGCAAATCTGGAGGTAAAATGGCATTTATTCCAGCAGGGAGTGAGTTAACTCTTGCTATAAAAGGCTCCCTTGGAGAAATGGGTGTGGTCCATGCCAGAAGCCTGTCTGTGAGACAGTGTGTGGAGCTGCAGGCTTGGAGCTGCCTGGGAGACACAGGCCCAAGTGAGGAAAGGCCTGAGCTGGAGTTGGTGAGCAGAGGCAGATGCTCTAAGCTTGAGAGTCTCAAAAGCGTGCAGTCCAGAAGGAGACCCCAGAAAGGTGATTACCCAGTAGGGGAACTGCTGCAGAGGTAGAGAGAGCCTGCTCCAACCAGAAGAGGGAGAGCGAGATTGCTCCAACCAGAGAGAGAGAGAGAGGGACCTGAGATTGCAAGCAAGTGAAAGTCCCTGAAGAAGTTAATACTGAAAGAGTTAAGCCAGTATCAAGTATTGGGACTGTGTATAGTGAGAGCTGCAAGGAAGCTACATTTCTTTTCTGTTTATGTTATTTTCATGTGCTGGCTGTGTCAAAATAAAAACCTGGAGTGGAATGAAAAGCCTCCTGTGCCTTCCTCCATTAAGATTAATAGTTGGTTAAAACAGGGTAATAGTGACCCTATTACAATATATATATATATATATATATATATATATATATATATATATATATATATATATCCATACCTTAATTCATACCTTAATCTGAATAACGAATGTATATTAATAAATATGGTATATTGGATAGTAATACAAGTGTAATTTGTGTAGACAGAGAAAGAGGAAGATCCTCATATTCATGTGTAAATCTTGTTGTGCTACTTTCTCTACCACCATTTAAAAAAATAATGAAGATAATGTAAGATTAAAAATAAATGTAATATATAAATGTAACAAAAAGTTCATAATCCTTTTTTTATTACTTATTTCCAACTACCCATTTTTAATATTTTGGTTTTGGCATTTGAGGGAACATTAAGCATGGCACTATATTTACTGCACAAAGTATTTCTATGCATTCATTATATGTATCACAGAACATACAAACACAATTGGATATAACTTATTCTAATATAGTACTTAACACTATTCAACTTATGCTGTTACATAATGTTATATATTAATATATGTTATATATTATTATCTGGTGTTATCACTAATCAGGTCTTCGTATTCTGGATATGTATTGTGACAAACTATCTGTCTCCCACTGGCTCTGTGCACTTGTTTAAAGCACATTCGATGGAGGAATACCAATACAGGAGGCTTTTAAAGGTCTAGTCTGTGCCTCGCTCATCAGCTTCCATGCTTCAGTCTCTCTCTCTCTCTCTCTGGGTGTCTTTTTACAGCTTTCACACACCAGTATGAACATTCTTCTCTGTTGCCCTTCTTGCAAACAGCATACATTTCATGAGTCTGTATTACCAATGTTCCTCAGTATGCTTTCTCAACATTGGCCCAAAACAGCCTGTCTCAGCAGCAGGCTATCAATGAGGGCCTTCTCTAACTGTTAGCAACAGTCCATTAACCAGACATACCCATGTCTTAGTTCCTTGAGCAACACTTGAGCAAATCACACTCATTCAGGAGTTTGTTCTTTCTCCTAATAGGGGAAAAGGGAGCTTTATATACAAAAAGAAAAAGAACACTTATAGTCCCTATATCTGAATAACCATATATGTGTCATACAAGGACCAATAAAATGCAAAATTTATTTACATATATTAATAGTCATGACAACATTTAAAACTAAGAATAAAAACTTGTAGACACCACACTGTCCTGCTGCAGAGATATAGGCCAAATAGATCTAGTCCTCTTCAAAAATAGTGTCTATCTCTTTAAAGTCCCCCATCCACTTAGCTCCAGATAATATAGTGAATCACACCTATGCCACTCTATATGCAACTAATATATATCCTTATATCTATTCCCACACTTATGAGTCCATCAATTATACACAATATCCCTTTTCTTTCCTCAGGGAAACCCCGGCTAACAAGCCTGAATTAATTGGGAGGACCACTCTTCTGCATTAAGTTTATTGTGTTCCATACAGTATCCTTTGTCCTGTTCAGACGGGAAACTGTCACACTAAATATGCACAAATAGTTAATGGATAGAAGTTTAAGTTTAAATATGAAGCATATTATCCTTAATTTGGGAGCGCTGGGTGGACTACCAGCAATCTTCAGATATGTGAGGACCCTAGTCTAGCGCCCCATAATGCTTCTAACATGTAGTTTAAAATTTTCATATTATCGGATCAATGTTTATATCTCTGCACCGTTTAGTGGTGTGTGACGTCAAAAAATATGCAACGCGCACGCGAATGACGGCTCAAGGCACATTTCAATACCCTGCTTCAACAGGAGCAGGAGAAAAGGGAGATTTGCAATATCTTTGCCCATGCAAATTGCTAGTCTCACTTTATACAGTGTCACGATAACTACTCTAACTGGGTTCGCCCCGAACCTAGTTCTGACCCACCCAGTGGTACATGATGGTTCTTGTTATTATGCCTGTTAGCAGGAACAGAACCAGTATTGGACCACCAGGTCGGCCACAGGTACATGGGAATTACCCGTCAAGGCAGCCAAGTTACCATTTGTAACTCTTCTTTTAGACAGATGTAAAATTCTTAACCCCTATGATCAGGATTCACCCTTCCCTCAATAATGAGCCCACACATAATTATGTATGATCACCCTAAGAATTGTTTATTAGTCTAAATCAAACATTTTTATGCACATCAGTCACTCCTCACCACTAAGCCACACCCCTTAGGAACAGTCCTCACCTCCTAGCTAAGCCCCCCACTTGTCAATCACGGTCTGACAGTTCCTTAACAACCGCCCCCAGGTACTTTGGAACCAAGACAGTAATTAACAAATGACTACCTTTGTGCTGTATGTCAGGGGGAGCTAGTCTGCTAATTAAGCCAGGAGACAGTTAGTCTACAGGCCTAGGTGACAAGGTACTCTTTGGACTATGTCCCTGTAACTCTTTTACTGTGGTTCCCCAATTATTGGTACCCCTTTTTCTTATGACTGGGACCTACCATACTTGAATGCAGAGACCATAGCGGGTGCTAGCGGGATCGATCAATACTATGTGGGTTATGCTGTGCTGTACCTTTGATCACTCCAGGCTGGGACAAGTTGCCGTTCAGGTACAAGCTACCCAAAGAAGGAACATGACTATACTCAGGAAATCTGACTCTACGTCTCTCTGTAGCAGGTAGTGTGTCTGGGTAGGGTTTGGCTTGGCTATTACTTTGCACGGGCCAAGCTCCCACTGGAGGTTAGGGAACCCCATACTATAGCAGCTAACTAGATAACATCCCAAGTTGGCCAAGTATTCAGTTAACCTTGCAAAGGGGTCTGTGTAACCCCACTTTTAGAGCTGGTTCAAACTTCCAAGAATTTACCAAAGTTGCTTGTGGCTTGTATGAGCTATGGAGCTGAATTGTGCCTATTAGGTCTCACTATAACAACAGATCAAAGGGGATATCAGTAACCATCACTAGATCCCAATTGACCTTTGCTTGTTGAAGTAAGTGTCCTCAACGTTCTTTTTTGGCAAGTGTAACAAGAGCTCTGATGCCTTAATCCCACCCCCACCCCCCACAGTTCTATTGAAGTCTATGAATGAAGTAATAGAACTACTGTGTCTATGAATTAGAGTGCAGGCGGCACCTATGATGTCAGCCCCAGGGAGAAGAAAGCAAAGATGCAGTCAGTGATTGAAAGCCTATGTGTCAGATTCTCAAGGTGGTAACAGCCATATGCCACCAGGGGACAATAACAGGTAATTAGGTTTCCCTTTACCCATGCTTATGTGCATTATCCTGGCTCCCAGAAGTCTGGTAGCTGTACCCTAGTCCTCTAGATTTTCTGACCGTACCCGAGAACTCAGACACCGTTCCCCAAGGATGTGGGCAATAGGCTTTATTGTATTCATCGGGGAGAGCTGAGCCTAGGGGTATCACACACCCTATGGTCACTGACAGTACCTTTGCTCCTAAGTAAATTACATATCCATTTGCCAAGTCCATGTATCCATTTGAGTTGCCATGTTTGCTCTGAAAGGGACTCCTTGGGCCATGCGCCCCTCGCCCTCCTAGGGCACCGGCTGGTTGAATCAGTTCCCAGTGGCCCCACATTATATGTATTCAAGCACACATCCAGATAACACATGTTTTCATGCATTTAATGATTACACCTATCATTATCGCACTCTGTATTGTCATATTATGTCATATACTACTGTACTTAAGTTATTTACAATTAGACATTATTATTATATTCATCACATTTTGCACGTCACTTATTCACATGAAAAAATGTCTTACATGCTATTATTTGATTATTATTATTTTTTTACAAATCTGTGTTTAATTATATATATTAAAAACAATATATTTTTTCTCTTTTTTATTCATGTTCAATTTACAAGTGCTCCTCTAGGTGTCAGTTGCATACCATGTGCATGATTTTCACACTGTCACATAACCTTTTGTGGTCTTTGTGAACCAGGAAGTTATTTAAGCCACAATGTCTAGGCAGCTATTGTTTGAGCTTCCTGAATGACCTGCAATGGTTTTTTTCTTGTGTCTTAATGCATTTTGAATTATGGTTAGCTAAATTGGTTTTGTTATATTAATTTTAGGATATTGCAAACGCAATGTTTAAATAAAATATACTTTCTTTGGGTTAAGCATTAGTAAGTAGGATATACATTTTGGGCCCTATTAAATTCTCCCACGTAGTTCTCTCGGTGCTCGCAAAAGGCAGTTTTCCTGCTGTTTGCGAGAACCGAATCTCTCGCAGCCTGCTTTACGATATGACTGCGAGAAAATGGCCGAGAATAGGCTCCGAGAGAGCTACGTAGCCTTAAATCTATGCACGAGTCTCGCATATCGTAAGAATCCCTACGTGGACAAAAAGTCCACGCAAGGGATCCAAAAGCCTCTACGTGCTGCCTCGGAACAGCCCGAGACAGCAGTGTGAGGCTCCCCCCTGCACCCTATACACATCCCCATGCTGCAGGGGTCTCTATCAGGACCCCTGCAGCACCCCCACATTAACCCATTGCAGCGGGGGTCCCCGATCTGCATAGATCAGGCCCCCCGCTGCATTTAAAACGTTTAAATTCCCCGCCGCGGCTCCTTAAAGGGACCGTGGCACACTATTACCCAATCCCGGCCGCGGCACTTAAAATTAACCCCCCTCTATGCTGGGGGTCCCCATCGGGACCCCCGAAGTGTCCCCACATAAACCCATTGCAAGGGGGGCCCCGTTCTGCATAGATCAGGCCCCCCGCTGCATTTAAAACTTTTAAATTCCCCGCTGCGGCTCCTTAAAGGGACCGCGGCACACTATTACCCAATCCCGGCCGCGGCACTTAAAATTAACCCCCCTCTATGCTGGGGGTCCCCATCGGGACCCCCGAAGTGTCCCCATATAAACCCCCTGCAGCGGGGGGCACCGATCGGCACCGATCGTGACCCTGCTGCAATTCAATTTTAAATTTCCCGCCTCGCGGGTCCTCAAAGGACCGTAAAGGTCCTGAAAGGACTCGCACTAAAAATATTAACCCCAGGCAACTATAATTACCCCATTAACTCATGATGGTCAATCCAGACCACCATAAGGCCTAAATTAACCCATTAACTCATGGTGGTCAATACAGACCACCATAAGGCCTAAATTAACCCATTAACTCATGATGGTCAATCCAGACCACCATAAGGCCTAAATTAACCCATTAACTCATGGTGGTCAATACAGACCACCATAAGGCCTAAATTAACCCATTAACTCATGATGGTCAATCCAGACCACCATAAGGCCTAAATTAACCCATTAACTCATGGTGGTCAATACAGACCACCATAAGGCCTAAATTACCCCATTAACTCATGATGGTCAATCCAGACCACCATAAGGCCTAAATTAACCCATTAACTCATGGTGGTCAATACAGACCACCATAAGGCCTAAATTAACCCATTAACTCATGATGGTCAATCCAGACCACCATAAGGCCTAAATTAACCCATTAACTCATGGTGGTCAATACAGACCACCATAAGGCCTAAATTACCCCATTAACTCATGATGGTCAATCCAGACCACCATAAGGCCTAAATTAACCCATTAACTCATGGTGGTCAATACAGACCACCATAAGGCTCTATTTAACCCCATCAGTCCCATAAGGGTATATTATTACCATTATGGGCCTGTTACAACCCAACATTAACCACATAAGTGCCATGATGGTCCTCAAGGACCATCATGACACTAACTACAAACACTACACTATAACCCCCAATAAACCATTTAATCTAAACTAACCCCCCTCTACACTAATCTATTAACACTTACACTACCTACCTACACTACCTACCCCCTAATAAACCTCCCCAACACTCTAATTACAAAAAACAAAAAACCTACAGCACAGAAAACAAAAAACCTACAGTACAAAAAACAAAAAAACCTACAGTACAGAAAAAAAAAAAATTACAACCCCACCCCCCACTACAGAAAACAAAAAAATACATTACAACCCCACCCCCCACTACAGAAAATAAAAAAATTACACACCTGAAAAGGAAAGACAGATAAACACAATACAATACATACATATAATACATTACATACATTACATACAATACATGACATTACATATAATATATTACATATAATATATTACATATAATACATTACATACATTACATACAATACATGACATTACATACATTACATATAATATATTAAATATAATATATTACATATAATATATTACATATAATACATTACATACATTACATACAATACATGACATTACATACATTACATATAATATATTAAATATAATATATTACATATAATATATTACATATAATATATTACATATAGTCCTAATCAAATACCCCCTATCTATCTAACATACAATCTATTTAATTTAAAATAAATCCTAACTATATCAAATACATCCCCCTATCTATCTAATATACAAAAAATCCTAACTACATACACAGACCCTTATTCTAAACTAAAATAAAATAATTACAGTCCTAACTACATACACAGACCCTAGTTCTAAGCTAAAATCAATAAATTAAGACCACTTACCTTTAAGATGTTGCTTCAGATCACTAACCTATGGGTCAAACAAAAAATAAAAATTAGTACAAAACATTAACATCAAATAAATAAACATTCTATACATTCTAAATAATGCCAATTTCCTCCCGGAAACGACTCCGGGAGGTTCAGTAGCGTCGGGGAGGTCTGCCAGTGCAGACCTCCGTTAGTTTTTTTTTTTTTTAGAGCGCGGATGGTTCCGCGGCCCAGCCGGGGCTGAAGGAGAGAAGGCCGGGGACATCGCGGGGAGGTAAGTTAAATGTATATTTAGATGTTTATTTGTGTATTTTATTTATTGTTTATATATTGTATTCATGTATTCATGTATTGTGTTTTTTTTTTAACAGGGCCGCGCCGGAAGAGCTAAACAGTGACTGGACATGCTGTAAAGGTGAGTTGAATATTTAGAATGTATAGAATGTTTATTTATTTGATGTTAATGTTTTGTACTAAATTTTATTTTTTGTTTGACCCATAGGTTAGTGATCTGAAGCAACATCTTAAAGGGTCTGTGTATGTAGTTAGGATTTTTTGTATATTAGATAGATAGGGGGATGTATTTCATATAGTTAGGATTTATTTTAAATTAAATAGATTGTATGTTAGATAGATAGGGGGTATTTGATTAGGACTATATGTAATATATTATATGTAATACATTATATGTAATGTATGTAATGTCATGTATTGTATGTAATGTATGTAATGTATTATATGTAATATATTATATGTAATATATTATATGTAATATATTATATGTAATGTCATGTATTGTATGTAATGTATTGTATGTAATGTATGTAATGTATTATATGTATGTATTGTATTGTGTTTATCTGTCTTTCCTTTTCAGGTGTGTAATTTTTTTTTTTCTGTACTGTAGGTTTTTTTGTTTTTTGTACTGTAGGTTTTTTGTTTTCTGTGCTGTAGGTTTTTTGTTTTTTGTAATTAGAGTGTTGGGGAGGTTTTTTATGGGGTAGGTAGTGTAGGTAGGTAGTGTAAGTGTTAATAGATTAGTGTAGAGGGGGGTTAGTTTAGATTAAATGGTTTATTGGGGGTTATAGTGTAGTGTTTGTAGTTAGTGTCATGATGGTCCTTGAGGACCATCATGGCACTTATGTGGTTAATGTTGGGTTGTAACAGGCCCATAATGGTAATAATATACCCTTATGGGACTGATGGGGTTAAATAGAGCCTTATGGTGGTCTGTATTGACCACCATGAGTTAATGGGTTAATTTAGGCCTTATGGTGGTCTGTATTGACCACCATGAGTTAATGGGTTAATTTAGGCCTTATGGTGGTCTGGATTGACCATCATGAGTTAATGGGTTAATTTAGGGCTTATGGTGGTCTGGATTGACCATCATGAGTTAATGGGTTAATTTAGGCCTTATGGTGGTCTGGATTGACCATCATGAGTTAATGGGTTAATTTAGGCCTTATGGTGGTCTGGATTGACCATCATGAGTTAATAGGTTAATTTAGGCCTTATGGTGGTCTGGATTGACCATCATGAGTTAATGGGTTAATTTAGGGCTTATGGTGGTCTGGATTGACCATCATGAGTTAATGGGTTAATTTAGGCCTTATGGTGGTCTGTATTGACCACCATGAGTTAATGGGTTAATTTAGGCCTTATGGTGGTCTGGATTGACCATCATGAGTTAATGGGTTAATTTAGGCCTTATGGTGGTCTGGATTGACCCTCATGAGTTAATGGGTTAATTTAGGGCTTATGGTGGTCTGGATTGACCATCATGAGTTAATGGGTTATTTTAGGCCTTATGGTGGTCTGGATTGACCATCATGAGTTCATGGGTTAATTTAGGCCTTATGGTGGTCTGGATTGACCATCATGAGTTAATGGGGTAATTTAGGCCTTATGGTGGTCTGTATTGACCACCATGAGTTAATGGGTTAATTAGAGCCTTATGGTGGTCTGTATTGACCACCATGAGTTAATGGGGTAATTTAGGCCTTATGGTGGTCTGGATTGACCACCATGAGCTAATGGGTTAATTTAGGCCTTATGGTGGTCTGGATTGACCATCATGAGTTAATGGGTTAATTTAGGCCTTATGGTGGTCTGGATTGACCATCATGAGTTCATGGGTTAATTTAGGCCTTATGGTGGTCTGGATTGACCATCATGAGTTAATGGGGTAATTATAGTTGCCTGGGGTTAATATTTTTAGTGCGAGTCCTTTCAGGACCTTTACGGCCCTTTGAGGACGCGCGAGGCGAGAAATTTAAAATTGAATTGCAGCAGGGTCACGATCGGTGCCGATCGGGGCCCCCCGCTGCAGGGGGTTTATATGGGGACACTTCGGGGGTCCCGATGGGGACCCCCAGCATAGAGGGGGGTTAATTTTAAGTGCCGCGGCCGGGATTGGGTAATAGTGTGCCGCGGTCCCTTTAAGGAGCCGCGGCGGGGAATTTAAAAGTTTTAAATGCAGCGGGGGCCTGATCAGTGCAGATCGGGGACCCCCCCTGCAATGGGTTTATATGGGGACACTTCAGGGGTCCCGATGGGGACCCCCAGCATAGAGGGGGGTTAATTTTAAGTGCCGCGGCCGGGATCGGGTAATAGTGTGCCGCGGCCCCTTTAAGGAGCCGCGGAGGGGAATTTAAAAGTTTTAAATGCAGCGGGGGCCTGATCGGTGCCGATCGGGGACCCCCGCTGCAAGGGGTTAATGTGTGGGGGCTGCGGGGGTTCCTATGGACCCCTGCAGCAAGGTGTTCATGTGAGGACACTTCGGGGGTCCCGACAGGGACCCCCTCATTGAGGGGGGGTTCATTTTAGGTGCCTGGGGGGGGGTTTGGAGTACCCCCCACGGCAGGGCTTATGTGGGGGACTGCAACGGAGGTCCCTTTTAGGACCCCCGCAGCACTTGATGAGGAGTGGGAGCCTGCGATATCATCTCGCAGGCTGTCACTCCTCATGTACATTTACGCAGTGTAGATACGTACGGCCCTGCTGCGTAGCTCACACGTTGCTCGCAGCAGGGCTAATTTAATAGCATTGTAAGTTAGAGAAACTTTGCAGTACGTAGGGCTTAAGTAGAAGCCTCTTATTTACGAGGCTGGAATTTAATGAGGCCCTTTGTTTGCAAGTTTTATGTATAAGTATTATTTTCAAGGATATGTGTGGATATGTATATATAAGCAGAAAAGTAATATCTTAGGGAATTAAACCCATTAGTGCTTGACACTACAAATTCAAATGTGAAGACAACATAGGGTTAATCATAATCATATAGTAATAGAGAAATTTTATTGGTGAAAAAACGTCGATTAAAAGAATTTAAAAGCAATTTAAAAACACTGTGAAAGGTGATTCCTTCAATGACTCTTGTGACCACTATTACCACTCTATTATATAGTATTTTTAGAGTGTGGTTACACAGGTAAGTTCCTCAGAGTATATAAAAGGGCAACTGCACAATGATTCAAGGGCTGTAGACAAAGCCCATAGATGGATGTATATGTATACAATATTAATATAGATTACTGACAAAAAAATGAAACACCTACTATTAGTATTGTTATCTTGGTGTTTCAAAACTGTAAAGGCTCAGCCTCATATGGGAATGTCATGTAGTCTGATACAGATACCAGTCACTATATGCAGCAAAGCTGTTTTCCCTTAATGTATCTGTATACAGAAACGACTGACATGCTGTTTGCAAAGCAATGGTTATCTCCTCTTAACTAAGTTACTGAGGGTCTGTGTCAGTTCAGGGGTAAGGCTTTAATAGCCCAAATTATATGCCCTTAAAAATGCCTCTGAGTTCTTTTTAGTAGAGCGTTTGCGCCTCCATTAGCTCGGAGTTTCGCGCTTCCTGAATGTGGCGTGCGTGATGACGTCACGCTACATACGCCTGTTACCTAACATGTTTCTACGTTACAAAACGTCTTTGTCAAAGGATCAAGGCGTGTACTGAAAATGAGAGTTATTTAAAGGAAGCGGTAGCCATGGTTACCAACGCTACCGAGTGTGCTACACTGAAATAAATCTCTTATATATTGTAAGCCTGGGAGGAAGGAAGATAATTACATTAGAACTAGTATAAGATCACCCTTATATGATAATGCAAGATTAAAAGAAGTCTTCCATATATAGGTGTGAATCAATGGATATAGTCTCTTCTAGTGATCAATGTGTCACTGGGAAGTGGACTGTAGGGCATATAGTGCTAAAACATACCATAAAGTGCTTGGTGCAGAGGATAATAAAATGATGGATGAAGTCCCAGATCATGAGGGACTATGTAATAAGTACCTATAGTGTGTAAATATAAGATAGAATCCTAGTGGAGAGCACCATCTCTCAAGAGGGGCAGTAAAGTATAAGCTGAAGTGATAGTGTAAATAAGGCAAAGGTGCCCTATAAAAGAGGCAAAAGATGTGTACTATACCAAATAAAACATATATGTGAAACAAATAAGTGAAAAAATTAAATGAAGGGAGTATACGAAAAACCTTCATTTAACCCATTGGGTACTTGTGCTTGAAGTTTATAAATCCATTTAGATTCAGATTGTAATAGTTTTTTTTGGAAGTTGCCCCTTCTGGGTCCTGAAGTTACTGAATCTATGATGCAGAACTTAAGTACATCCGGATTGTTGTTGTGGCAATATTTAATATGTCTTGCTATGGGGGTATCATATTCATTGAGAATAGAGTATATATGTTCCCCCATTCTACGTCGAAGCTCTCTACAGGTTTTACCTACATAAACCTTATTGCAAAGGCATGTGGCTATATATATCACTCCTGTAGATTTACAGTTAAAGAAGTTGTTAATTTCATAACTGAGCCCATTAATAGGGTGTATGTAGTTTTTGCACGGTTTTACAAATTTGCAAAATTTGCATCTTCCACATTTGTACATTCCCTTAAGGGGTTTAAGCCATGTCTTGGTCTCAATTGGATTATCATTGTACAGACTATGTACAATCATATCTTTGATATTGGTGCCTCTCCTATATGTTATGCTTGCCTTTGGAGTTAGAGCATCTTGTATGTCTTTGTCAATTGTAAGAAGATGCCAATGTTTTTCAAGAATGGTTCTAATAATGTCAGAATCATGACCATATGTCATTATGCATCTAATAAGATCCTGGTTGGATGTGTCGTTAGTTTTGGTGGTATTATTTACCTGTTTATTTGTGACATGTGCATTAAGCAGGTCAGTTCTATTACAAGATAGGGCATGCTTATAGGCTGATTTAAGACTCCTATTTGGATAACCTCTTGTTTTAAACCGCTGTCTAAGTTTATCTGCTTCTATTTTAAATTCATGTTCTGTACTGCAATTTCTCCGAATCCTTAAATATTGGCCTTTAGGGATTCCTCTTTTTTGGGGTCCAAAGTGCTGGCTTTCCCATTTTAGTAGTGTGTTGGAGGCTGTTTCCTTTCTAAAGGTTGAAGTGCATATTTTCCCCTCTGAGTCCTTCTTGATTTTTAAATCTAGGAAGGAGACTTCACTTTTATTTGCCTCAGAGGTAAATCTCAGGCCTATTTCGTTGTTATTCAAATATGATATAAACGCAGTAAGATCTTCTCTATTACCCGTCCAGACAAGAAACACATCATCTATGTATCTTCTCCAGATGAGTATATTACTTCCAAAAGTATGTGCGTTATCATCATATATATATTTGTCCTCCCACCAGCCAAGGAACAGATTGGCATAACTGGGAGCACACGGTGTTCCCATTGCCGTTCCTTGTTGTTGGTGGTACCATTTATGGTTAAAGATGAAAAAGTTATGTTTCAGAACATATTCAAGCAGTGATATCAGCAGTTGGTTTAATTCTTCAAAGATGGAGCCTTTCATCTTAAGAAAATATTTTATTGCATCAATTCCAAAGTGATGAGGAATACTACTGTAGAGAGCCTCCACGTCGATGCATACCAGCCACGAGTCAGTAGGTATAGTTAGGTCTTCTAGTTGCCTAAGGATATCTGGGGTATCCTTCACATATGATGGCAATCCCATCACAAAGTCTCTCAGATGGTAATCCAAAAAAACACTACAATTATGTGACAAATTGTCAGTACCAGAGACTATAGGTCTTCCCGGGATAGGCCTCGTCTTTTTATGTACTTTTGGAAGGGAGTAGAAGACTGACACCGTGGGGAATTTGGGGAGCAAAAATTGATAAGTTTGATCATCAATGATTCCAGAGTGTTTAACACCATCTAAGATGTTCTTGAGGGTAGATTTAAATTCGGCTGTGGGATCCTTGGGAATGATCTTATAGGTCATTTTATCCTTAAGGATCCTTTCACACATATCTTTATAGTCCATGTTATCCATTAGGACTATATTTCCGCCCTTATCGGCTGGTTTAATGTGGATGGTGTTATCTTCTCTCAGTTCTTTCAGAGCTGTATATTCAGATTTAGTGAGATTGTATATTTTTTTGTAGCTCATATGGTCTATGTTCTCTATGTCATTCGAGACTTGTTGTAGGAATACCCAAATGTTGGCATAATCTTTTAATTGCGGTGTGAAAGTACTTTTATTTCTCCATCTCTTAGGTTCAATTGTTGGTGTACAGTTTTCTTCCAATAGTTCCATAAGGCCTTGTATAATCTTAATATCCTCTTGGGGTACACCTAGGTTGAGGATTTCCCTCTCTTGCTTCATTTTATAAAACTTATGTAGAGCTAACTTTCTAGAGAACAAATTTAAATCCTTTATGTGAGTAAAGGTATCTGCTTTGGATGTAGGTACAAAGGTTAGGCCTTTACTTAATACTGAAATATGTGACTCTTGCATTTTAAAGTGCGATAAGTTGATAATTCTCAGTTCATCCTCTCTTTTACTGGGTACCCTTGAAATTGATTTGGTCTTGTTTGTATCGATCTCCTTCCTTGAGACCGTCCTCTTCCTAAAAAAGGAGTAGGGGGGAGATCATTCTCATAACTAGAATAAGGTCTTGTTAGTCTGTCAGGATCATATTGATTCCTTCTCGGGCGTAGTTCATATTGGTCCCTTCTCCAATTGGAGTTTCTTGTTCTGTTATTGGTTTTATATTGATGGAAATTGGGACCTATGAGGTCTTTTCTGGTAGTATTATCCTCTATATCTGAGGTATCATAATCAGATGAACTAATTTCAGATCCAGTTTGAGTTTCTGAATTCGCTGGTAGTCTCTTATATATTCTACCTGTCTTGAAATCTGTTTGATCTCTTAGAAATTTCCTTTGTTTGCGATCTTTGATGTCTTTTTTAAATTTGTTAATGTTAAAGTTCAGTTTGTTACACAAAATTTCAAAGTCAGAGAGGTCTTTGAATTTGTCAACTTCTATTTGATTCAGTATAACTCTTTGTTTAATGTTCTCTAGATTTTTCTGCTCAGTTTCAATAATCACATTTATATAATGTTTGCTTAGAAAAAAACATATATTTTAAGCTGTTGTAGATTTAGTACTGTTTTGTCCCTACCAGCAGTGGCATGCTGCAGGACTTTGTTCGATTTGCTGTAAGGGTTAGGGTTAGAGTTTCGGTTAGACTTAGGGTTTGGGGTTAGGGTTCAGGGTTAGGGTACAGGCAGATGATATGCCTTACATAACTGTGCATATCACTATTTTACTATGTAAAGCCTATCATCTGCCACTACCCTAACCCTGAACCCTAATCCAAACCCCCAACCCTAAACCCTAATATAGTAAAGTAACCAAAATGTTGGTGCATGCCACTGCTGGTGGGGGTGAAATAGGAAATATCTTTTTTATCAAGTAATTAATATACTTGGCACATGTAAATGGAGAGTAGGCAAGACACCAGTTTAAGGTATATCATTTTATTATTATTGTTTTAAACACAGTGTCCACATGGAAGGATTGAATGCAGTTTTTGGTTGATATTTTTGATAAAGGACATCATTTTTAAAAGGTATTCATAGATTCTTTGTTTAAGTAAAGCTTCCCTGACGAAGTCCTCTCTGGACGAAACATGTAGGAGGAGTCTGTTGTTTTGCTGATTTACCATCCATTTTGTGAGTAGATTTTTTCTTCAGCACCTAATACATAGCATGTTCATGCTACAATAGCTTGCTCTCTTCCCCTTCAATTTGATTGTTTTAATTCAAGCTTCAATGTAAGGTCAGTAATGTGTCAAATGTTGTGCTTTTTTATTGTTGTTTCTCCCTGTTATAAACATTTTACTGTTCATTTCTGGCTGCAGTAAAATGATATAGCATTTTGGAAAAAATATACATACAAGGAGGCCAGTACTTGAAGATAGGATGGCGAAAACTTCCACGGCCACCATTAGTTTGCCTGTGGTGCTGAGATAAGCAGGGATAAAAGTCACCCAAACACTAGCAAAAACTAACATGCTAAATGTAATAAATTTTGCCTCATTAAATGTGTCAGGGAGTTTTCTGACCAAAAAGGCAACAAGGAGACTGATCGATGCTAAGAGACCCATATAACCCAAGACACAGGAAAAAAGTACTTTGGATCCCTCATTGCATTCCACAACAATGATCCCAATCTCCGCTGTCATGTTGAGTTCAACAAATGGGGAATCCTTTACCAACCAGATAATGCACAGTATTATTTGGACCATGGTACAGGAAGGAACAATATAGATAGGTATCCGGAGTCCCACCAGTTTTTTGATTTTGCTGTCTGGATTTGTAGCGTTGAAGACCATAATAACTGTAATAGTCTTGGCCAATACTGAGGCAATGCAAATGGAGAAAATTACACCAAACACCACCTGGCGTAACATGCAAGAGGTCAGGGTGGGGTGTCCAATAAACATTAAAGAACAGAGGAAGCAGAACATAAGAGAGATAAGGAGGAGATAGCTCAGTTCTCTATTGTTGGCTTTTACTATTGGTGTCTTGTGCTTCTTTATAAAGAGATAGAGGACTGACAATGTGAGCAAACACAACATGACTGCAATACAAGCCAGGGAGAACCCCAACAACTCTTCGTATGATAGGAACTGGATGGGTTTTTGGGCACAGTTCTCTTTTTTGCTGTCAGGCCATTTATCTTCTGGGCACTTCAGACATTCACTGTTGGCTGCCAAAAATGGAAATAATTATTAGTGTCATTTTATAAAATGAAGATCATCTCATTATTATTATTATTATTATGAAGTTAGGACTACTGAAGTCAAGCATGTTCTTTTGAACATGACTTGATAGTTTGCAACATATTTACACAGAGTTTAAAATAAATCAAGCCTTTAATTCTTATCCATTGTATTAAATGGCATTAGACATTTTGCCTTTTTTTTGTGAGGAACTGTAGAGTCCGATATCTCTAAATATAATCCGCAGGGATTTTCAGCCTGTTACTTGCATATCGTTTCCGGGTAGCAAAAAGGCACCAATTAGTTCACGGGCTCCATTATGGGCTCCTGTAACTACAATTTGCTCAATGGAATAGGGGCAATTGTCTAGCAAAATAGTGGAGTACCACAAAGATAATATGCACTGTCACATTTTGCATTCTTGTCTTCAGGTATCCTCTATACTAATTAGTAGAAGTGTTAAAAATTGTTGATACTGGAGTATCGATGTCACGATCCCCTTGCATTTTTATAGTTGCATCAACTTTTAGCATTCAGTTGACATGTGCCTGCTACGATAGGATCAGCGATGCCATTCAATTGCAAACCCGAAGATTGCATTGTACAGGCCGTATGTCTGCAGGCTTGAGATTTGCTACTATTACAGAGTGATTCAGTTGAACCAACCCGCAACTTACCAGCCCAAAGCCGAAACCGTAAACCATGCAGTCGTATATAGCATTTCAGAGCATGAACATGATCAACTAAGCAAGGCTGTAACTGATTTAGAAACAGCCAATAGAAAATGAGACCGTCAGGATTACGTCAGTAAAACATGGAGGTTATATGTCAATCACTTAGCGTTTACGAAGCCGATATGCAATTAGACTCGCTATCCGGCAATGTAAAAAATAATAAAAATGAATGAAGGAATTGTTCTAGTCCATGTGGGTGGCCTGCTATGTATTAACTCATTGATTCCCGAGATCGATAGAACACGAAAATGACACAGAAAAAAAAAACTTTGATTGTATATTTATGAGCTTGAGGCTTTTGTACAATTAATTCTGGTACCCGTAGGATTTCCTTCTACATTTGACATTTACGGGTGTGAAAATATTTGCGGGCTTGAGGAATTGTAGCAATTGAATAGTGATTTGCGATTTTAGCGATTGTAACTCTTGCAGGCTTTAAAGATCAAAGGCTGAGATGGGTTGTAAGTTATGACCTTGATAACCACAGGGATTTTCAGCCTGTAACCCGTAGATCGTTTGTGGCTCGCAAAAAGACGCCAATTGAATAGCAAATATTTTATGGGCTCCATTACGGCTCCCTAAACAACAATAGGTCAATTGAATCCCAACTTCATCCCAACTTCTTCTTACTGTTGGCATACCCCAAGGTTCAGTCCCTGGCCCCTTCCTCTTCTCCATCTAACCATCATTTGTTGGAAACTCTAATAAAATCTTTTGGATTTCAGTAACAACTATAAGCAAATGACACTCAGATCTATCAGCACCAGACATATCTCCCTCTTTTCAAGCAGATGTTACCAACTGCCTCTTATGCATTTCCTTATGGATGCCCACTCATCTGCTCAAACTCAACCTTTCAAAGGCTGAGCTCCTATTTGTCCCATCATCTACTGTAGCTCCCATCCTCTAATATACCTCACTGTTGACAATGACATCATCTGTCCCACCTCTCAGACCTGCAGTCTTGGTGTTTCTATTGGAATTTCCCTTTTCTTTCACTACTCACAGACAATAAATAACCATATTCTGTTATCTTCATCTAAACTAGTTTCCAAAATATACCACTATCTTACACAAGACGTAACTTAAAATTCTAAATCTAAATTCTAATCCATTCTTTCATCATATTTGCATTGACTACTGCAACTTGCTCCTTACTGGCATCCCCACCATCACCTGTCTATCCCCACTCTAATCCAGCATAAATGCCATCACTTGACCCATCTACAACACTTAATGATGTGTCTGAAGCACCACCAAAATAACATTTAAAATCTTGACCCCAACACACCCTTATATCTCTTGTCTCCAAATACTCTTCCAACCGTCCTCATCTCTCTATTCTTGACAGTCTTATTTCTCCTCTCTTATTGCTTCATCTCACTGGCATAATCAGGACTTTTCACCAGCTGACCTTTTCTGTGGAACTCCTTGCCTTGCTTGTCAGACTATTCTCTTACCTCAAAACCTTCAAAACTTACAAAATATTTTTATATTTAAATTTTACCTCCAAACCAAATTGCACTAAGCTGCCTCCACTTGGAGAAGCCTACTGATCATTGCCATCATGCATCTTCAATTTCACAACCTTACCTTCTAGATTGTAGCCTCTACTCTACTCCTCAACTCTATTGCACCAAAATATTCTGTCCTATTGTATTTTATTTGCATTTCTACTTACCTTATCATTTTGTTATAATTTTGTAATCTGCCATTTGTACTTACTGTATTTTATTCTACACTATAAATAGAGCTGTGGGAAATATTGGTACTTTATAAATAATAATAATAGTAATTATTCAACAAATGGGGAATCCTTTACCAACCAGATAATGCACAGTATAATTTGGACCATGGTACAGGAAGGAACAATATAGATAGGTATCCGGAGTCCCACCAGTTTTTTGATTTTGCTGTCTGGATTTGTAGCATTGAAGATCATAATAACTGTGATAGTCTTGGCCAATACTGAGGAAATGCAAATGGAGAAAATGACACCAAACACCACCTGGCGTAACATGCAAGAGGTCAGGGTGGGGTGTCCAATAAACATTAAAGAACAGAGGAAGCAGAACATAAGAGAGATAAGGAGGACATAGCTGAGTTCTCTGTTGTTGGCTTTTACTAAATGTCAAATGTCTCTCCCCCCCCCCCCCCCCGTGTCTCTTCCCTCTCCCATGCGTGGCTCACCGCACAATGCGCATGCTTGCGATCCGATCGCCTTTGGATCGTTGTCAAACAGCGATTCGTCACAAGCGGCGGTGAATCGCAGTTTGACAATTATAATATGTGATATTATCATTGTTGTTATTTAATGAATACTCGAAATAGCAGTATTAATAAGAATATAACCCACCAGAAGCATTGAGGATCTCTCCTTCAGAGCAGGGTATACAATCAAAGCAACAAATCTTTTCTCCTTGACGTGCAGCTCTTCTGTGATTTTTAGGACATGGAGTGCTGCAGACTGAATGAGGAGCCTAAAGAAACGGAAGTTGATATTAGACTTACTTGTAATAGATGTCTCATGTTTTATTATGCCTTTTCTTTATATCAAAAAGCTACAATGTGATAGGCTACATCCTTCATGGATACTAAGGCTGGTTGGACAAGGGAAGTTAAAACCAAGACCCATAATATAATAGCATTGAATATATGAATGTATGGCTTATACACATTTGTATACAGTTGTGCTCAAAAAAATATCTGACCTCGGAAAAAGACGAACTTAACGACCAAACCACAGAAATCTAAAAACACGAAAAACAAGAAAAATTATACAAAATAAATTAAAACACACTCACACACAGCACAGGGGGAGAGCCAGGACACCTGGGAGTGAGGTTGCAAGCGAATTTGAGCCATATTTGCCGTGTTTCATCACTCGAAAATCGGCTAAGCAAAAAAATAAAAGGCAGACGAAAACTGCAAAAAAGTCTAAAACTGAATAAAAACGAGGCTGAGCAAACCCAGGAAAATATACAATGGCAAAGACAATAACACTTACACTAACAACGCCAGGCATGCCGGACTTAGAAAATACACAATGCTAAAAACGCCAGACTTAGTAAATACACAATGCCAAACCAACGCCAGTCAGCGCGCCCCTTACAAACATTCAGCAGACACACAGAGGAGAAACACACAGGGAAGGGACAGGGGGGAGATGCTGGAAAGAGACACATGGCATTCCCAAGCACTAAACTTGCAGGTTAATGAGCCCTGCAATGAGCGGCTCTTACAGTAGACGGGAGGAAAGGTTTGCAATTAGCACCGTTGGCGCTTATTGCGAGCCACACGATGAGCGACAAAGGTGCTCAGTGAAGCAAAAGCCTCACATTGTGTGGCAAACAGCATTGCCTGGCTTACACTTTTATGCCCGTCATTTTTTGACGGGCAATTTGCTAGTATATATATATATATATATATATATATATATATATATATAGTAAATAAATAGCACATCTGTGTTCACATTTGAATGTCTAAAAAATAGTTTAAAAAAAACCTGCTTCCAGCTCAGAATTTCAAGAAAAACAGTTATTACACTGCATTCTGGGAACCTGAGCAGGGACATGCAAATGTGTCCAAAAACGCCTCGCTCTTCAATCCATAAACCATTTTCTCAGAATTCTGAGCTGGAAGCAGGTTTTTTAACTTCTTTTAGACATTCAAATGTGAACACAGATGTACTATTTATTTACTGTACTACTGGATGATGGAGGGCTTCTATCGCTCTTTTGCTCACATTTATTAAATAATAATTATATATATATATATATATATATATATATATATATATACATATACGTACATACATTCATATACTTATATGTTTCAAACATTGTATAATTACAGAAGAAATTAAAGATCTTACATTTATTTGAGATATATAGTCTTGAGTGGAATTTTTACATTTCCCAACTTTTGAGTACCCATTTCATTACACCACCACTGTATCTTACATAAGAGATATATTGGACCAGGTATACTAACAACTGACAAGTGAACCCATGAGACTTCCAGTGATGAGTAAAGCCAATAGCAGGAATAAGCAGTTGGATGTTATCAAATAAAGATTTCATTGATTTCCATGTGATATTAATACCTCATAATGTCTGAGGTCTTTCCAGGTGAGAGTAAAATCAAAATCCAGTGACTTTCATAAACCTATTTTTGTTTAACAGCTAATAAAAAATTATGAAATTGTTTGAAACAGTTTTTACTTTGTAAACACATAGTTTACTACCTGGTCTGGTCCTACACATATAAAGTTGTCATTATTATTTCATAATTTCTTCTAAAAATAGAGTCTATCAACCCTATAACTTCCATTGCTGTAAAGGTCTTTTCTTTTGGACATATTAGCCCTGTTACAATACCATTCTAACGACTGCATTGACCTTATAAAGAACTACTATTCAATAAATTTAAGTGTATTGATAAATTATATTTACTCCATTTTGACCAATATTCCAAGAAATTTTGCTTTCATCAATCTGAAGTTGTTGCCCTTTTGGAGAACGAGCGTCATAGCTGCCAATAAGGACATAATGACTAGTGCCATTGGGAAGGAGTTGCCAATTCAGAATATCCACATATAGAGGAACATCTCCATTTTTATCGAAAAATATTGACTCTCCAGCTGTGTTGTTGAACTTTACCATTTTGAGGTAATGCAGCAACTGAAAAATAAAATTTCAATTAAATAGAAGCTGGCATGATAACAAATTATGGTTTATTTGAAAGTAATAACAAAGTAATGCTGTCATCATTTCATGAGTAGTCTGCTATTTTCTTACAATCAGCATTCAACAGCCAACATCTGCTATCTCTACTTAGTTCTATTGTGTTTTATGGAAATAATTATTAAGGATGGATTTAGGAACAAAAGAAAAAAAACATAATCTTTCTAGTCATGTTACTTATTTAGAATACAGGAGGTCCCCAGTATACAAACAAACCAACTTAAAGTGTTCTGTACTTAAGAACGGACTCCCAAGACTTTTTGTATTAGTTTGTTTTTATGTTCTGTTTGTTTGAATGAAAAGAGAGAGCACAATAGTTTCTGTAACTTATTATTACAGTACAGGGGTATTATTATTATTATTATTATTATTATAGTACTAGTCGTTTGCCCGTCATAAATGACGGTATAATATTATATTAACTTCTCTGTCACTCTCTGCGCCCTATCTCTCTCTCTCTTTCTCTCTTCCTCCTTCTGTCTCTCCATCCCTCCTTCTTTCTTCCCCTCCCCTTCTTCTTCTCCTCTCTTCTCCTTCCCTTCTTCTTCTCTTCTTTCCCCTCTTACCTCCTTCTCTATCTCCCCCTCCCCTCCTTCTCTCTCACTCCCCTATCTCTCCCCCCAAGTTTATCTCCAACCCTCCCCTGTCTCTCTCTTTCACTCCCCTATGTCTCTCTCTCCCCTGTGTCTCTCCCACCCTCTCCCTCCCCTGTGTCTTTCCCACTCTTTCTCATTCGCCCTCTCCCTCCCCTGTGTCTCTCTCACCCACCCTGTCCCTCCCATGTGTCTTTCCCCCCACCCTTTCCCTCCCCTGTGTCTCTTTCCCACCCTTTCACTCCCCTGTCTCTCTCCTCCTCACTCTTTCCCTCCCCTGTGCCGCTCACAGCCTTTCCCCCTGCAACTTAATGTGAGCCCTAGTGGCTATTGCCGCAACCTGTGCATGCGCGGCTATCGTTTCCGAATATAGTTTCCCTATGTGCGCATGCAGGGCCAGCGTTATACACATACGGAAACTATTTTAGTTATTACATTGTATTATTATTATCACATATGAGACATTGTATTATTATTATTATTATTATTGTCAGAAACTGCTGCTTGATTTGGCTTAAAAGGGTCACTAGACCGAATCTACCCAGCAGGTTGGAGGTTCATTTGTATCCCCACTAACAGGATATACGGGGCTAGGACAAGTTCCACCAATGCTACTGCAGGCCAGGACAAGTTACCGATTTCTAGCTTATATAGCAGTTGCAGGAGCCAGGAAAACTTACAGGATTCCAGCATAAAGTAATAATAATTCCCCAAAAAAACAAAAGCCTTCCCTCCAGAATGAAAAACAAATCTTGGTTATGTGTATCCCAGACAGAACATAAACATAGCACAAATGCAACCTATTTATGTATTACATTAATCAATTATGATGAGACCCTTCCTTGATTAAACAAAACATTGAGCAATCACAAAATGTTTATTAATCTTCCCACATGGGGCCATGTTACTGTGATGAGGTTTGGGCTATTAACTAGGTGCCTGGAAGTCTGAGGCAGTTATCCATTAAGCTGTTCTTATTTCTATCTATTGCTCTGTAGGGGGTAATTAGCCAACAGAGGGTCAGATGGTCTGGGTGGCCAGATGGCCATCTAAGTTTATGAGAAGACTTGGAGTCTTGACTTGACTGGATACTATGTACCAATGAGGAAGACCTATCGGACAGAAGTGGGTAAAAGTACTAGACTTAGGGTACCCCTTGGGCGGCTGTCATATGAAGGAACCGCCCGGTGCTTCTCAAGACAGTGGAGGTAGTCAGGATGCTATGAATAACCTGTTCCAACGCCCTCTTGGAGACAAACTTATTCAGGGGTGAGAGGGGACCTGGCTAGTAGTCAAGGGAGGGAACCAGGGGATACTCACTTTTGGGGACCAGGGCTTCCACATCATTTTAGACATTTGGAAGTTCATTGGATTCAATAGTGTTTATGAACGATGAATAAGATCAAGTTTATCACAGTGTTAATCAAAGGGGTATCAAGTACAAACAGTTGACACCAATTAATCTAATTTTTCGAAACAAGTATTCCCCAACAACACATCCGCAGGTAATTCATGCATCACTCCCACTTCTCTGTTCCATTTCCCAGTGCCCAGATCACATGCACATGGGTGTCTGGGATGGTAAATCTCTGTCCCACCACCATATCCCTAGCCAAAACTGTTATTTGGACCAAATCCATATAAACCACAGTAACAGCAGCCTCAGTGTCCCTGAAATCCTTGGACAACATTCCTCTTGATCAACACAGCTTGAAAATGTTGACCTTGATTATCCTTTGGGCCATTCTCTATGGAATGGATTGAGGGATACATTACCCATTCCTCAGGGCAGTCGTGGAACTGTTCCCCCTCATCTGGTACTGAATCCCACTATGGCAGAGAATGCACTGATCGGGTAGCTGGGGTTTCTGCTCTGCGGGGTGGATTAGGGCAATCCCTTATCAAATGCCCACACTGATGACACCCTTAACATTCCACTCTCATATCCCGGGCAGCAGAACCCACAGGTTGAAAGGCTAACCCAGGTCCAATGTGGGGTCTATTGTCCCTTTTGGGAATAGGAGGGGTAGATCGATCCATTGGCAGGCAGGTCATGGTATGCAGGGGAACTAGGGGTCCCCCTTTGGGTACTTCATTGCTTGAGCCTTTGGGTCTGTAATGGCCAACATAATGGTCAACCAACTGGGCTGCAGCCTTTCCACCAGTGGGCTTCTGATCCTCAATCCAAGCCCACATTTCCTCTGGACAGATTTAGTAGAACTGCTGCAGGAGGGTGATGTAAGTGGCCTTATCCAGTGTAGTCACATTCTTGCCCTTCCAACAACTCCTACAGGCATGCCTCATTTTACTCATTCGCTCAGCATATGTGTCTCCTGGCCCCTTAACTAGAGAGCAGAACTGCTTCCTATAGACTTAAACTGTGAGGGCATACCTGCAAGCAACACCCTACATACCTCTTTCTAATCACCAGACTTTTCTCAGTGTATAGAGCAATAGACTTCACTAGCTTTCTCACTCAGTTGACCAATCATTTAATACAATCTTAGGAATCTGGTGGAGGTCATATTGACGATCAAAGTCAATGTTATCTTTATCCTTGATAAAATGTTTAAAGCTGTTGTAAGCCACCTTTAGCTGGGCAGATAATGGGATCCTAGTTTCCTCAGAAACAGGGGAAGGATAGTTGGATTTCAGTCTCCCCTCAGACTGGAACTCAAGGCAGATCTTCTCCCTTATAGCCACCACCTGTTCAGTGATAATGTCTCCAGGTATGGGAGCCCTCCACACCCTGTCCTCTCCAGCCAAGGAAAAGCTGGGATTTGGGATTATGACTGGGATAACCCCAGCAGAGTGGTCCCCTGCATCCAGTGCTTCATCCACATGGCAGAGTTCATCCTGCAACTGGAGCTCCTTGATCATGTCTGGATAAGTTCTAGATCTGGACCTCCAGAGACCCCTTGCCTGGAACACCTCTACGAGCTAGGTAGCAGCAGGGGGTTAGGTTGCTATGAATATCTGAACCTGTACCCTCCCCCCCTCCACGTACCCATTCAGGGATTGACGGGAGCCCATTCAGGGATTGACGAGAGAGGACCAGGGGGTAATCACTTTTGGGGACTGACCAGGACTCCCACATAATTTTAGATATTTGGTAGCTCATTGGATTCATTAGGGTTATGAACAATTAATAAGGTCAAGTATATCTCAGTTGGTGGTAAACCACAAAACAAAGGATTAAAGCGGTATCAATTACAAACACTTCATACCACATAACCTCTGTTTGTTGAAACAAGTGTTTGAAGGACTATGTTGACAGGCTTATTAATTGCACTTGATATCTTAATTCATGCTCACAAGTTCCTGATTGAAGTCTATGGAACCACTATTTACTGCAATCATGAGTTCAATCCCAGACTGAGCCTAGCCCAGCGTGAGGGCTGGGAGTGAATTGATTATCTTGCTTGGCTATTAGAAGGCCTTCCTGGTCACCCTTAAAGTTGTACTAGCCCAAAATATTGTTATGCCTCCCTTGTTATTATTTTGTCCCAAAACATAATTCAGACTCACAATAAGTCTCATCTAGAGCTTGTAAGGCCCTGATAACCTAATCATGTGGGGCCCTGGTAGCACCTGATGAAAGCCTGTAGACCACATTTTACCATGTTCATTAAATCGTCCATATTTTAAATAATAAACAATAACAGTGAATAAATGCACAAATGTCAACCTGACCAGGGAGTTGTGACAATTATTATTCATCACGGTTCCCAGTTACACACAAATCCCACCTAAAGATTGAAACCCCAGTACCACCTGTACCTTTATATTACAATGTTATAATATTAAAAATTATGTTTCAACTTTGATCAATATCAATATTTATTTTTGACACAATACCATTTAGCTTATGGTTGGCAAAAAGTGATAGAAGTCCTCCACTGAGTACAGTAAATTAATAGTACATTTGTGTTCACATTTGAATGTATTTATTTTATTTATTTTTGGAAAGATCTTAATTTGAATATTACTTGTAATGTTGAGTACCATTCTTTAAAAACACTTTTATGAACCAGAAATTATACAAAATACCCTAATGACTTTCAAATGTATTTATTATATACATGCTTTTATACACATTATATACAAGAAATAGCCTTTGTATAATCCACAAAGGGCAAGACCAGACTTACATTTCCTAAGATACTAATCATTCTTACATCATGTACGTTCATATATTATTTAAACTAGACAGAATGGTTAGTATCTCAGATCACATAAATTGTTATCCATGAAAAATATATTATCCCCAACTTGGTCCATTTGCCATTTCATCAGCTATTGTTCTCTCCCAACTTAGCTCTACAATACCTCATCTCCTCTATACTGTATGCCTTTCTACATGAACATCACTGTTATAGTTAGAAGAGGTGGAGTATTCTGCAAGTCAGTATCCCTTAGAAGTACATGATAGTAAAGCTTCAAGTTGTACATAGTGGGAGAATTATTTCACAACTACCTTGTTACCTTAAAATCTGTAGATAAGTTGAGAAATAATGAAGAATAGTGTGCTAACTTAAATTGTCTCTTTTGAAAAAAAATAATAATTTTAAATACATGTTCTAACAAGGTTTAATTAAGTTGTTTTCCTCAATCTAAAATTTATACTTCACTTAGTTTTAAAAAGCCAACAAACTAGAAGTGGTCCAGTTGTGGAGCCTAACACTTTTTCCCTATATGCTACCATTTTGTGCAAAATAAAAATATGTGCAAATAGTTATTTTAAGATATCATAGGAAGAGATATATTTCTTTAACTCTGTCTTACATCTAATGAAATATGAAAAAAAACAATATGAGGAAAATAGAATGTAGGAAAATAGAAAATAGAAAATTGGGAAAATAGAATGCAGGAAAATAGAAAATAGGAAAATAGAATGTAGATAGGAAATGTTTTACTCTTTCTTGAGCCTTTCAATATTTGTATTTTCTTATATAATACATAGGACAAGACATATATAATTTCCATTGTTATTATTTAGTTATTAATTCTGTATAGAATTAGCAACAGGTATTACAGTTACGGGTTACCAAACCATATCATTACCAAAGTAACATGCTTCAACAAATGCAATGTTGACTGCCGCAATGAAATCTCAATACATTGATCTATAGATGTCTACTACTATGTATTAAATAAAAGCAGTTTCCAAATATTTATTTGTTGTGTCCCCATGACAACAGATATTTGCCTCACCCAATAGTGTGTGTTTGTACACAATTCAGTAAATAAATAGTACATTTGTTTTCATATTTGAATGTCTAAAAATAAGTTAAAAAACATATTTCCTGCTCAGAATCCCCAGAAATACAGTTATTGCACTGCATTCTGGGAAACTGGGCAGGAACATGTACATGAGTCCACAATACATTTTCCCTTACCATAAACATAACACTACCATTAATTGCCATGGTCTCTCCTTTGTAAGCTTCAAAAGCTATTTCAACCACTGAAAACCAAGTGTTCGGAAGTTTTATAGAATTTGGCACATATTAAATCTGATATATATATAGAAATTGTTAAATAATATAAATGACTGTACCTGCCAAGGCTGATGATTATAAATATCTGCACAAGATCCATTCTTGAATGGTCCATGTCCTGGCAAACAAGAATGCATCTGGTGCAAAGCATGTGCTACTGCAAACACGGCTGTGTGAGTTTTGTATGTATATCGAAAATTGTAGACATCATACAGAGATGGATCAATGGTATCCGGCCTCTCTTTTCCAGTGCAAAAAATGGTTCCATCTTCATATGGTTTTAGAGTTGTATTATTATACAATCCATCTGTTGGCCAAACACAGCCAAAAGCTTCTTGCCAAAATGTCTTAATAAAAATGTCATCTAAAAACTTGGTAGGATGAATGCTGTAAAGAAATTCCTTGAGACCTGGAATCTTCCCATTTTGGGGCATTACACCCAGGCTACCATTTAAGGTGGCTAGGATTTCTTTTTTTGGAAAATCCGAGGAAACTAACCAACTGCTACTACTAATCCATACTTTGTCAGTGATGTTATGAACAGAAACTTTCTCTATTAAAGGGGTAAGGTTCTCTATGGTGGAATACACAACAATCACTTTAGAACTGGATTGTTTGATGACCTGTAAAATGCGAAGTATAGATTCCATAGAAGAGTATGTAGGAAGAATTTCTGTGAATTCAACACAGCCACCATTAAGTTCAATTTCTTTGGTGAGCATCTGAGACCTTATGCTTCCCAAATCATTATCAGAGGCTATGATTCCAATCCAAGTCCAGTTGAAGTACTTTACTAATTGTGAAATGGCAAAAACTTCATAGATGTCACTGGAGATTGTTCTGAGGAAAGACGGGAATTGTATCTTATCACTAAGAAGTGGATGAGTTGAGCCATAGCTCACCTAAGTCATAAAAACATAAAAGAGAAATAATTATTTATTTTGTTCTCTATAGAATCCCAACCAAATATGACATAAAGTATAATCTTTGCTCTGGAAATTAGGCATGTATGCAGTAGTATAGCTGATGGGGGGGCGCCAGGGGCTCAGCACCCCAGGTGTCAGGTTGCTTGGGGCGGCAACACAGCCTAATGTGTTCAGTCAGGGCTGCGCTTGGCTGGGCTGCTGCTTACTTTAGTAATAGGAGTCGCCAGATCCCACAGGATGTTGTGATGGCCCTCCTGCCCCTTACCCCATGCCACCCTGCCAATCCCTGCTCTCCCCTGTGCCTCTCCACCTTCCTGCTTTCTGCTCTGCCTGCACATATCCCAGCTCTCTCCTGTGTGTGTGAAAGAGAGAGAGTATGTGTAAAAAGAGAGAGAGAGAGTGTGTGTGAAAGAGAGAGAGAGTGTGTGTGTGAAGGAGAGAGAGAGTGTATGTGAAAGAGAGAGAGAGATAGTGTGTGTGTGAAGGAGAGAGAGAGAGTGTATGTGTGTGAAAGAGAGAGAGAGTGTGTGTGTGTGTGTGTGAGAGAGAGAGAGAGAGAGAGAGAGGAGGATGTGTGAAGGAGAGAGAGAGAGAGGAGGATGTGTGAAGGAGAGAGAGTGTGTGAAGGAGAGAGAGTTGTTCATCTTATTCAGGGGGTAGCCCCGGGCTGCAAAAGGTGTAGCTACGCACCTGCATGTATGGACCAATTTTGTACAATATTAAAAATGTTACAACAGATTCCTGAACTGAGTTTATGGAAATAATTAATTATTTAATTATTTTTATACTCACATTTTATTAAACTGCATTTAATAAATACAACGTTTAAGAGGAAACAAAGTGAGCTCAAATTAACAAATATACAACAAAAAATAATATTATAATTAAGTTAAAGTGATGTTTCAAAATATTGTAATAGTGAAAAATTTATCAGCCAGTTTACTGTTTAAATATTATTAAAGTGCAATCACACAAATTTGCTATTTTTTAAATTATTAATGCTGTTTTAATAACAAAATGTAATTAATTACAATTAAGCAAAATTGATATAACATTAAAAGCGCAAAATCACATAAAGAATGGCTTATGAGCAGTAGATAAATGTTTTTTTTCCCCACAAATTTAAATATTTGATTACAGAGAACATTATTTTATTTACTTCATTTTTTAATGTGGACTTGCTGGGAAGTAAATCATTTGGATTATAAAAGCTGCACTACCAAGTGGCTTTGTGGGTCTATACTTCTACACAAGGTTGTTTTGTTTATTACATTTTATGACATTGCCCAAATGGCATTACTTGGTTCACACTCCCCCACATCTATACCTGAAATCTGCCTTACCAAAGACAACACAAAATTCATGCCCAAATTAAATGTCTTAGAGCCCTATTAAATTTAAAAATGTGAAATTTGTTGGAGTTACAGAGCGATTAAATTAGACAAGCCCGCAACATACGCAGCCGACATCCAAATTCGTAAACCATACTTCCGCACGTTCCATTTGCGGCCGTGAACATGATTATGGGTTTAGACAAAGCCAATAGTAAAAGAGATTGTCATCATTACGTCACAAAAAAAATGGAGGTTAGATTTCAATAACTTACAGGTTTAAAGTACGAGTTGCGATCAGGCACGCATTCCAGAAATAATGAAGAATTAAATAATCCACAAATATGATATTCTAGTCCATGCAAGTTCTATTTTATGTATTAACACATTGATTGCCAGGATCAATATAACACGGAAATTAAACATAAAATTTATTCTTTTTTATTCAGTAGATGCCATACCATCTGTCAGCAATCATTTATCTGCTGTCTTAGGCCCTAATTCAATTGCGATTTGGCCCATGAATTGTGCTCTAAATAAGCAGATAACATATTTTTTTCAAATAAGTTTTAAGTTAGTGAAAACCTTGCTTTTGGATAGATGTTTTCTAACTAAAAACTTCTTTCAAAAAATATGTTATGTGCTTATTTAGACCCCTATTCAATTGGGCAAATTTCAATTGAATGAGGGCCTTAGGATCTTGTTACAGCACTGTTCTTGACCCTAATTTTCTACATAGCTTTTGCAGGCGAGTGGCAAGCTCCCACTAGATTGAGAGGAGTTTATTTATTTAGTAGCAAGGGTGTCCCTATTCACGAGTCAGTCTACTACCCATTTTCTTGTGTGGGTTTTGTTTCATTGATTATTTTTATGTGTTTTTTGTCCTGTTGCTCTGTAGAAAACAATGCACAATTTTATAATATTGAATAACGGTTACATTTTACAATAATAATTACCTCAGGCTCTATGGATTCATTGTAACTATATTGAAGTGCCAGTTTCTTTATCTCTTGGATATCTACCTTTTTATATATAATATTAATACATGACATCAATTTCCCTTTAATTTAAAAAACAGTATTGTGTTTACATTTGCTTTTACAGTGCTACAGACAGGACTTTAACCCACTTGCGGGTCCTCTCTATTTGCCGTTAACGGGTTTGAATACCAGTGCGTCTTTGGGGAATTGTTGCAATTTAATAGCAATTTGAGATTGTAACATTTACGGGATTGAAACATCAAAGGCTTAGCTGGGTCGGAGTTCAGATTTTGACAGCCCATAGGGATTTCCGCCTATAACCCACAGATCATTTGCAGATAGCTAAAAGAGGCCAATTTAATAGCCGGAACTTTTGCTGGCTACTTTACTGGCTACGGGAACTCAAAATCGATGAATTTAATAGGGCCCTTGGTGTCCCACTTGACTCAGGCTTCCTCTTCATCCCCCAGATTCTATCACTCACTGCATCCTACCATCTCTATCTACAGAACGTTTCCAAAACTCTCCCCTTCCTCACTTAAAACTGGAGTAAGACACTAATCCATGATCTCATAATGTCATGCCTTGACTATTACAACGCCATCCTAATTTGATTTCCACTAAACCATCTATCCCCACTCCAATCTATTCTGAACATTTCTTCCAGTGTCATCCACTTCGCACCAAGGCTCATCATCTGCTGCTTCTCTCTGCCAATCCGACACTAGCTCCCCATTTCCTCAAGAACAGTGTTCAAAAACCTAAGCCTCACTTACAAATTTGTCACTAACACTGCACCTCCCTATATCTCTACTCTTGACTCCAACCCCCCATTACTGTTCTGCCCAAGATTTATACCTCTCATCCCGCCATGCTTGCCTAATTCTCTAACTCACTCTATAAGAGTCTTTCTTGAGCCTTTAAATATTAAAATGTTTTATAAAAACACACATATACAGAAAAGCCTACCTCCTACCATTTTAATCATACACAATTACATAAAAGGTCATTACTTCTCCCTCATCATCCGAGAACATCACTCTACCCAGCAGTCCCCTTTCTTACAGCCTTATTAAATTGCGATTCAGTCAATTTAATAGGGCTCTATATAAAGGACCTAGATATATTTTTTTTACAGAAGTTTTTAGTTTGTGAACTTCTATCCAAAAGCAAGGTCTTCACTAACTAAAAACTTCTGTAGAAAAAATATGCTATGTGCTTATATAGAGCCCTATTCAATTGGCCAAATCGCAATTTAATAAGGCTGTTAATGTTTTTATCCTGTATTACCTCTGAGCTCTCTCAAGGGCCCTCCTCTCCACATGTACCAATATGTAGGTACAAAAGTGCTGTCTTGTCTTATCTGCCTTTTAATGTATGTAAATGTTCATCCATTGTTTAATGTCCCCTAGCACAGCAGAATAATCACCTTTTGACATTTAAGCAATATTCACACTTTATTTTAATATTAGCTTAGTATTGCCCTTCAATAATATTTAAATTGGTTAATGCATTTTTCTCACTTTTAGCACTTTAACTAGATCATGATATTATTTGTTATTGTGTAGTTTTAGCTCCAACCATTATTTGTTTATATTCTGGTCATGTGATTCCCTATTAGGATTCATCTTTTCAGTAACTTCATTTTGATCTTCGAAGAACCTCTTCATTTACTTTATTTTGTCCTTATAAAACTCTTAAATATATCTCCCTGGGATAGATGTGAACATCTGCAAGCTACATTTTATAATGTAAACCAGGGGTGTGCAATTAATTTGCCATAGGAGTCACATGAGAAACTGGGACTGTTGTGGAGGGCCACTCTCCAGTGCCATATATGTACTCACACATTATATATATATATATAAATATAAACTACATTTTCTTGTCAAACACCAGCCCCCCTCAGCAGCAATATTCAACCCCCCTGGCCCCCTCAGCAGCACCATTCACCCCAACACCCTAAGGCCCCCTCAGCAGCACCATTCACCCCTCAAACTCCCTCAGAAGCACCATTCACCCTCAACCCCCTCAGCAGCAATAACTACCCCCCAGGTCCCCTCAGCAACATATTCATGACCCAGGGCCCCCTTAGCAGCAATATTCACTGCCCAACTCCCAGACCCCCTCAGGAACCCCATTCAACCCTCCAAAAAAAACATTCCCCATTAGCAGCAGTATTTACCCCCCGTAAAAACAGGCCCTCTTGTTGCAAGATTCACCCCTCCCCGAGCCCCTATGCAGCCATATTCACCCCCAGCACATCTAGGCCACCCTCAGGAGTACCATTCAACCCCCTCAGATGCCATATTCACCCCACAAACCTCTCAGGGTCTCCTCAGAAGCAATATTCACTTCCCAACCCCGCAGGGCCCCCACAGAAACACAATACACCCCCCAAAAAAACAAGGCCCTCTTACAGCATAATTTACTTCCCCCCAAAAAAACAAGGGCCCCCTTGTCACACCTTTCATCCCCCCAAGCCCCTCAGCAGCCATATTCACCCCAGGTCCCCTCAGCAACACCATTCACCTCCCCTACCAAAAAAGCCCCCCCTCAGGAGCATTATTCAACCCCTCAAAACCCCCATGTCACACTATTCATCCCCCTCAAGCCCCCTACACTTCATTCACTCTCCCCCCCCCTTTTACTTGTGCACGGCAGTCCCTGTCCCAGATCCCATTGCTCATATCCTGCTGCATATCCTTCCCCTGCCAGAGCTTCATACTGCAGGGTTACGTGACATCATTAGGAATTCCCCTCCCTTGCTGTATGAAGTTCAAGCAGGGGAAGGATAACCAACCTCTGAGCAATGGGATCCAGGACAGGGGCTGATGGAGGCGGGCAATCTGGGGAGCTCGGCTCAGTCACCTCCTCCTGAGCTGTCAATGGATTGCCATGCTGCCCTTGTAGCGGGCCGGACAGTGACAGTCCGCTGGCCGGATGTGGCCCGTGGGCCGTAAAATGCCCAGGTCTGATCTAAACTCATCCCCACCAATTTCTATGCACCAATATTTTTAATATACTTAGTCAGAATATTTAAGTTAAATAAAATGACAATACTGTGTTAAATATGAATATCTTACTGTAGAAAGGTAATGTGTACTCGTAAACGTGTCGGAATGCCTAGGTCATGATGTGACACAAATATAATTTTGTTGTCAGTAATAAGAACTTAATGGCAGCAATTAACTAGCATCAATATATATATATTTAAAATTGCATTTTTAAAACTATTTTTTTATCTATCTATATATAAATAGGGTGGAGATGACACCTCTCAATCCTACCCAACCAAGTAACATCATGAAGAAACAAATAAACAAATATGGCAGGGCCCAATGGCCATAATATTCGAAGACAATCTGTTTTGCAGTTGTTAACTCACTAGATTATGACTGAACTCTGCCTTCTTGTTGATTTTTCATATGTTTTATGAAGGAGGCCTCTTATTGCATGTTAACAACATTCTATGGTGGCTAACCTGAAGGGTAAACCATTTTAGTTAGAGCGGAAAAACATTCAGGCTGATTAAGCTTTGATGCTGAACTTTGTTCCTTTTATTGTTTAGTAATTTGGATAAGGTCCAAAATCTTCTGGTGTTTAATTTACTTAACCTAGTTATAGGGAGAGAAAAGAATCACTATGGCAAAATAGAACTTCAAATGATCTTATCCTTTTAGATTTTCGCTAGTGAAGATCTACAAAGATGCCAGACTCACTAAATTCTGTTTAAAACTTATGGACCACAACACACCATGCTGATCCACTTGGTATTCATGACAGATATACTGGAGTGGGTTACCAGTTTCAACTCCAGTGGGCCACCGAATACAGCTCCTGGTATTCCTAGGGGTCTGCCATCCAAGTACTGACCAGGCCCAACCCTGCATGCCTTTAGGGCGGTGGGACCTCTTGTTTACCCACTATCTAATCCAGGTCAGCTAAGTGTCAGCTAAGACTCTGCTGCAAGTAGCCAAATGACATGAGGTTTTAATTCATATTTACAACAGTATTAATGGAGTGTAAAATATGAAATGCTTAAAAAAACATGAATAAAATTAAGACCCCATTGCTACTGTTAGAATTGATAAAGAGATAGCTAGATAACCATGTTATTCTTATAGATAAAGATCGACATCTAATGAGTCTTTGGATTTTTGGTCTTCTGGGTTGAACTGAGCCTATCAACAGTTTACAAGTTGTTCGCATGGGGTTTTCCTTAATCACAATCTGAGATTAATTGGGTAAATGGAAACAAATGTACACTACAATGTTCTCAGTATTATATTGTGTTAAAAATACTTACTAAATGCATTACCTGTGGGTATTTGTAAAGTCCAAGTATCCTGGCTATTGGTATTGAAGCCTTAGAGATTGCATCTCCAATTATAGCAGCCGGCATGACTTGCTTGTAGCAGTTAAAGTTTGGCACAATGTCTCCTTTTCCTGATAATAGCCATGTTGTCCCTATTAAAGACTTCAATTCATTGTAACATGGATCATATATTTTAAAGCCAAGTGTAACATTAGGCAAAAGGTATGTTGAGTTGTTAATTTGTGTGATGGCATACACCATGGCTAGGAGGTAGCGGTAATACCTTATAAGAAATCTGAAAATTAAATAAGTTTAAAAAGTTAGTGTTTCCTTCAATTAGTTCGAGTTCACTTTCATTGTATTTATTGTTATTACGAATATCAGAAACACTCATTAACACATACTGTACAGTAAATGTTGTCCTCATCAATCACTTTATTGGTAAATTAGGCTAAAATCCTTTTGCTATTTGTAAATTGAAAAATTAGAAACATATTCTTGTCAATGTAAAAGTTATCAAGGCCAGCAATGCAGAGCATAATTTCATTCCTACACTACCAGCATTATCTGACCATGAAAACATTCTACGTGTGTATGAGAAGAGGACTGAGTGTTTGTGTGTGTTAGAGGAGACCTGCCATGATTGTTTGTGAAAAAGATGAGGTGTGCTGTGAGTGTGCAGGTGTCAGATGAAGTCAGTCAGGGATCCTAAGGGGAAATTGATATACGAGAGAAACGTACGTCGGGTTATCCAAGAAAAGAGAGGGGGGGTGATGTAATCAAGATGCACTTACAGTATTAGAGATCAAACAACATAACAGAGTCTTTGTGTAGTCTCAGCAATGTTAACAATGTCTATGCCATGTGATGAGGTTTTCAGTGATAATATAAGACAGATTCCTCTAAGCTCCTACATTTTCAATTATAGGAGAGATTGAACAGTCTCATCAGCATTTCACAAGTCATAAAGCAATATGATGAGGTCCTCAAAATGGCAGAGGAGAGTTAATAGTATTGATACCTCTAAGCAATAATATTTATAGCTGTGGTTGATTCTAAGTCTTAAAGACACATATTGTACTTGCACTTTATGGGCGTATACCATCTTGGGTCCAAATTAAAAATGACCTCCTGCAATGTACAATATTTGATGTGGACTAAGCAAATGTTGAAGTCTATACATCCAACACAAAGTCCTTATACAAAGTCTTCATTATCATTGTGGTCCACTGATAAATTCAAATGAACTTATACTAGGACATTCTCTTATGTCTCCCTTTATTTAGCCTCATACTTTAAAAATAGCTAAACAAATGTGAATATAATTTATACAAATAAAAGTGGTCTTTTCTATTCTAGTCATTTATTTAAAAAAACAAAACAATAATGATACAGAGTTAATACCCAATGTATCCATTTTTTCCTATCTTTGATGTAAAACCTTGTCCACATAATTTCTTCAAACACACAGTTGTCTTAATGCCCCTGAGGCACATGGGAATGTTTTCATGAATACATTTTAAGCCTGACAATTGGTTGGCTGTTGCTAACAGACCAATGTTATTGCTATTTGAACAAGTTACATGAACTCTTCTGCTTCAACATAATTTTTCATTAAAGACAATATCCTTCTCCCTTTTACTGTACTTTAAATATAGATGAGTGTAACTTGGGACACATGGGGCCTCATTAAATTGTCCAAATTGTAGTTACTGTAGCCAGTAACGTAGCCCGCAAAAGGTACTGCTATTAAATTGGCCTCTTTTCGCTCCCCGTAATCTATTTATACTCCGACCCAGCTAAGCCTTTTTTTTTATAAAACATACAAAACATACAAAAATACATATTTAGACAATACATATAACATTGTTACAAATGACATACCATACTAATACTTATAATCAAAAATTTATAGAATGGAATAAAAATAAATCTCACAGTAAATATGCTTCCTATTCTGCTGTTGTTTATTCCCATATTACCCAATTGGTACTAGTATGTTTCCCTTGTAGGTTAAGATGAGTAAGATCCCTTTAATTTCCTATCTCTATCCAGCAGTCTTTCAACTTCATCCAAAACCGGAATACGATTAGACTTCCATACTTTAACCAACAACCATTCAGTTATTAGGAGAATATGGGAAATTAGATATCTAACGGATACTGGAATTTGGTCTGATAGCATATGAAAAAGCAAGTTTTTTGGGTTAAATAGGATAGTTATCTTTCTTATACATAATTTTGGTCAAACATTGGCTCCAAAAGTATTGGACTAAGGAGCATTGCGACCACAGATGAACTCCGACTCAGCTAAGCCTTTGATCTTTCAAGCCCGCAAATGTTACAATCGCTAAAATCGCTAATCTATATTAAATTGCTACAATTCCTTAAGCCTGCAATTATTTTCATATGGCAAAAGTAGTAAAAAATCTGAGTACTAGAGAGGACTTGCAAGGGGGTTAAACACCTGTTCGTAACTGAACTGTAAAATACAGGGAAAGTGATGTAAGACATTATAATTAATTGCACAACAGTCTCAAGCTTGCAAATCTGCAATGGAAAATTATTATTTTCAGATTTTATTTCTGTATTATCTCTATCTCGGGAATCAAGGAGTTAATACATATCAGGCCACCAACATGGAGTAGAACATTTTCTTTTCATTAATTGTTATAGATCTTCACATTGCTGGATTGCAAGAACAATCGCATATCAGACGTCAAAAACGTTCAGATGTCAAAGACGTTTAAACACCATGTTTTACTTGTTGGCACTAATTAATTTGTCTAACTTCCATGTTTTACTGACATCATGATGACGGTCTCATTTACTATTGGCTGTTTCTCAATCAGTAGCTACGGGCTTGCTTAATTGATCATGATCATGCCTGAAATTCTACTTATGGGTGCATGGTTTACGGTTTTGAGGTAGCTCCGGCCTTGTTCAATTTAATTGATCTGTAACCGCGGCAAATTTCAATCCTTACGGGCTGTATGAAGGCAACTGCAGGCTTGGAATTTAATGGCCCACTATTTATTGAAAATAATATATACATGTGAAAACTTTGAGTTTTACTGTTCTAATTTACTTCATACCAAGTATACCAAAAAGACATGCTGCCGTTCTATGAGGTGTAAGAGTAAAATGTAGGGGTCCTTTTTTTTCAATTTTTCAAAATGTTATTTTGCAACAAAGAATACATTTGCATCTATAACTTATATTGTCTTCATTTTGTTTGAAAAGGTCTCGATGCTACTGTGCACGATATACAGACATACTGTGTGATAATTCTTGTCAAATAGACAAAAGAATGTTGTGAGATGAAAGATGTTCCCAGACACAGAATAGTTCAACCTTGAATTAACCTTGAACTAACAAAAGATCAGATCTATTCACTTTGTCTTGTAGTACACAAACATCTTGTGGTCAGGAATAGATAAGGAACTTCCAAAGTAGGTACTTTAGTCTGGAGGCCTCAGCCTTTAGTGGGGGTCTCAGTCTTCTACATAAGATAATGTCTGTAAAAAGGAATATAAGCTGTGAGTATTACTAATAGTCTAAGAGCAAAGTGGAATAGTATTGTGGTCTTTCGTGTTCTCCAAGTATCCTTGCATCTAAAAAAGAAGCTCACATGATATCATTGGTTTTGCCTCATGACTGCCAAGCAAGAGCTGCTAGAGATCTTTCCTACAAAAGACGCTGTTATGACGTTCAACATTACGAAGTAAGGAATCCTTATTTTATTATATAATGACTCCATACAATGAAGATGCATCATTATTTACAACTCAAAACTCTACGATTAAGTTAATAAACTGATTCATTTACCTGGATGTAAAAAAAAATTCATTAAACGAAATACAATGGGTCAACTCACGTTTTGCATTTTAAAGGCTCTGGCTTTCTTCTGAATGTTGTTTCAGGAAATTCTATATCCAAATATAGCGGAAAAAGTCCACCCACTGTGATATCTCCAGGAAGCGAATAGCCAACAACATCTTCATTGGACATACTGCAACCTTTGGACAATGTTCCACAAACACCTTTTATACAACATAGTAGAAGCAACAAGTAGTAATGCAGTAGGGAAGAGTAAAAACAGCATAAAGGTAACTGCATCTTTTGCTGAAAGAAGACAACCAATGGTTAGAAGAACAAAAGTTTCTTGAATGTATGTATCCAGCGTATTTGTGTGTGTTTAGGTATATATATAGCACCATCAGTGTGAACACAGCTTTACAGAGGCAAAGTACAAAACAATTACATGATAATATAAATATGTTTAATATTGGCATAGTGCATATGGAAAGTGGATGCAACTACGCGTCTCAAAGAGCATTCACTGCAAGAGTTGAGGCTTAGAAGCAGCAAGATTATGTTTTTTTTGTTTCTTTGTGGCAGTTGGTTTAAGATGTGGGGCAACTGGTAAAAAAATATTTGAGCCAAGAAGGAACTATAGAGCTCTATGGAATAATGAGTAGAGAAGACAAGCTGTTATTTAGAAAGAGACAGTAAGAGTGTTATGAAATAGGTGGGCCTAGCATTGTTTTATGGCTAGTCTTGACTTATTGTGAATGAGTTAAAGGATTTTAGTCTAGGAGAAGAAGGAATAAATGAAGAAGATATGAAAATGAAATTAGGAGAGGCATTGACTGCAGTGGAAATAGATGAAAATGTGATAAAACATAGAGTAAAATGTTGAATGGATAGTACATTTATAAGCAAGAGGGAGATTAAACATTTCTTATGCATGCTAATGTTTATAATATATATACTGTATATGGTAGAGCTCTATAGGATAATATGCAAACAATCTAAGTACACAAAATGTACAGTCAGTGCATACAAAGGGACAGAAAATGTGTTTGTATTTAGGCTTTCATGGATTCTAAGTATAGTGGAGTATAAATTTCAAAATTAAATTACCAAGTCTAATTATTAAGTAGAATGGCATAATACTCAAGATTAACAGTCGTTGAAGAACCACTGTGGTCAATTTTTTTCTGTATAGTCTTTTGAACACTTACATTTTATAATAGATTCCTCTCTCCATTCAGCGTCTCGAAGTGATATTTTAAAAGTTAGAATATGTGAAGTGGAACAATTTTAAATTGATATTAGCTAATTTTTACTACATTCTAAACTACCTATATAATTGTGTGAGGAGATTAGCAATTACTCTATGTAGATAAGGATTAAATTGTTTAAGTTTTTTTTAGATAAGGTGAGAAGAGCTAAGATAATGTGGTAAGGGATATTTTCCCCATAGTACATAGTAAATCAGGACATAATATTAGATGCACTTAAGATGCTTAGAAAATCCCCCCTGATTAAGTTTACTTTCTAACTTGACTTGCACTGCTTCCAGTTAGTTATTTGTTTTTTTATTTACTTTTCCATAAAAAAAGCCCTTCTACCAGTCTCTGGGACACTAAGGGATCATGGTCCAATGTAACAATTTACTATGAGTAAGTGCTATTTGTGATTTAGCCCCTGCAAATCCAAATGGATTGCCTTTGTAAGTTTATCTACTTTAGCTTGCCAGAGTCAAATGTATACATTTATTTTTTTATATATTTATATTATTTATTTAGAGCACCTTGGTAGATATTAATGCAAAAAAAGTCATTCAAAATATTTACTTTTATTTACAGATTGGAAGGACATAAGCAATAAATTACCAATAAACATCTATCTAATTTTTGAGTTTCATGAGTATGAATCTTTTATTTTCCTTTTGCAGATAGACTTGTGCAAGAAAACCTGTTGAATGCTCAAAAAAATTAATAAAAAGTTAAACAGAATATCTACATAATACCTCACTGGTAAAGTTGAAGTAAAAATACTTCTACATTTTTTTTTTTACTGGAAAAAAGCATAAAAATATGTTTGGATATGCAGAGAATATATAAAAGAATGGAAATTTCCATTATTTTTAAATATATAGAAATCACAGCTATAAATAAATGTAATGTGCTTTAAGGAAACATGGAAAACATATTAAGAAATGTCCAATCAGCTACTGCTGTGAGAAAACCTAAAGCACAGAAATTGTACGCCCAGACAGATGTTTAATGTTTTTTTTTTTATGCTTTTGCAAATTAAAATTAGAGAGTCAAATATGTTAAAGAACAACATCTATTTGTATGATGTAAATTGAGAAATATAGTATTTTCAGTTTAATTATTATTTATTCAGTTCAATTATTATTACTATTATTAGGCTAATTACAGGGAAACATGGACAAGCACTACTTTCACAAGGAGGATAGTGGATTCCCAATAGAGACGTTAAATCTAAAGACAGGAAATTCTGACATATCTGTGACTGATATAGAGTTATATTGAATATTTAATTATGTTTATAAATAAATTCAACCAATCATTAAGAAAAATCAGGAGGCTGGAATAAATTCTACATTTATTATATAAATGAACAACTGTATATTTTCCTTTCTTTTTTTAACTTTTTCTATTTGATAACGCAATAAAGCTTTATCTTTCCACACCTTATGTTGAATATATTAATAGCACAAGTCCTAACTATCCTTAAGCAGGAATTTACTAAGGATCTCAAATGGCTGAGATGAGGTGACAAGAGCGGTGATATCAGTTTTTTTCATAGGAAATAGTACTTAGTAAATTCAAAGATGCCCATCTCAGCCAACTAGTTAATTCCCCATTCAAGTGAGCTTTACTAAGCGTCAAAGTGGATGTGGTATGCATCAATAAGCTCCATTATCTATGGGAGAACATTTACATCAAAGTCCTTCATAACAGCCTCTGTGATAGCTTAGTGAATTAGGCAAAGGATACCATTAAAATTACTTTTTAGATTAACTTTGGCCAAAAATCTTACATACTTTTTTTGGCAAAAATAATTAATATATTTCATTTTATAAGACGCAAAAAACTATTTGTAAATTCTAATTTAAAGTCATGTATAAGCTGGCAAAGCTGGCAAAGCTTTTGTCTAATAAAATATTTTACTCTTTTGCTGAAACTATAAACTTGATTTATTTCTTAAAAAGCATAATGCATTATTGTTTTGTTAAGGTTGTGAAAATCAGCAGGTATATGGTAGGATACTTTACCTCCTTGTGTATAAATATGTTTTAGCAATATGTCTTATTTCTGGCCTTCTCTGTCCAACAGTGAATAAATGCCTCAAGCAATAAGAAAGAGAAAGCATTTATATCAGCCCTTTGGTCCTAAGGAAAATCTCAGTGGGCACAGAAATGTGTAATTAAATAGGAATTTAAATTGATGGGGTGTACTCTGTTATTATATAAGATAATTATAATTATATTTCTTGCCATAGTAACTATTGTTTAATTGCATTTCTTAGCGAAAAATCTGTCTTGACCCATTGAGTAAGGTGTCAGGCTTACAGCCTAATATATAATTCTGATGTGCATAGGTATAAATAACATGCTTAGAGTGGCTCTTAAAAATATGTTATATATATATTTCTGTTTGTATATTTAATTAATTAATATTTGCCAGGCATTTCTATTTTTTATATGAAACACATCCATTATTTTTTGTTACATTATTCTACTTCAGGAATTTTACAGTATACTGCATACTTTGGAATTCATATTAACAATTTCCTAAAGTTATTATTTTAGATTCATAGAATTTGGTTGTAATTATGTTAAATTCACGTTATTTCCCAAATTTAAAAAATAAGTCTGTTTTATACAGTTTTTCTTTTATGTACGATAAATATGTGAGCTAATAAGGATTGCATACCTTTGAAAGTTGCCCCTCTATAGTTAATGCATAATGTGACGAATTTACTAAAATTGTGAAGTATTGTGATGGGCCATACTACCTGAGATAAAGTTTCTGTGCTCATCATTCAGTTTCTTAAATGTTTTTTCTATCATAAAATACAGCTTGGTGCTAAACTGACTGAAATGCTGCAATTCAGCATCGTACCCAGGGGCCAAGTGCTGCATATACCACCCTTCTCCATCTCCCCCTTTGTCCCCTTCACCATCTCCCCTTCCTATAATATATATATACATAGAATCTGGAGGGAGAATGTCAACAATTGTTTTTTGCACCGGGGCCCTCCATTCACTAGCTCCACCACAGCCCCTCAATGTTATAAAACCAAAGCATTACTAATTATAATAACCCTACCCCAAATCTGTTTGTTCTTGGCAATAAACGGTTTAAAAATTCAGTCTGTTCTGAAACAAGGTAATCTCATAGGTAGCACTACATGCTTCCATACATACATGTGATGCTGAGATAATCACTATTTGTGCTGTAGTATAATAAATTCACAGGACAGTTATCAGTAATTGTTCTTTGTATCAACTACTGCTGCTGGTTTTCTTCATTTGAATTGCTAATGGTGTTAGGGGCTGATGGTGTTTGGCAGAACTAATGAGCCCCTAGTTGAGCACGATTAGGTGTTAGCTATCAGCTCTGAAGATTCTCTCTCTCTCTCTCCCCAAATACTATCATAGAGTTTACATATTAGACATATACAATACAATCATACTGCCATACCAAACACTGGTTGCAGTGTGGGTTCAGCCTTAGTGTGACTTGTACCACTTCTGCTGGAAGTCAATTATATGCATCAACTACCGCTGCAGGTTTTGTCTCTCTCCTTGCAGAGCATTTGTGCTGTGATGCCACCCAAACATGTAATTGGTTACAACAGGCAGATTGAATTATACAGCTGTTCAGTGAGTAAAATCGGGTTAAAACCCATACTTAAATGCTGTGCTTCCATAGGCTAGGACAGGTTGCTGATGTAGATTGCTCTGGAGGTGTGGAAATCAGGATTTCAGTTTGCTGCAAATAAATCTGTAATCAACTTCATCAGTGGATGTTAGACCACAAACATTTTAAACCAGAGAAACTTCCATATAACTTTAATAGATGTTAGAAATTAGATTAAAGTACAGAGTGTTTGCTTTCAGCATGCACAACTTCATTGTTACTAGTTTTATCAATGTAGTAAATGACTGGAGAAATGTTTTCATGTGATAACATTTTAACTTTACATTTATTTGCTTTCAAAACACATTATAAACTGATGGTGATATGTAAATGCGACATCATAATGCTGCTTAAAATGCAATGTGCTGTTTTATACTTGAAATTATATCGTAAATATTCTTTGTATACAAAGAGCCTCATTCAGTTGCAAGGACGCAACTCACGTTATACAGGCTGGATGTGTGCGGCCATGTTGTGGAGCGATTCAATTGAACAAGCCAGCAAGTTACGGGCCGAAATCCAAAACCGTAAACCATGCGTAACGTTTCAGAGCATGAACATGATCAATTAAGCAAGGCCTTAACTACCCAGTTAGAAACAGCCAATAGAAAATGAGACCATCATCATTATGGCAGTATAAGATGGAGGTTACGTGTCAATCAATTAGCGTTTAGAGGTCCAATATGTGATCGGACTTGCAAAACTGCAAAATACAAAATAATAAAAATGAATGCCAATACCGTTCTATTCCATATGGGTGTCCTGCTATGTATTAACTTATTGATGCCCGAGATCGATATAACCCCAAAATGAAACATAAAAATAAATTATTTTTGATTGCCGTTTTGCGAGCTTGAGATTGTTGTGCAATTCATTCTAATGTCTTTCATCGATTTCCCTGTCTCTTACAGTGCATTATTGCTTATTTATTTGCATTTACAGTGCTATAGACATGTCTTTAACCCCTTTGTGGGTCCCATCTGGTACCCATAGGATTTTCTTCTACATTTGCCGATTTACGTAGCGATTGTAACGTGAAAGATCAAAGGATTAGATGGGGTGCAACAACCGCAGGGATTTTCAGCCCGTAACCCGTAGACTCAACAAAATATTATAACAAGTAAGCATGTTTATGTTAATGATGTATACAGCTGCTTATGTTGTGTTTTTGTTATACACTTCACAAACATGAAGTTTAAAGTCTGTTATAATTATTGAAATAATGCTATTAACCTTTAACTCAGTGGTCATCTTCAATTTACTTGTTATTTGTTACAATTAGACAAGGAAAATTGTATTATGTGTCCTGAAGATCAGTGGTTTAAAGAAAACAAAGATAAATGCATCAAGAGAGCCGTCGACTTCCTTTCCTACAGGCTCTATGACCTGTAGAAAACAAATTGTCTCACCTCAATTCCCACAGTCGTAAACTTAAATCATGAACTTTCATTGGGCCTTTGATGAGAGGTTTGGGAATCAATGTTTTATACTATAATTGATATTGTCATGGTATAACTACAAATAGACTTATTTCCCGCATTCAATTGACATTAAATGACCACAATGATACTTTAATTATATTATTAAAAAAATGCTATGACTTGTAGGTTTCATCAGGATGCTGCAATGATGTAAAGTTCAATGACATATTTATACATAAGTCAACTAGACTGATATCTAGGTAAACCAATTTGAATAAGTAGCTTGTGCAGGAACTTAAATTAATAATTCTACCTAATCACTCCCATATTGTTAAATCTTTTCATGTTGATCACAATATAGTAACTAAGTATCAGCCCCATCACCAACCTCAACTGCACTGACACTGCCACCTCACTCTACAACTCTACTCTCTCTTCCACCCTTGACACTCTGGCCCCCATAACCACACACAGACGCCCTCACTCTCATCCACAAACATGGCACACTACACTAACACGATAAACACTATTCCTCCACCCTCAACCTTGCCAAATAACACTACTTCACATCACTAATATCAACTCTGTCCTCTAACCCCAAGCATCTGTTCACCACTTTCAATACTCTCCTCTGCCCACCACCTACATCCCTTCCTCTCTCACAGCTGAAGACTTCACCAACAATTTTATGCATAAAATTTAAAACATTCACAATGATCTCTCCTCTCATAGTGGTTTACACACTTTACCCTCTCAACTAATTAACAACACCCAGTCTTCTCCCTTCCCCAATCCCACAGCCACCATGAACTGCTTTGACTCGGCTACAGAGGACTAAGTGGCCAGCCTGCTATTATCCACTCGCCTCACTACCAGTCCTCTAGATCCTATTCCATCTCAGCTTATCCCTCCTCTCTCAACCACACTAATCCCAGCTCTCACACACCTCTTCAACCTTTCCCTAAATAATGTCATGTTTCCATCTTCTCTAAAACATGCCATAATTACACCCATCCTCAAAAAAGCCTTATCTGACTCTGATGTCACATCTAACTACCGCCCTATCTCTCTACTACCCCTGGCTTCCAAACTGCTGGAGCTGCTTGTTTATACCCGCCTTACCAACTTTACTTCCTCTAACTCTCTTCTTGGTGTCAGAAGCCAGACCGGAAGGTGTCAACACTCCACTGAGACAGCTCTCAGTAAAGTCACTAATGACTTGCTCTCTGCCAAGTCAAAAGGGCACTTTTCCATTTTACTTCTTCTAGATCTTTATGCTGCCTATGACACAGTCAACCATCCACTTCTACTCCATATCCTCTACTCCCTCAGTATTCAAGACACTACTCTCTCGTTGTTCTCATCATACCTACAAAATTGATTGTTCAATGTCAGCTTCTCTGACACCTCTTCTTCTACCTACCCCCTTTCTGGTTGCATGCCCCAAGGGTTAGTCCTAGGCACTCTCCTCTTCTCCATCTACACATCCTCACTTGGTACCCTAATACACTCTTTTGTGCTTTAGTATCATCTCTGCAGATGACACTAAAATCTACCTCTCATCACCATATCTATCCCCCTCTCTTCTAACAAATGCCTTTGTAGTATATCCACTTGGATGTCCACCCACCATCTCCAACTCAACATGTCTAAGACTGAACTCCTAATCTTCCCTTCCTCTACCACAGCATCAATTACTCACATCTCTCTCACTGTCAACAACAACATCATCACTCCCACCTCCCAAGCCCATTGCCTTGGGGTTCTATTGGACCTCACCCTGTCTTTCATCCCTGACATACAGTCACTAACAAAATCTTGCCTTCTCCATCTAAAAAAACATCTCCAGAATTTGCCACTATCTTACACAAGACACAAATAAAATCCTAATACTCTCTCTCATCATCACTCGACTACTGTAACTCACTTCTTGCTGGCCTACCCACCACCCGACTATCTCCACTTCAATCCATAATGAAGGCCTCTGCTAGACTCATCTTCCATACACAACGTTCAGTGTCGGCATCAAATCTCTGTCAATCACTGCACTGTCTTCCCTTAGCCTCCAGAATAACATTTCAAAATCATGACCCTAACTTACAAAGCCCTCAACAATTATGCCCCCCTTCTACCTTCTGCTGTCATCTGCAAATATTCCCCCAACTGCCCTCTTCATTCTGCTAATGACCTTCTTCTTTCTACAACTCTTGTCACCTCCTCTTATTCTTGCCTTCAGGACTTTTCTTGTGCTGCCCCTATTCTCTGTAACTCCTTGCCTCGTTCCACCAGATTGTCCACCTGCCTCAAAACATTCAAAACCTCACTAAAAATGCATCTCTTTAAAGAAGTGTATCACCTTCCACCCTAACACGCTCATCACCTCTCTCTATCTCCTTTACCACACACAATACCTTAAGGTTTTAAGTCTGCGAGTTTCAATCCTGGGGAAAGCACCATGGACACTGGATTTGAGGCTCAAAGACAGGGCCCTCCTTGCTTTGTTATGTTTTGTTTGTATTTACCTTCGCCTGGAACTTATCTTATGCACAGCACTACGGAATATGTTGGCGCATTATAAATAAACGATAATAAGAAGTATTTAATTATAAGTAAAAACCCTACATTGGAAATGATGTAGCTATTATATGCTACCTGTAACAAACTCTTAGATGTAAACCCTTATAAGTGTTCAATACATGTCAACTGTTCCCTGCTCTACTTGTGTTTTGAGACAAAGTGAGATGAAAAAGATCCCATAAGAGTTCTGGACTAATGTTACATGTTCGCAGAAAGATTTTCTGGGAGTTCACAGTAAGCCTAAGCCTTACATTCAAAGTCAACTTCCCATAACACCAGCTACAACCCTTTTGAACACATTTAAAACACACTTAAAAAGTAAAAGTAAAGTATTCATAAAAACACACTGTCATGATTTACTTGTTTAAGGACTCATAATGTCAGCAATTTAGGAATATGTCCAAGGGAGCATGACATTGTTACATAGGGATTATGTGTTATTGTGTGGTTATATGTTGTCTGTATATGGTTATTATGTATCCTAGTTATAATATATTATAAGAGGGAAAATGTTATATAAAACATATGTGGAATTGGTAGAAATGCTCTGCATAGAAGTTAGCTGCAGATCATTGCACACTCACACATACAGACCTTGCAGATGCAAGTACTTCAAGTAATCCTAAGCAAACACTTGAGTTTAGCCTAAAGGTTTGTTCATTAGATATCTGGTGAATTTGATCTCAAGAGCTTTGATAGCCCAAGATTGCAAGCCAGATGGTCTGACATCACACATACACAAATGTACACACGGGTGTGGTATTGGAGAGTATAAATATGTTGTTTTGATCATTCAATAAAGGTTGAGAGATAGTTTTCACATAAACAAGGTGTGAGACTATTTCTGTGTGTTGTATCCTTACTTGGGCAGTGGTCTTGCTATGGGCCACTAAGTAAGCTGGATCCAGTATTCTCTGCCTGTAGCTTTTGGGCCTTACCCTCTTCAGAAGCCATCTTTTGTGCCACAGAGAACAGGAACTACATTATTCTGCTGGGGTAGGTTTGAACTAGGTTCATATCAAGCCCCCTTGAAGAAGCAGATCGTGACATACACATAATAAAACAATCATTACAAAACAAAGAGGCAGACAGAATGAATCTGTTTCAAAAGTTTACTGAAAAATTATAAATTTTCAAGAAGCACAGTAAGCAAAGTAACATGCAGAAATCACTGTGGTGCAAATTGAACAGAGTGTCATGAGTTTTAACAAAAATAATAAAGGATACCTATCTAACACCTAACATTTTAGAAAATTCATAGCATCTACATATTATTCATATCTGGTTAGTACACCACAAAAACTATAAATTAAAGAAGGAATTGTTAAAGAATTGCATTCCATAAAATGGAACATACAGTACTAATGCATAGCATTTACATATTTAGTTTATCTGCTCAGTACACCAGAATTACTATCCTCTAGTAGAAGGGAATCACATTCACCCATACTCAACAAATGTATTTTAAAAATATGACACAGCTTCTTCAAGTGCTATGTTATCTATCAAACCATTCCATATAATGGTTGTGGTAATTGCGAGTTGTGGTCACACAATGTTAAAATTTACTGGTTGCGCATGCGCCAGCACAACTATCAATTACCACAACTATAAGGCCTGTGGGGGGGGGGCTCTCAACCCAGCCTCTGATCTCCTTAGCCTCAGCCAGGAACCCCTCAGCCCTGCTCCCCGATACCCATGGCCTCTCCAGGACCCCCCCACCCCCACTGGATCGCCTCAGCCTTACTGCTATATTCTCTTCTGGTCTTCTTAGGGTTATCCTGTCTCTCTGAGCCTGTGCGTTCTCAGGGGGTTGAGGCTGAGGGGATCCAGGGGAGCACAGGGGATGGAGAGAGGGGGCAAAGAGAGACAGGGGAGGGAGAGAGGGGGCAAAGAGAGACAGGAGAGGGAGAGAGGGGGCAAATAGAGACAGGGGAGGGAGAGAGGGGGCAAAAAGTGATAGGAGAGGGAGAGAGGGGGCAAAGAGAGACAGGGAGAGAGGGATGGGGCAAAAAGAGACTGGGAGGGAGAGAGTGGGCAAATAGAGACTGGGGAAGGAGAGAGGGGCAAAGAGAGACTGGGGAAGGAGAGTTGGCAAGAGACACTGCGGAGGGAGAGATGCAGCAAGGAGACACAGATGAGGGAGAGGGAGAGGAGAGAGTGAGGGAGGAAAGGAGGCACAGGAGAGGGAGAGGTGGAAAGGAGACACAAGGGAGGGAGTGGGGGGAAGGAGACACAGGTGGGGGGGAAGAGAGAAGGGGAGGTAGAGGGGGGAAGAGACACAGGGGAGTGAGAGGGGGTACAGACATGTAAGAGGGAGAAGGAGACACAAGGGAGAGAGGAGGTAGAGACACAGGGGAGGGAGAGAGGCAAAGGAGACACAGGGGAGAGGGGGAAAGGAGAAACAGAGGAGAGGGGGGAGACACAGGGGAGGGGGAAAGTAGACACAGGTGAGAGGGAAGGAGACACAGGGGAAGGAGAGGGGGAAAAGACACAGAGGAGAGGGGGGAAACAGACACAGGGGAGGGGACAAAGGGGAGGGAGAGGGGAAGAGACACAGGGGGAAGAGACACAGGGGAGGGAGAGGGGGGAAAGAGACACAGAGGAGGAATGGGGGAGTCGCTAGTAAATTAATAATAATAGTACAGTGTATATTGTTTAGTAATTATCTGTAATTTCACAATGAAAGGAATGACAATCTAAACAAGAGCAATTGCTTTATAAATATCATAGTAGCCCATGACCTAACTTAGGCATTATTATATGAAAATGTAATCTTGAAAAAATAATTTCGTCATGTTACCCACTAATACCCAGAATAATAAACTTGACTATGTACATCTATGTTGTGGTGTGCACTGTATATGATTCACTTACAATATGAAGTAGCACTGCATTGAGATCAACACACTGTGATATTCCATATCTACCTGAAAACAAAAACATAAAAGGGACTTGATGAAGCCTTATCTGCTCACCCCCATAGTTGTCTGGAACTCCACCGTTGCTGGAGGGCCATGTTGAGGTGACCTCTCCTCTGTTGTGCTGAATTGGGAAGCAATCAAACAAAAACAAAGTGAGGAATTTATTAATAATTTATTGAGATACTGAATTAATAAAGCTGAATAAAAACATAAAGTAAAAACAAAGTTGCGTAGATGCTTTGCTGTTAATTATGTTATGCCTTCTTGTTATACCAACTGTTTACATCAACTAAATGAACTGTACTTAGTGTCTCTTATTTTCAGTATTTATTATACAAGTTCTTACAATATGATATAAACTTCTCAAATCACTAACATAGTATACAGCCCTTGTAGTTCCTTCGGTCCTCGCAAAAGACAGTTTTTTGCTGTTTGCAAGGACCGATTCCTCAATACGTCCCTTGCAGCCTGCTTTGCGAGATGACACCGAAAAACGGCAGAGAATATGCTCCGAGAGAGCTATGTAGTAACACGCAGCCGTAAATCTATGAGGAGAACCTTGCACCTTCACAAAAATGTGCCCGCAAGGGATACTAAAGCCTATACGTGCTGCCTCGGAGCAGCCCGACACAGCCGTGTGATGCTCCCCCCTGCTACCTAAACACATCCCCATGCTGCAGGGGTCCCTATAGAGACCCCTGAAGCCTCCCCACATTAACCCGTTGCAGCGGGGGTCCCCGATCGGCATCGATCAGGCCCCCACTGCATTAAAAAATTAAAAATTTCCTCAAAGGATCCGCAGCACACTTTTAACCAATACTGGCCGTGGGGGTACTTGCAGTACCCCTGTGGCACCTAACATTAACCCCCTCAATGCTGTAGGTCCCCATCGAGACCCCCAAAGTCTCCTCAATATTAACCCCTTGCTGCAGGGGTCCATAGGGACCCAGCAGCCCCCCACATTAACCCCTTGCAATGGGGTGGGTCCCTGATCTGCATAGATCAGGCCCCCCTGCATTTAAAAATTTAAAATTTCCCCATCACAGGTCCTTAAAGGGCCCGCGGCACACTATAAACCAATCCCGGCCGTGGCACCTAAAATTAACCCCCCACTTTGCTGGGGGTCCCCATTGGGACCCCAAAGTGTCCCCACATTAACCTTTTGCTGCAGGGGTCCATAAGGACCCCCGCAGCCCCCCCACATTAACCCCTTGCAGCAGGGGTCCCCAATCTGCACCGATCGTGACCCCGCTGCCGGGTCCTTAAACGACTGTAAAGGTCATGAAAGGACCAGCACTAAAAAAACATTAACCACTGCCGCAGGGGGTACTATAAGTAAACAGAACCCCATGAGCACTTAATTAACCCTTTAACTCCTAGGGATCCCAATGAGACTAAAATAAACCCCATCACTCATGGGGGTCAATACAGAACCCCATGAGCCCTTCATTAACCCTGTCACTAATGGGGGTCAATATAGATCCCCATAAGCCCTTAATTAACCCTGTCACTCATGGGAGTCAATACATACCCCCATAAGCCCTTAAATAACCCTGTCACTCATTGGGTTCTATACAGAGCCCCATGAGCACTGAAATTAAACCTATAACTCATGGGGCTCTACAGAGCCCTTTGAGCCCTTAATTAACCCTGTCACTCATGGGGGTCAATACAGACTCCCATAAGCCAATAATTAACCCTATAACTCATGGGGGTCAATACAGACCCCCCTCAGGCCTTAATTAACCTTGTCACTCATGGGGGTCAATACAAACCCCCATATGCCCTTAATTAACCCTGTCACTCATGGGTGTCAATACACACCCCATAAGCCAATAATTAACCCTATATCTCAGGGGTGTCAATACAGACCCCTATAAGCCTCTATTTAACCCCATCAGTCCAATAAGGATATATTATGACCCTTATGGGGCTGTTAAAACCCTAACATTACCCACATAAGTGCCATGACGGTCCACAAGGACCATCATGACACTTACTACAAACACTACACTATAACCCCCAATAAACCATTAAATCTAAACTAACCCCCCTCTACACTAATCTATTAACACTTACACTACCTACCTACACTACCTACCCCCTAATAACCCCCCACCACTCTAATTACAAAAAATAAAAAACACCTACGAGGGATAATTTTAAGAGGCCCTAAATGTTTAGTACGATAGATATGTCTAGCGGAGGCATTCATTTTGGATTGAACTGGGAATAGACAGGTAATGGTTAGGCTAGCCAGAAGTGAGTTGCAGTAGTCAAGACAAGATATGAAGAGAGAATTTATTAGAATCTTAGTTGTGTGTTGTTAGAGGTAGTGATGTATTTTGGAATTGTTTTTTTTAAATTGAAAACACAAGATTATGTTAGTGACTGTATGTGAGGAATGAAAGAGATGGCAGGTCCAATAGAACCCCAAGACAACGGGCTTGGGAGGTGGGAATGATGATGGCATTGTTGACAGTGAGAGAGATGTGAGGAATTGACACTGGAGTAGATGGTGGGAAGATTAAAAGTGCAGTCTTAGACCTGTTGAGTTTGAAATGGTGGGTGGACATCCAGGAGGATATGCTTGAGAGGCAGTTGGAAACACGTGCAAGAAGAGAGGCGGATAGATCAGGGTCCTGAGAGGTGGATATGGGTGTCATCTGTAAAGATGATGAAATCCAAAAGATTGTATTAGTGTACCAAGTGAGTATGTGTAGATGTAGAATAGGAGGGGCCTAGGACTGAACCTTGGAGTATGCCAACAGACAAAGGGTGGGGAGAAAACTGATGCCAGAGAAGGAGACATTAAATGTTCGATCTTGTAGGTATGATGTGAACCATGAGAGAGCAGTATCTTGGATTCCAAGGAGCATAGAATTTGGATTAGAAGAGGTGGTCAACTGTATCAAAGGAATGAGACTTGTTTTAAGGACTGTGACAATGTGTCTTTCATTGATGTGTCATGTTTAAAGAATTAATGTGTGCATATAGCAACTTTCATGGTTTCTTGGTTGAAATGTATGTGTTGTTATTGATGTACAGTGGAAATATGGTTGATCTAATGAAATAAAATGCGGATCACATTTCTTCAGGTTGTTGGGATTTTGCTATTCAACTTATTGACAACTTTTTACAAAATGTAGTATATTTTGCTGAAAGATTCTTGAATTCTTAACTTCATTAAGCCTCTTAATTAATTTACTGATTTATATCATGTCCCTTCTCCCATTCTCTCTTTAAGCTACATAAATGGGACCAAATTTACTAAAGGGTTAATTGCTAGAGGACTCCTTGAAAACTTCTCCATTTCTCTTATCTTTTGGTACACATGTACTACAATTAGTACAATTGTTGGGGAAGTTCACCAATTATACTAGTTGACTACCGGGGTGTCCCGTAACTCCTACAAGACGTCTTGGGGGAACCTGTCTGGAAAATATGTATGCACATACACACAGAGCCTTTCTAAACAGATTCTCTTTATTTCCGCTTTCGACTGAGCTTATATAGTGAAAAGACAATAAATCACAACATGTCTTCTTATACCACAAGATTACGTATACACATATTTTGGGAACAAGAGTCATAAAATGTTTACATGATATATGAAACAAAACACAGGATACAAGAATCAAAACATGTTGAAGATAACTGTTTCAAGGATATATACTTGGAAAAAAGGAGCAGTTTCTTAGTCAGCCCTGATAACAGTAATTGCTTAGGCAATGAGTAACGGATGGTGACGATCCAAGCAGAACAAAATGTAACTCTTCATTCCCCTCTTAGATCACAACCGTGATCTCACCCTGGTAACTGTGTAAGAAAAGTGTAATCAATCCTAATAAAAAGCTGTATGTGTAGCCTGATGGTTAAACTAATTAATGAAAATATAATATACTTTATTATGCTTGGTCAGGTCACAACCTATAAGGTATGTTATATGGTTACATTCCTTTTAGTGTCTCTGATTCTTCATATAAAACATTATAAAGCATAATAAAAATATAGTAAGCGGACCGGGCTTCAAAGAAGTTCAAGACCTCTAAAAAGAAACAGGTGAGTTTCCGACAACATGGAGGTATTATATCACATGGAGTCCTTTGCATCCTTTACCTTAATACATTCCAAACAAGAACACTTCAAAAGAAAACATAGTTATAAATAGAACATCAATATGTATACATCAATATAAACATTAGGAAATCGCAACTTTATTAATCCGATATGATTTGTGGAATAATACAAATCTTTCAATAATGGGATCCATAGCAGAAGTGTCACAGTCCAGATATTATAGTCTGTTGAATGAAAGTTGTTCAATTATTAGTGATTAGTGATTATAAAGAGGGAGCAGCGAAAGATGAAATTTTGATGGTAAAGCAATACATTCAGGAAAACGGGTGAGCACCTGTTTGACGATATCCATAGAGGAAAGAGATAATCCAATGGGGTAAATGAAAACGTACATATATGCTGTTATATGCATCCAAGAGATAATCCAGATAGCGGCGGCATATATATAAAAGTCCAGATTTGTAAAATAAAACAAAATGGTTAATACAGAGAAAATGGCCTTACTTAATTCTTCAATCAATTACCAATAAGTAGGTCATAGAACCAATTTCCCTTTATACTTATCGTCTTATGAGGCATTTAGATGATATATGTGATTTAAAAACCAATAAAGTCTGTAGTGATATTACTAATAACCCAGAGTGTATGCATGATAACTTCTTCCTCCCCTAATTACTATTCCTTATTAGATGCTAGTATGAACTAGATCCCAGCAAGTGGATAGAATAATGTGCAAAAATGTTAGGAGCGAAAGAACAGCCAAAAATGAAAACAGCTATAGTACAGAGTAGAATAAATAGGAAAGTGACAATACAGTGAACACATATGCTCAGACAAACTTCATACAACCCTGGTCTTACACCTCATACTTAGCCAGGCCCCTTTTTGTCCATATACAGTAAGTGATAAACAGGTGGATCATTTGCTTCTTTTTTTTTTTTTTTTTTTTTTTTTTTTTTTTTTATCACATAACATACATGCAATTACCCAACAAATACAAGCAACCAGGTTCAACACAGTGGTCCACAATCGAAATAGACATATCTATAGACACAGTATACCAATATTTAATTCTAACGAAGGTAAATAGTAGGAAATATTTCCTTTATCTCTGGACTATTTGACAGCGTTTGTAACTCTATCAGTCATAGTAGACATCGACTTCAATTATATCTTTTTCCATGTTCCCCATTAATATTCTTCCATATACTGCTCCCAGATAGTCCAATTAAAAGTGTTTATTTTCTTGGACTGTTCATCTGTATTTTCTTTCATCAGATCTTTATTGTAATTGATTTTATTAATAATCTCTTTCCACTTAGGAATTTCCAATTTGTTCCAATATTTAACTACCATTGCTTTAATGATCAATAATATGTGAGATATCAAGAATTTATTACTGGGGAAGTATGTATCTATCCCTATATGGAATAATATCAACTCCGGGGAGCACGGGCATCTTGTCCCTGCAATTATTGTCAGATATCCACAACATTCTTCCCAGAATTCCCTTATCTTATCGCATTCCCACCACATATGTTGTGTATTGCCTTCTTTACCACAACCTTTCCAGCATAATGATGATTGTTGGGAATCAATCTTTTTCATAGTTGTTGGTACTATATACCACTTTTGTGTTAATTTAAAATACAATTCTCTATACATGGAGTTAATAGAAGATTTCTTTATTATCCTTAGAGCCCTTAACCATTCTTGCTCGTTATAGTCTATATTAAGGTTATATTCCCAGTCTTTTATACTCTTAGTTTTCTCAAATTTCATAAGTTTAATCCTACTTTTGCTAATTTTTGATACCAGATGATTCACCTGACCTCTAATCATAATTGCTTCCAGGTCGTACAATTTATCTATTTTATCATATATAAATCCCTTTTGTTTCATTTTTCCTAACAATATTCCATAATTTATCCATGAGAAGGATTTTGTTACTCCTTTCTCCTGAAGTTCCCTTTGCTTTAATAGACTGCCTGCTGGGTATAAATCAGCTATATACATAATTGATGCTTTTTTCAATAAATTTATTTCTAAATTAAATGATTCATCTCTTAATATATCTATAGGTGTGGTAGCGGAAGGTATATGGAATAACTCTGCTCTGATTTTACTTTTCCCCCAGAATTTTATAATAGATCTTATACCTTCTGGTAATTTATCCCATATTGTTTCTTTTCCATTAAATTTCCCCAGCAATGTTCTTATTGGGGTAATTCCCACTAGATCTTCCTCAATAGTTTTCCATCCTATTATCCTATGTTGTAAGTTCATATTAATTATGTGAGATATTGCTATATTTTCGCTGATCCTTTTCATATCTGGAGATCCCATGCCTCCCAGATCAAACTTTCTATTTGTTATAGTTTTTTTAACTCTCACTTTTTTCCCTGCATAAACAAATTTGTCTATTATTTGCTGTATTATTTTAATGATATATTCCGGGACTTTCTCCGGGACACAACTCATTAAATATGTTATTTTAGGGACAATACTCATATTAACTATGGCTATTCTTGCCGACCAGGAGAATCTTGTTAAATTCCATTCATATAGCAGTATTCTAATCTGTTTTAATATTTCTGTTATATTATTTGCTATAATTTTATTATTTTGGAAGCTAAATTTAATACCTAAATGAGTGGCATATTTAGTATTCCAATTAAACGCATATAGTTTTTTTAATTTATTTAATGTATCTTGCTCTATATATTTATGTATAATATCTGATTTCAGAGGATTTATTTTGAAATAAGAAACTCTACCAAAGTCTGTTAGCAATTGTTGTAAACTAGCACAAGAACCTATTGGATCTGTTAATGTTAACATGATATCGTCCGCAAATAACATTATTTTGTAATCATTATTACCTATTTTTATACCTTTGATATTTTCAGCTTTCCTTATTAATGATGCTAATGGTTCCATAAATAACAAAAAAAGCAGTGGGGAAAGGGGGCATCCCTGTCGTGTTCCGTTGCTGATTCCAAACTTCTCTGTTTCGAAGTTTGTACCTGCAATATAGGCTGTTGTATCCTTATAAATAGCTTTAATTGTTTTAGAAGCAAAATTTGTGAACCCAAACTTTTGTAATACTGCGTTCATGAATTCCCAACTAACCCTGTCGAATGCTTTTTCTGCATCCAATGACAGGATTAGTGTGGGGATCCTTTTTTTCCGAATGGAGAACATTAGATCAATTAAACGTCTGGTGTTATCTGATGCCTGACGGCCTTGTACAAAGCCCGATTGATCAAAATGTATCAACTTTGGAATAATTTTATTTAATCTATTAGCCATGATTTTTGTGTATATTTTTAGATCTATATTAATAAGGGAAATAGGGCGATAACTAGTTACTTCTTCTGGATTTTTCCCTGGTTTTAAAATGTTAATTATTTTAGCTTCTGATAGTTCTGACGGCATTTTTCCATGATCTTTAATCTCATTAAACATATTTTGCAAATGTTCACCAATTTCATTTTGAAACATTTTAAAATATAAATGATCGAAGCCGTCTGGACCTGGGGCTTTGTTAACTTTTGCTTTATTAATTACTTCCTTTATTTCTTTCAAAGAAATATCTTGATCTAAGAATCTTTGATCTTCTTCTTGTAACTTTGGTAGAGTTACTTCGCCCAAAAATGTATTTATCTCTTCTTTACTAGGTTTTTTAAATGTGGAATTACTATTTAGATTGTATAATGAACTATAAAACATCTTCATAATATCGCATATTTTATCAGGGTGAGTGTATAAAACATTGTCTGGACCTCTTAAACTATATATTTTGTTTTGATTTTTTTGTCTTTTTAGTTTATTGGCCAGATATTTACCTGTTTTATTACCCATTAGAAAATTGGTTTGTTGGAATTTCCATATCAGAGAATCAACCTGATTTTGTAGTATTTTATTTATTTGGGCTTTCTTTTTAGCAATCAGCTCTGATCTTTTCACAGATGGGTTCACTCTATTTTCTCTTGTTAGTTTCTCCAAATCTATATACAATAGTCTCATGGGTTTCCCCCTTTCCCTATGCATTACTGCTGTCCGTGATATCATTTGGCCTCTTATAACGGATTTATATGCGCACCAAAGCATGGATGGTGAGTCTACAGTATTTTTATTAATTTTAAAAAATTCGTTTGTTTCCTTTTTTAAGAATTCCATAGTTTGTTCATTCTTAAATAGGAAAGGGTCTAACTTCCATTTTTTTTTATTTTTGCTTCTATTTTCTTCTTTTAAATTCATACAGACCATTGAATGATCTGACCATGTAGCAGTTGTTATTTCTATATCCTTAATTTGTCTTATTGTGTTTATATCTGTTAACAAATAATCTAATCTTGAATAGGATTTAAAACGATTTGAAAAAAATGTATAGTCCCTCTCATATGGATGTAGTAGTCTCCATGCGTCAAAAAGGTCATCATTTGATACTATTTTTCCAAAGTCTTTAGACGTTTTTTTAATCTGATTCTCTGAGTTTTTTTTTATTGTTCCTATTCTGTCTGTTAACGGATCTAGCACCATATTAAAATCCCCTCCAATTATTAATTGTCCCTTTCTAATTTGTTTTATTTCTTTCAAAATCTTTTTGAGATATCTAATTTGTTTTACATTCGGAAGGTATACATTAGCTATTGTCATATTTTCTCCATTTATTTTGCCACACCAAATTATATATCTTCCTAGGGGATCAATAATTTTAGCTTCCTCATAGACTTCTATATTGTGACTAAAACAGATTGATACTCCTCTAGATTTTTTATTGTATGTTGAATCTATTTTAATATTAAAGTTTTTATTATTTACATATCTTAAGGTGTCATTTCCCCAATGTGTCTCTTGTAGTAGGAGAATATCTACTTTATTTTTTATATAAGTATTATATGCTATTTTCCTTTTTGCTGGTGAATTTAGTCCATTAACATTATGCGTTATTATTTTAACCATTGTTTATAGTTATTCCTTTAACCTTCCGCTTTTGTGTCCATATATCTAATTCCATCTCGCCTCTCACCAATTGTTGAACCTGAGCCATTCGCATTTCATTCATTCGTACTTCCTTACAAACCTTAGGCATGTTCTTCTTTGGACTTAAGCTAAGTCCAAGTTTACCTATTCCTATATTATTTCCCTCCTTTTTGATATAATATTTTAGGGCTATCATGTCGATTTTAGGAAATGTTAGGAGTTTTTAATAAACTTACTAGTTTATTAGTTGGGAGATCATGTATTCTTGTTTCCCTATTATTTACCATTATTAATTATTATTTTATCTTTTGTAATGTTTTTAATTTCCACTTCCTCTCATTTACCCCTCCTTACTTCCTTTGATCTTATATCCAGCTCATGTCTATAGAGGAGTATATGAAAACATTTCCTTAGCCTCAGAGACCATATTATTCCCCCCTGTTATATTTTATTTGATACCAACCTCCAGAGTTAAATTTATGGATATGTTTAATTTTATATAAATCTAACATTGGATTAATCCCTGTTTTTCATTTGCTTTTCTTTCTTTCTTCTTTTTTTTTTTTTTTTTTTATCCTTTCATCTTTTATTTATTCTCCTCTTTCCTTCTTTCTCTCTCCTTACTCTTATCTCTCTTATTTCCCTCCCCTTTCTGGTGGATCATTTGCTTCTGAATGGTGAGATTCTCTGGTTCATCATGTGTAGATCTTCAGGCATAAGACAAGGAGTATGTGGTGTCTTAACAGGTCTGTACATCTTTTTTTTTTTTGACCTTTCCCCTTTTTCTTGGGTGCAGACAAGATTTCTTTTTTGGCTTTGTCTTTAGTCAGCAAACTCTGTATCTGTTTCTTCATATGTTATTATCTGACATCATATATCAGGGCATGCTTGTCTTTTCTTTGTCTTTATAGGCACATACTCGCTGTCGTCTTCTTCTGGGGTAGGCACGTGTGATAGAAATCCAAACATACAAGATCTATCATACAAGAAGATTCCATACATTTATTTTAACTAGATATTCTCACATCATATACACCTACCCTAAATTTTTCCTAACTGTAACATAAATATAACATATGCAAAACTCTATAATAAACAAGGAGTGATATAACCTAGAATTAAGTGATGATGTAAATCATGTAAAGCTAATAATCTATTAACAGTTGTAAAATATATAATGAACCATTATTTTCTACTCCTGCTAAAGCAGCAAAAATTATCATTAGAATAGTTTCAATACTACTAATTATGTCTTTATAAGTGATAAGACATTACTTCATTTATCTTACAGCAGTTTGTATATTTAAAAGCTAATTTTATTACTTTCAATATACATTTACTACTAACACTCTAAAACCTTTTCTTAACTCATAATGTAATCCAACTCTTATCCTGTTTCTGTCTTAGAGGCTTAGAAATACCTTAAAAAGATTTTCATAATTCTCTACTCATTTGCACATGGCCATCATCTGAGCTAGGGATTGTCTGGACGGATAACTGGTACAACATTATAGTGTTTATCCAGCATGAATAAATAAAACATAACACATAAAATAATACATAATTTGTAGGATAAGATTCTGTAACCAGATAAGATATCATACACTGATTTGTAGTGATTAGTGATGTCGCGAACAGTTCACCCGTGGACTATTCGCTGCGATTTTGGCATGTTCGCGCTCGCAGCGAACTGCGAACATATGCGCTTTTCGGATCGCCCCCTATTCTTTATCATTGGCTGGAATGTGTCTGCTGACTGTGAGGTGCAGGGTCAAAGTTTCCTCAATCAGCAGCAGACACTCCCTTCCAGAGCCTTCCATCTGAAGGACAGCAACCCAAAAAGCTCTTTTTAGGGCTGGAACATAATTTATTTTATTTTATAATTTTTTTCTGCGTAATCTAATTGCATATGCCTGCCTGCCAGCGTGTGTGTGGGACAGGCTAACACCTAACAGCTTATATTATGCTCAGTGAAATAAAACAACACTTTTTTGACTGTAATAGATTGAATATCAGTTGCCTGCCTACAGGAGTGTGTGTGAAGCCTATTGCATCTACTCTGCCAACTCATGCCAGTGCACAGTGATACGTCATATCTGGTGCAACCGTAGTGTACAGTGACATAAAACAACACTTTTTTGACTGTAATAGATTGAATAGCAATTGCCTGCCTACAGGCGTGTGTGTGAAGCCTATTGCACCTACTCTGCCAACTTTTGCCAGTGCACAGTGATACGTCATATGAGGTGCAACGGTAGTTTACAGTGACATAAAACAACACTTTTTTGACTGTAATAGATTGAATAGCAATTGCCTGCCTACAGGTGTGTGTGTGAAGCCTATTGCATCTACTCTGCCAACTTTGGCCAGTGCACAGTGATACGTCATATCTGGTGCAACCGTAGTGTACAGTGACATAAAACAACACTTTTTTGACTGTAATCGATTGAATATCAGTTGCCTGCCTACAGGCGTGTGTGTGAAGCCTATTGCATCTACTCTGCCAACTTTTGCCAGTGCACAGTGGCACTCATATCTGTTGGCACCTTAAATTGCATGCACATTGCCCCAAATTTGAAGTGGGAGGACCGACCAAGCAACTTTTTCCATCTCCCGCTTCCAAAAATCCATGCCATATACACGTCCCCTGATAGTGGACGTAACAGGGATTAAACCGATAGGAATAGTACTACTTAACAGTACACACCTTATAATAATGCAGACAGAGGCAACGCGTATAATCTTCCATGCTGTGCAGTGGAAGCCCCCAGACTCTGACCTGTGCATAATCTTCCATGCTGGGCAGTGGAAGCCCCCAGACTCTGACCTGTGTATAATCTTCCATGCTGGGCAGTGGAAGCCCCCAGACTCTGACCTGTGTATAATCTTCCATGCTGGGCAGTGGAAGCCCCCAGACTCTGACCTGTGTATAATCTTCCATGCTGGGCAGTGGAAGCCCCCAGACTCTGGGAGTCTAAAGAAGAGGAGTCAGAGGAGGAAGGTGGCTTTGAGGAGGTGGAAGACCAAACACAGCAGGCGTCCCAGGGGGCTTGTTGTCACCTTTCGGGGACCCTTGGTGGCTGGGTGGAGGAAGAGACCTTCAATGACATCAGTGAGGACAAGGAACGGGACATGGTTAGCTTGGTATCCAACCTTGTGCAAATGGGGAGTTTGCGGTTGTGCAAAGGGACTGTTTGCGGTTGTTTGCGGTTAATTAAACGGGAGATTGGTCTGTTACTGTGAAGCGGGTGTAACCCTTACACTACCTGATCGATACAACATCATACCTGATGTTTTAAAGCATGTTATTCCAAACAATTTAGGAATATTAGGTGATTTATGCCCTTTATGGCTTAAAACCAGACTCTGCATCAACTATGTAATTTTCCGTGGGAGTTTTGCCATGGATCCCCCTCCGGCATGCCACAGTCCAGGTGTTAGTCCCCTTGAAACAACTTTCCCATCACTATTGTGGCCAGAAAGAGTCCCTGTGGGTTCTGAAATTCGCCTGCCCATTGAAGTCTATGGCGGTTCACCGGGTTCGCCCGTTCGCGAACATTTAATGAAAGTTCAGATCCGCTGTTCGCGAACCGAAAATTTGATGTTCGCGACATCACTATGTGTTATACACTTATCCCTAGGAGCACCCTTATTTAGATATAGGTATCATAATTATATACTTGAGCCACCATTTGTTTATACTATTTGGTGTATATTGTATATACACCATTGTATATATTGTATATATATATATATATATATATATATATATATATATATATATAGCAAAATAATAAAGAGTAAATTAGAATAATGTATTAATATGCATTAAAAGATTAAATTACGGCATAAATGCTCCATATCAAGAAAAAATATAGTTAAGCACAACTCTCAGTTGTCCTTCCTACCTTATATCATAATAATATTGGGGATCTCAAATGACAATACCCTATACTAATAATAGCTTATAGCCAACACAATGGAGCGGATGAATATGGGTAAAGACATAAAAGAGACAGTCTAATAATCCAGCTAGGCTGGAATCAAATGACTATAAATTAGATAAACTCATATGTGTATAGCAAATAGCCCAATGCTGCTAGGGTGCTGAGATCTATCCTCATATATAAATAAAGTCATAGGAACTAAATAAAGAAAAATGACAAAGTAAATATAAAAGTGGACCAGTAACTGAATCATACAGATCCACTGGCTCGTTTAAACATATTAATAAGTGAAGCCAATCTGTACCTGTACGCAACTGGGAGAATGACCTGAACTGTAATTGTCCCCAAGATCTCTGGGAATTCTCTTGGTTAAGCTTAACTAAAGGTTCCCTCAACAGCAGTGTCTTGGAGACTTCAATTAAAGTTCTCCATAGGACATACTATACCCTGGACAATCTGTACAAATGGAAATTAACTCCAAGCCCGGACTGTTTTAGTGAATATGGGAGAGTAGGCTCCTTTGTTCATACCTGGTGGGACTGCCCTATCACTATGGCGGGAAGTATTTTTGCTCAACAAATTAATCCATCGGTTGAGGTAAGTCTGCTGGGCAACCACATCCCTTAATTATCCATGCATCAAAACAAGTTCATGCAATTTATAATGGTCACTACTAAAAGTCCCTGCACGTACAATTTGTTATCTCCAAACTAACTGTTTTTTTAATTAATGATCGACTCTCTCACATTCTAGAAGTCTCTTTACCCCTTTTCATTACAATTTGGATCCCATGGCTGGCTTCCCCTCATAGTATTCCTATCCCCTAACAAACCTACTGTTTTACAATTTGAATCTTGACATGGCTGGCTGAGGATCTTCCCGGAGTCAAGGGTGGGAGGTAGGTCTGGTTTGCCCTGGAAATATATACTTGAGATATACTATTTTTTTTTTTTTTTATTCTATTTGTTTTTCCCTTCTCTTTTTTTTATATTTTTCTTCCGTTTTCTTTCTTTATTTTTTTTTCTTTAATATATATGTTTATTAATCTCCATTGTTGTTTTTTTATCCTATATACTATATCCTAAAAAAGGAAAAGTTTTGGTGAAGATGCCAGTACGAAATTATGCTTATCTAGTAAGACATTTTTATCTAGTTGGGGTAACCATTGCGAAATATATACTATCAATCTTTACATCTTTACATCTTTAACTATGCAGGTGAACATTGTTATTGAATGATTACATTTCTTTTGTTTTTGTATTTCACTGGCAACTTTGTTGTATATTGCTGCATCATCTGTATGTTAACATCTTTACTGATTAATAAAACTGATTGGAAAAAAAATAGTGGTATAAGATATCCATTTTTAAATGAATTTAGATTAACATCATGGCCCAATAGTTGCTTAGATAAATTGCTTTTTAAGTGATTTATCTTAGTATACCATAATGGAATATTATTGATTACCTTTTTCTATCATTAATCTAGATCTTCATTAATGTGGTTTATCTTTACGTGCTTAAATATAGCTATTATTTGCTTTATATATATTTATTTATAACCTATCAAATAAGATACCAATTAAATATGGTTGTTGAGTTATATATGATTTTACTTATATCCCATTTAGGTATGAATGAAATAAAATAATATATGTATCAAAAATCCTTTTTCTTTTTCATTTTACATTCTATCTCAATTTCAAACTCATTATGATGTTGTTGTTTAGCAGTGTTAAGTGTGTATATTTTTTATATATGTATCAAAATATTGACCCTAAATTTTAATTTGGTCATTGTAAATCCCATAGGAATATTAAATCATAGATAGCTATTACATCCTTTATGTACACATTAAAATTGGGCGAATTAATGACTATAACAATCACACATAGTAGAAAATGTTGAATAAATGTTGTATGGATGTTAAGTATCTTACTGAATATTATTTCTGTGTAGGGAAAATTTAAGTGAACGGGGAAAAGGTGAATCCCTTGGTTTCTTTGTACCCAAAAGGTGATTTCCATTGTGGATTGTGGATCATTCCTCATTTCAATATGCTGTATGTAATGGTGATGCAGTGTGCCATCAGCGGTTCATTAGGACATGTGCTCAGCTGAATCTGCTGTGCAGTGTGTGAGACTGACCAATCTGTGACCAATTCTCTGCAATGGTTGTTAACATGAAGATGAGATATGGTCCAGGTTAGGCTAGTACATGACATCCACATGGAGTCCTACAGTATCCGCATATACCACAGTGTGCACACCCATGCATGTACTCTCTTTTAAATGTCAAATCAATCGTGAACTATTTGGCGACTGCTACTCAAAATCAGTTTTAACTGCAAGTATTGGACAGACATTTCATTGATAACAATTATGATATTAATATGTTTGCTTCCTTTATTTACATGGTTATTGCTGTCCTAGATATCTTTAGTCATAAGTAGGGAGCTTAAAGTGCTTTTATAAGTCAGTTATATATGTGTGTTGGTTCTTGTGTGTGTATATGAGGGTGTGATTGTGTATATGATACTCACATTGCAAGGTTCTAAGAAATCAGGAGTCTAGCTGTCCTGGAAGGTCCATTACTGCTGCTGGTTTGATCTACTGCTTCATGGTAGACTCCCATGCACAGTATCTAATGTCTGCTGGTGGTCCACCACCAGTTGCATGGGCTGCTCTGGTCTCTGCTGCCATCTTCCTTTTGACCTTCATCCGGCTTTCATCATATCTGTGTTTTGCCGGCTTGACATCCCTGTTTACTAAACCTAATGCAGGAACATAAGTCCAGGCACGTGCCTCTGGGGGCACATCCCTCCCCCCTCCTACTTTCCTACATCAGTACCTCCCCTCCATGACCTGCCTCCTACTCTCCCTCTCTCCATACCTCTACATCTCATCCTCTCCTCCTCTGGTGTTCCACTAACTTTCCTCCTCTCTTCACCATCCTCCTCTGATGTACCCCTCTTTCTCCTACTCTACTCACTCTCCTCTTCCAGTGTTTTCCTCTCTATCCTCCTCTCAGTCAAGAACAGGGAAACACACCCAAGTATTTGCATGTAGTTTTATTCAGGGAAAGGTCACCATGTAAAGGGACATGGAATGCAAAATGTTATATCATACATTTAAAAGAGCATATTATAAACATTATAAAAATATTTATAAAAAATCATTAAACTAATTGGAAATTAACATGGAATGCCCCAAAAGATACCTCTGTGTCAGCAGAGTACGCACAACTCTAGATTTCATTAGCAGACAAATGTTATACAATGTAAAGGGCAATATAAACACACCAGTGCACTTTAATATATACGAAAGCATGCAAGTGCATTACAATTACTTGCACAATAATCCCAAAATAAGAAAAAATGCATTAAAAAATATATTTTTATCATACAGTATGTTGGAATGGTCATGCACATGCCAATAAGAAAAGCCAAGCTGCAACGTGCACAAAGCAATTAAAGACACACTACCTGATTAAATAGCAACACAAAAAAATGAAACTCATGCCATATTAACCTGTTCTCACTCACAGAGGCTATATTGTGGCCCCTAAAATATCAATATAATTGCATAAACATCTCACTCATCACAACTATATTGGGAACACAAATAGTAGCCATATTTCACCGCCACATCACATATACTGTATAAAGTACCTGGGGAACATTTTTAGAATTTGTTGTTTAGTCCTTCAGTGGTGTCCGCCTCTCTGTGACCCTATGGACTGCAGCACATTAAGCTAGGTCTCTGCCTGTGCTGTTCCACAAGGTTTGCATGCCAAAGATACTGGAGCGGGTTGCCAGTTCCTTTTCTAGTGGACTGTGTTTTGTCTCACCTCTCTCCGCTATTACGTGCCCACTTACAGTGGCCCTACATGGTAGAGATATGTAGTCATATTTTGCATTTCAGATCCATCTACAGTTGTGAATGACACTGATCAAATGCCTGTTGAGAACTGGGTCTAATGTTCACTCACATGATGGTATTGCACTGCTCGAAGATGAAGAGCATGTCTTCATGGTCGTGAGATTTGGCTATTAACACCTACAGAGACCAGAACATGATATAAATCATATTAATATTCTGATTATCTACTAGAACACCTCATCAAAGGCCAATCCACATTGAACATCAATTGTTAAAAGTCTAAACATAGCCAGACATGCATACAATCAGTATTCAGGAGGAGGATTTCCTGTATGGTCCTAAGATCTTCTCTTCCTAAGCACTGGGCCCCCACCTTCCGTGCTTATGCCCGTCTCACTCTTCCACATCTTTGTTGTGGAGGAGCGTAGGGTGCCACTACGTTGCTGGCTGTGAATCTGGTTGAGATGGTGGTGAGGTCTAAGATGAGGAGACCGATGTCTTGTGTTGCTGTTGTGCAACCGAAGGCTGGAGAGATATATATAGCTGGCGTTCTGCTAATTGCATGAGTTGCCGACTGTCACAAATCGCCCCTTTTCTCCTATCTCTCCATCCTTCGGTTGTGCCTCCTCATCTCAACATGGATTGGTCTTTTGCTAGCCAGGAGGGTGTTTATGAGCGGACACTAGCTCCAGAGAAACTATAGCCTCTCGTTTGACTGTTTCCGGCATGACTTGTCCTCCCTGGCAAACCGGCCCATGATTAGCTACAATGTCAGGGTCGGTGGTGTTGATGTCAATAGGTGACAACAGCAGGTCTAGAGGTGTCTGCATTGGTAGTAAAGGTGATGGCATTGGTGGCAGTGGTGACTGCATTGGTGGACAAGTTGATGGCAGCCGGCCCTGAGGTGTCGGAAGGAGGGCTTGCGATGTCGTCAGGAGGGCTGGGCTGTTGGACCATGTTTGGGGATACAATTGCGTGGTAGTCCATGTTGGGGGACCCATGATGTGGGAGTACATGTTGGGGGACTCCACTGTGTGGGAGTGGTTGTGGGCTGCCATGTTGCTGTAGCAGGTGGCAGCTGTGATGATGTCCGGGGCCAGGACATGGCCGGTGGAAGGGGCTGGAACAGATGTGGCTGGATGAATTATGCTGTTGAGGGTCCAGGCAGTGATTACCACTCTTGATATGCTGCTGAATGGCCAGCTTGTGTGGATGGTCCCGGGCCCTCTTGAATGTCCTGGCTTTCTTCTTCGACCACTCCGACCTCCATTTGAGCCTCCCCCTGTTGCTCTGTGGCTGACTGCGCAATAAACAGTTAGTAGGGATACAATTGACAGCTTTGTGTTTCCATATCCTTGACATCATGGTCACCTGTGATTGACTGTGATGCTTGTGTTACACAGATGAACCACGTACTGCATAATGAGAATTGTGAATCATTGCGCATATGAATATATCTACTGCAGGTGCAGGTGTGTGAGACCGACCCATCTGAGACATGTTCCCAGCAATGGTTGTTAATATGCTGCTGAGACATTGTCCAGGTTAGGACAGTATATGACATGCATATGCAGTCAGTGAGCACACCCAGAAATGTACTCTCTTTTGAATGTCTCATCATTCTTGCTATAATAACAAATTGTACTCAGAATCAGTTTTAAATGCAGCTATTGGCCAGACATTTCATTGATACAAATTATGAAAATTATATGTTTGCTACCAGGATTTACATGGTTATTGATGCCCCATATATCTTCAGTTATAACCATAGGGCTTACATTGCATTGTGTGTCAGTTATCTATGCATGTTGTCAGGGGTGTAGGAGGCAGAATAATTCTAGAGGGATACAACTCATTGTATACAACAGCCAGAGTACAAACTTATTTATACATACAAACAAACAAACATCATAATATCTATGGGGTATTTGTCCACCCCATCCCCCACCCCCACAATTTCATACAAGAATGTGTGTGGTGTGATATGATACTAACATTGCATAGTTCTAGGCACAACCATGTCCACCTGTCCTGGCCGACCACTGCTACTGGCTGAATAAACTCTCTCAGGGTCTGCTCCAATGCCCAGTATGTCATATTTGCAGGAGGCCCACCACCAGTTGCACGTGCCGCTTTTGCATCCTCTGACATCTTCCTCTTCACCTTCAGCTGGCTGTCGTCATATCTGTGTTTAACAGACTTTACGTCCCTATTAGCAACCCCTTATGCTGCAACAGCTGAAGCAATCTGGCCCAGGACTCTGACTTCTGGCTAGCCCTCACATCTCTCCCACCATGTATGATCCTTTGGAGTGTACACATTTCCCTGAGGAGGACGTCCATCTCCTATGGGCTATAATTGCAGCCCCTGTACTTTGCCACAGCCTCTTGCACTACCAACTGTGCCTGGGGCTCCTGGACTCCCTGTCCCATCCCCGCTACCTCCCTCCCTGGGATCAGGCCCCTGACCCCCTGTTCCTCCACCTTGTGTGCCTACATCTGGGGGCACATCCCTCCCCCCACCCCGCTGCTCTCCTCCACCTAAACTCGCTGACCTGGATCTCCTTCCCTCCGTACCTCTAGCTCTCCTCACTCTCCTCATCTCCTTCTCTCCTCACTCTCCTCCTATCCTCACTTTCCTCACTCTCCTCCTATCCTCACTCTCCTCCTCCAGTGATCCCATTCCACTCCTCCTCTCCTCTCTCTCAACACTTTCCTCCTCTCCTCCTCTACCCTCCCATGATATCAGAAATAAAAATAAGGATAAAGAAATATAATATATATGTGTATGTGGTAAAACAAGCATTTGAGTGTTATGTGTAATATAGTAAGTATGGGGGTGGGGGATGGGAGGTTATGGGGTGTGTAGATGTACTGTGGCCTACCGCTATATATAGCTATGTGTACATATTAATCTATGTGTGTAAATTATGTGATATCAGTAAATATGTGTGTTGTCAATTAACGGTTACATTATCTTAGAGGTTAAAATATCAAAAACTTACAATGCTATTTCTCTCTCTTTCTCCAATTCTCAAAAACTCACTAACGCCTAGAACTGTGTGTTCACTTGCTCAGCTACCGCACAGTCAATGATTTACTGGTTTAGCTCCCTTTTAAAAGCCCTTCTAGTGGGGTTAATTGTGGTTACCAGCTTTCTATTGGCTGTTAGGCCTGTGTCGTACTACATTATACCGCAATAGTTAATTGATGGCCAATCGTGGCTCGTCCGCCCCCTTTACAGCTTGCTTGCGTGGCTCAGACTTAAGGGTTTGCTGCTCAAGCCTGTAACTTGCGGCATGGTCTAATTTAATAGCTTTGTAACTCGGCTACATTTCAAGCCTGCAGCTATTGCGTGCTTGCCACTGTACTTATGGCTTTGGATTTAATAGGGCTGCAAGACAGGCGCACCTCACTGATGAGACCCAAGAGAGGACGAAACGTACATCTGGGGTTTGCTGTTTTGGGCGGGGGGGGGGGCTTCAGGATATAATTGCCTTGTATTTTGGGGGTGGATCGCTCTTTTGAGTGAGACCAGACTGATATAAAACAGGATATTTCTCCCCTGTGAAAGACACAAGTGAAGAGGCTGGTTTCAGGGTAGGTGATCGGGCCTGTCGAAAAACCTGCTTAGGTGTTGATCGTTCTCAGATTGACCGATTCTGGTTTTTTTTTTGGCTTATGCAAATGACCCTTGACCTTAGCCTGTCTAAGGGTAACAGGGGATTCCAAACATGAACTCCTTGCTCACTGAGCCTTAGGGAGAGCAGCTTCAATGACGAAGCCCAAGAGAGGCAGTGTGAGGAATTGACTCTGGTGGGTTTTGAACCCTGGTCCCCAGGCTGCTATACCTCTTCCCTACCACTGCGCCAGCCTGCCTGTTGTGAATTCCATTGAGACCTTATAAGCTTGACTCTGCTAGCAATTGTATCAGTACCTAAGTCTCTTCAGCTGTGTCTGGTCAGGTGTCTGGTCCTTGGCCTATATAAGGCACTTCCTGTCTATTGATCCTTGCCAGATTATTGTGTGGTTTCTGATCACTTCAATAAACCTTGTTCCTGTTTTCACCTACAAGTTTGCGGAACTGGATTATTGCTGACCTTGGCTACTGGTCTCCACAACTTTGTGATTTCTATATCATTACAGAATAATCTGGCCCTTTCATGGAGACCGCCGGGACAGATTCTGCATTGGCCCAGCAGGTTGCTTTATTTGCAAGAACTGTGCAGACCCAGGCACAGACCATCCAAGTGCTGCAGGACCAGGTAGCTGAACTGCAAAATAAATTTCAGTCAATGCACAGTGAGTATACCAGCTACAGGGCACGTGATGCTGCGGCTGCTACTGTTACACCTGCTCAAGAGGCCCGCTTGCCCCTGCCAGAAAAGTTTGGAGGAGATCGCAAAAAATTTAGGGGTTTCCGAAATCAATGCCGTTTGCACTTCATGATGTTACCTCACCAATTTCCATCTGAAAGAGAGAAGGTGGGATTTATTTTTTCCTTATTCAAAGATGAAGCCCTGGCTTGGGGCTCCCCTCTTCTGGAACAAGACAGTCCAGTCTTGGGTAATCTAAATGACTTTCTTGAGGCCATGTGCCTAGTTTTTGATGACCCCAATCGATGTGCTACAGCAGAAGCCACTCTCCTTCATTTGCATCAAGGGAGGCGCTCGGTGGCTGAATATGCTGCTGAATTCAGACAGTGGGTTGCTGATACTACCTGGAACCAATCAGCCCAGAGGTTCCACTTCAGAAAAGGTCTCTCAGAAGCTATAAAAGATGAGCTAGCTCGTGTTGATCTTCCTGCTGACTTTGATGCATTTGTGCGTTTGGCTATCCTTATTGATCGGAGACTTTCTGAAAGAAGATTGGAAAGACAGGGCTCTTTTAGACCAAGTACTACTCCAATTTCCTATTCAAGAACTTCTACTCCGATCCCACAAACACCTACAGACTCTGAGCCAGAGGCTATGCAGGTAAATCTAATAAGAGGGCCATTATCCAACGAAGAAAAACAGTGGCGACGCACTCACAATTTATGCCTGTATTGTGGTAGTGCAGGGCACTATGCCATCAATTGCCCTAGCAAATCCAAAAGAACAATAGCTATGGCGGCTGAGGGTGCACAGATTCGACACCAATCCCAGATTTCGGATCAACTGGATTCTGTCACACAACCCTTGTTTTCTCTGGCTCATGGTGAAGAGGGTATGTTGACTCAACATCCTCATTTTGTGGTGCCTATCACGTTGCAATGTGGTGATCGTAAAATTTCAACTACCGCTATGATAGATTCTGGAGCAGGCGGAAACTTTATGGACATTAAATTTGCAGCAGGAAATAGAATTCAGTCTATCCCTAATTCTTCACCTGTGTTAATGGAGACAGTTGATGGTTCTCCACTTACCTCAGGACCGGTTACACATGAGACTGTGCCCTTAATGTTGACTGTGGAAGTGAATCACCATGAGGCTATCTCTTTCCACCTAATTTCCTTAACACAGTTTCCAGTGATTTTGGGGGTACCTTGGCTTGCTCTGCATAACCCACAGATTGATTGGAAGATCAGAACTTTGTCCTTTCCTTCAGAACACTGCTTAATGAATTGTCAACCCTCTAAGGTAACACCTGTTGCCACAACAATTAATGAAATGGTTGCTACAAACTTGACTAAGCTTCCTCTACAATATCGGGATTTTGCAGATGTCTGTGATAAGAAGAATGCTGATCAGCTTCCACCACACAGGCCTTATGATTGCCCAACAGAGCTGTTGCCTGGGGCTGCTATCCCATTTGGCCGTATATATTCCCTTTCTGAGCCTGAATTGAAAGCTCTTCGTGAATACCTACAAGAAAATCTTGCCAAAGGCTTTATTCGACCATCTACTTCTCCAGCAGGAGCTCCTATTTTCTTTGTAGAAAAGAAAGAGGGCAGCCTACGGACATGCGTTGATTACAGGGACATTAATAACATCACTGTTAAAAACCGCTACCCCTTGCCTCTGATTCCTGAACTTTTAGAGAGACTCCGCTCAGCTAAAATATTTACGAAGCTTGATCTTCGGGGGGCATATAATCTGGTTCGCATAAGACCCAATGATGAATGGAAAACAGCTTTCAGAACCAGGTACGGGCATTACGAATATCTAGTAATGCCTTTTGGGCTGTGTAATGCCCCTGCAACTTTCCAGCATCTTATCAATGATGTACTACGAGATCTCCTGGATCAGTTTGTTGTGACATATTTGGATGATATCCTAATATTCTCTGATAATCTTGAAAACCACAGAAAACAGGTCCGTATAGTTCTAGAGCGCCTTCGTACCCACCGCCTATACATTAAACTAGAAAAATGTTAGTTTGAACAAACAGAAATTCAATTCCTGGGGTATGTAATAACTCCTAAAGGTTTAAGTATGGACGCAAGTAAAATTAAAGCTGTGCTGGCCCATCCCCAAGAATGAAAAAGATGTTCAGAGATTTGTGGGGTTTGCCAATTTTTACAGGCGTTTCATTAAGAATTTCTCTGCCGTTATTACACCGATCACTGAACTCACACGTAAAGGGACTCCTTTTCAGTGGTCCGATAAGGCGGATAACGCATTTTCCCGATTGAAGACTCTGTTTACCTCTGCTCCTGTCCTGGTACATCCTCAGCCGGAATTACCATTTATTGTGGAAGTTGATGCTTCTGATTCAGCTGTTGGTGCTATACTGTCTCAAAGGACTGGACCTAAGATGCTGTTACATCCGTGTGCCTTCTATTCCCGCCAGATGGTGCCAGCAGAAAAAAACTATGACATAGGGAATAAAGAACTATTGGCTATAAAAGCTGCCTTCACCGAATGGAGACATCTCTTGGAGGGAGCTACCCATCCAATTACTGTCCTCACAGATCACAAAAATCTGGAATGTATTCGATCAGCTAAGAGACTGTCAGCCAGACAAGCACGCTGGTCCCTATTCTTCTCAAGGTTTAATTTTTTGGTTACATACTGTCCTGGCTCCAAGAATGGTAAGGCGGATGCCTTGTCTAGAATAGCTGACCCCCTCCATACTACCGTAACCAAGACCACCATCTTGCCAGAGGATATATTTATAGGAGTTACATTTCCTTCTGATCTGATGTCTTGCATTAAAAAGGGCTACCCTGAAGACCCAGTTCTTCGTGATCCTCCTCGTGACCTCCATATGACGATGCGTAATGGGTTTTGGATTTTTCAACAACGTCTGTTTGCTCCGGAGTCAGTGCGACTGGACCTTTTACGTCTCTACCATGACTCAAAACCAGCAGGTCATCCAGGAATCCGAAAGACACAAGAGCTACCTGCCCAATCCTTTTGGTAGCCGAAGTATCATGAGGATGTTAAGAAGTATGTGTCCTCTTGTGATGTGTGTGCCAGACATAAGACTCCTCGCTCATCCCCTGTTGGCTTGCTTCAGCCTCTTCCGATTCCTCATCGTCCCTGGGGATCTATATCCATGGACTTTATTGTGGAACTACCTCCCTCTAAGGAACACACTACCATTCTTGTTGTTGTGGACAGGTTAACTAAGATGGGTCATTTCATACCAGCTCGTGGTCTCCCTTCAGCTAAACAGACGGCTGACCTGGTTATTCGGGAAATATTTCGCTTGCATGGAGTGCCTGATGAAGTAGTTTCTGACAGGGGAGTACAGTTTACGTCTCGTTTTTGGAAACATTTTTGTTCTACTCTAGGTATTAATGTAAATCTGTCGTCAGCTTTTCATCCGCAAAGTAATGGACAGACTGAGCGAACCAACCAGACTTTGGAGCAATGTTTGCGGTGCTATATTAGTTACCTGCAGGATGACTGGCTGGATTTTCTACCCACGGCGGAGTTTGCCTATAACAATGCCCAACACTGCTCCACTTCTTTGAGCCCATTTTTTGCCAACTATGGTTACCATCCGACCTTTCTAGTCAGTCTCCCAATTACTACTTCCATTCCTGCATTCGCTGACCGGCTAACGGCCTTAAGTGATTCCCAAGCACTGTTGAAAGAGACTCTTTTGGAGGCTCAGGAATGTTACAAAAGAGCTGCTGATAGGCATAGAAAGGAGGCCCCAGTCTATCACGTTGGTGACAAGGTGTGGCTGTCAACAAGGAATCTCAAGCTTCGGATTCCTTCTCATAAATTGGGTCAAAGGTTCATGGGACCTTTTGACATCATTGCTCAGATCAATGCTGTCACTTTCCGTTTACAACTCCCGAATTCCATGAAAATTCATCCAATGTTTCACATTGCACTGCTTAAACCTTTTCATGAAAACACTTTCCCTGGCCGAGCCCTGCCTGCCCCACCTCCAGTCCTCGTGGATGGTGAGGATGAGTACGAAGTGGACAAAATTCTTGACTCCAGGATCTTCCGTGGCAAGCTTCAGTATCTGGTTCGCTGGAAAGGCTATGGTGAGGAGGAGAGTTTGTGGGAACCAGTGGACAATATTCATGCTCCTGATCTCCTTCGATCTTTTCATGTGCAGTACCCTGCTAAACCAGGTAATAGGGCATCCAGAGGCTGCACCTATAGAGGCGGGGGTAATGTGAGGAATTGACTCTGCTGGGTTTTGAACCCTGGTCCCAGGGCTGCTATACCTCTTCCCTACCACTGCGCCAGCCTGCCTGTTGTGAATTCCATTGAGACCTTATAAGCTTGACTCTGCTAGCAATTGTATCAGTACCTAAGTCTCTTCAGCTGTGTCTGGTCAGGTGTCTGGTCCTTGGCCTATATAAGGCACTTCCTGTCTATTGATCCTTGCCAGATTATTGTGTGGTTTCTGATCACTTCAATAAACCTTGTTCCTGTTTTCACCTACAAGTTTGCGGAACTGGATTATTGCTGACCTTGGCTACTGGTCTCCACAACTTTGTGATTTCTATATCATTACAGGCAGAGACAAATATCTGGGGTTTGCTGATTTTCCTGTTTCTGGTAGAATTCCCTGGATTTTCTCTTTTGAGTGAGGCCAGACTGATATACTACAGGATATTTCTCCCTGTGAAGGGCACAAGTGAGCCAAAAGAGGCTGCTCTCAGAGTGGGTTACCAGGGTTATACAACAAAGGTACTTCGTTCTCATATGGAGCACCTCTGATTTTCTTTTGGCTTAGTTATACATTCAAAACAGTATATTCTGCTCTAGGAGAAAGACAAGCTAAAGCAGGAGCTAATTGACAATAATTCTGTGAGTGGTCCATGAGATGTCAAATTAATCTTAAAGTGGATTGACATGAATGCCAGTCAACAGTACCAACTGCTGGCACTATTTACAATGAAAAGACAAAAACAAAAGTAGCAGGAGTTTGTGTGCAGTTGTGGTGGTAGATTAGGACACAATATTTCTGTCTTGATTGTATTAACTTTGAATCCTGACCCAAGCTAAAGAAAGTTTCCACATCAATGCTTTTATTTAAAATTAATGTTAACGTTTGCTCGAACAAAATGAACCCAATCTTGTGAAATAAATTGTATCCATAGATTTTATTCCCACAATATAATAAAAAATTGCAGTCAAGGCATATAACGTTGATATAAAAAATATATTTGCCAAGATACAAATGTAGTATATATAACATTTAGTATAGAGTACAGTTATAAATTATTATCCAAAAGTTATAATGAGCAGACACCATTCTGTCTCCAAAGACAAAGCCTTTAGAGGTCACTCCATCATTACTAGAAAAAAGCTTCTTTCCTTATCCCTACAATTAATAGCCTTACATCACTAGGATTAATTTGAGAACTGTCAGAACTAAAATATACTTACATTATATAAATGAGCTTATCCTAATGTAATAGAATGCAATTCAGAAATTAATATACAATACAAGGCTGGAATTTGATGAATGGAGATGCACTGATGATGAACAGTGGATACTTTACTAACATGAACTGATATCTTGTGTTTTCCTACCTTGTTAGACAAAAACATATTTGCTACTTTATTCATAACAGTGAGTATTTTGCATACAAAGTACAGATGCTGTTGCTCTGCAGTGTTAGTATAGGTGGCAGATAAATGCAGATTCCATTTGGTATAGTTCAGGTTATTATTAAGAAACACCAAGACACTGTATCTTTCCAGAAACACATTAAAATATGAAAATATGACACAATAATACTCCATCTGCGTTACACACTTACCAAAATTATTTTAGTTGATGGAAGAAACCAATACAGTAAAATAATGCTTGTGATGTGTATTTAAAAGCTACTAATAATGACACTGTTGGGAAATGCGTGTTAATATTTATTTTACATTTTTCACTTGTAATACCTAAAAACACAAATATGACAAATTCCAAAAATGAACCACAGCATACTCACAACACTTCTCCTTTAGTACTTTTAAAGTCTCAAGGAAATATTTTCTAAATGCTTTCTTTTGGATCAAAATAATTTTCGGGGAGATCAATAAGACAAAGGACATGTTTATCAAATGGAGATAAAGTGGGGATACAAGAATAACGTTAATATCTCCACTTCCTATGTTTTCTATATTACTATTTATTGGAGTAAAAATGTATGACTGTTTGACAGAAAATACAAGAATTGGAGATATTTTATATATTAAATTTGCTTTCATTAGCTTATGCCGACATATCCCCTTTTTATCTACAATTGATAAATTTGCCCTTTGTGTTATTGCTTTTATTTTAAACTTTTCTTTAAAAAAACATTTAGAAATATACGTTTAAGATTTAAAATGACTAAACAGAAATTGCTGCCCTATTGATGTGAAATTAAGGTGCTTATCGTACTAGTTTAACTACTTATTCATTTTTTGTGTGATGACATTAAATTGTTTTTATTCTCAAATTTTATCTATGCAGGGTTAATTTTTTATTAAAACGGTGACAACACGAGGATGATACTGAACATGCTCAGATCTCTGAAGACAATATTTCTCATTTTGCGTATACTGAATGCCACAATCTTACTCTTGTTAATACTACCATGTTGTTCATCCACATATCTCAACTGGACCTCTGCTTGTAATTTACCTGAGAAAGGAACAGAAGGATACATACAGGATGGTGATCTCATATTGGGAGTGATGTTGGATATATCATCCCTGCAATACTCTAAACAGGAGACCTTCACAGATATTCCTCGTGGTGCAGGAGAATGTAATATGTGAGTGACCCTGATATTACACCCCAACTTACTAGAATGACACCCCAACTTGCCGAGTGCCGTATGTATTTTTAAGAAAGGTTAAATCATAGTGTAAATTTAGAAAGAAGCCCATCTGTAAGTACAGGCTCTCTGTGAAACGTTGTCATTAGTAGGTCACACAATAGGGTTTAATTTCTTTATTTAAATATGTATAATATATCTATTAGTGATATTACTTGTGGGTTTCAAGAGAAAGTTTGCCTCTGTGCAGATGATTTAAAAATATTTTAACGGTGGACATTCCAAGAGGTCAAATGAGTAATGAATTATTAAAACTATGAGGGATCTAAAATTCAACACTGATAAATGCAAAATTACGCACTTAGGCAACAAAAAATCTAAAGTATAATATGTATTTAATGGTAAAAAAATTTTGGTAACTGATGAGGAAAGGGAATGCTTAGTTTTTAAATTGCATGATTGCTGGTGTGCTGGTAGAGTAAGTAGCAGCAGAAAAAGGGAAGTACTGATGGCACTCTTTAGATCTCTAGTTAGACCTAACCTAATAAACTCTATCCAGCAGAGGAATTAGCAGCAGTCATATCCGTGACCACATGGACCGCAACACACCATGCCGATTAATTTGTTATTCATGGCAGAGATACTGGAGTGGGTTGCCAGTTCCTTCTCCAGTGGGCCATAGCATACAGATCCTGGTCTCTCATCCAAGTACTGAACAGGCCCAAGCCTGCTTAGCTTCAGGGTTGTGTGGTTCCCTGACTGGAATGTAACCCAGGTTGCAGTGGTGAAAGCACTGAAGCCTAACCACTGGACCACCAATCTCTAGTTCGACCTTACCTAATACTGTATCCACTTCATGAACCAATGTCCCCATAAACTTGCATGTAACACATGCTGTCTTTTCCTTGAAACTAAGCGAGCTTCTCCATGGTCGGTGCCTAGATGGGAAACCTCATGTTCTTTTAGTCTTAATTTCTGTAAATCCAGAATAAATGACAAACTAGGCCTCAATACACTCCTCATCCATAAAAAAAACTATATCCACTTCTATAAGAAAGGGCTATGTCTCTCTGAGATGCCAAATTTTGGTTCAGAGCTTTAAACTAGGTACATGTAAACTCTTTTTCTATAATTTATGTTTCTAAAGCCTTTGTGCAAATTTCTACTTAATTTTAGGGGATTTGGAGTGGATTGTATTAAAATCACTTTTCTTTTCAGGCAGAGAAACAGAGCTGTGTAGCCCAAAACAGCTTACTTCCTGCCTGATACAACCCCACACCCAATCCTCTTGCACCTTCCATTCATCACTGGTGCTTCAAATCAGTTTATTTATTTACTTTTATTAAATTCAAAGATTTTCTTTTTGGTATGGGAAAAGGACTTAGCTTATCTCTGCTTAATTAGGGAGAGAAAGAAGAAAGTACTTAAATCAAGCAGTGAGGGGAGAAGCAAAATATCAAACAAATAGCAGCCAGCTTATTTTATTTTTCGGTGCAGCAAAAAAGCAAAAACACAGTAGTAGCCGGCAGCTTTAATTCCTCCACTTCAAATAACATCAAACACCATCGTATCTCTCTCTCCTTAGCACCTCACAATTCTTTTCTTTTTATTTATTTAAAATTAATAAGACTATAAACAAAGGAAAATAAGGCTCCTAAGAGGATCTAGGAGTAAAAATGAGAAACAATGACTACTAAAAAATAAAATAGTGTCCCAGCAAAGCAGAAAAGGCCCAGAACAAAAAAAAATCCCAACTTTCGAACAATATCAGATGGCAGCAGAGCTATACCTGTGGTTGACAGAAAATAGGCACATCTTCCTGATGCAATAATGCTAAGTTCAAATTCCAGGCTTAAAATTAACACTGACGGTCCCACTATACTTATATATAAATAAAGGCTGTTAAAAGAAAAGTAAATACATAAGTATACTTGATTTATAATCAGGGGTGAAGGAACCAACATCATTCTGGTGGGGATACAGCTCACTTGATACACATAACACATAACAGCTTCTATACGCATACATACACATAATGAGAAATCTGGGGCTGATTTGTACCCCTCATCCCCCAGTTCCTACACCCATGTTTATAATGTTTAAACTTTGTAATGCTAGAAGTTATACTTTTACTTTTATAGGTTTCTGTTTGACGTTCTGTGCTGCTTAGCTCTTCCCCTTTTGTATAATTAGGGATGAGGCAGCTGTAGCAGACTATATCTGCTGGCTTCAGTCAATTAAATACACACGTAACTGCAGCAAACTTATAACCTGCAGTTTTTTGGAGTACTATACAATTGAAAGTTGAATATTTCTTATAATAAAATTAAGTAATTTTCAGGAATTACGTATAAAGTGGAGGGATGTTTTATTTTTTATGTCATACTGTATGAGAACATTAAGTCTCTTTTATGATTATATTCTACTACATCTTAGAATATATGTACCTACAACTAATAACTAATCTTTTATGAATATATTCTTCTGTGTGTGTTTCGAATGTATACAATAAATGTACATACAGTTCAAAATGTTTAAATAATGGAACTGCAAATCTTGTCAATCCATGGTGCACTCACTATTCAGTGTAATGAGGAAACCTTAGCGACTGTAAACATAAATGCAGGTAAGTCTCTCCAGAACTGAATGTAAGTAAACATTGTTTTGCATATATATACTGTATATATATATATATATATATATATATATATATATATATATGTATATACAGTGGATATAAAAAGTCTACACACCCCTGTTAAAATGTCAGGTTTCTGTGCTTTAAAAAAATTAGACAAAGATAAATCATTTCAGAACTTTTTCCACCTTTAACGTGACCTATAAACTGTACAACTCAATTGAAAAACAAACTGAAATATTTTAGGTAGAGGGAAGAAAAAATATAAAAATAAAATAATATGGTTGCATAAGTATGCACACCCTTAAACTAATACTTTGTTGAAGCACCTTTTGATTTTATTACAGCACTCAGTCTTTTTGGGTATGAGGCTATCAGCATGGCACATTTTGACTTGGCAAGATTTGCCCACTCTTTGCAAAAACACTCCAAATCTGTCAGATTGCGAGGGCATCTCCTGTGCACAGCCCTCTTCAGATCACCCCACAGATTTTCAATCGGATTCAGGTCTGGGCTCTGGCTGGGCCATTCCAAAACTTGAATCTTCTTCTGGTGAAGCCATTCCTTTGTTGATTTGGATGTATGCTTTGGGTCGTTGTCATGCTGAAAGATGAAGTTCCTTTTCATGTTCAGCTTTCTAGCAGAAGCCTGAAGGTTTTTTGCCAATCTTGACTGGTATTTGGAATTGTTCATAATACCCTCTATCTTAACTAAGGCCCCAGTTCCAGCTGAAGAAAAACAGCCCCAAAGCATGATGCTGCCAACACCATGCTTCACTGTGGGTATGTTGTTCTTTTGGTGATGTGTAGTGTTGTTTTATCGCCAAACATATCTTTTGGAATTATGGCCAAAAAGTTCAACCTTGGTTTCATCAGACCATAACACCTTTTCCCACATGCTGTTGGGTGACTTCAGATGTGTTTTTGCAAAATGTAGCCTGGCTTGGATGTTTTTCTTCGTAAGAAAAGGCTTTCGTCTTGCCACTCCACCCCATAAGCCAAGACATATGAAGAATACGAGAGATTGTTGTCACATGTACCACACAGCCAGTACTTGCCAGATATTCCTGCAGCTCCTTTAATGTTGCTTTAGGCCTCTTGGTAGGCTCCCAGACCAGTTTTCTTCTCCTCTTTTCATCAATTTTGAAGGGAGCTCCAGTTCTTGGTAATGTCACTGTTGTGCCATATTTTCTCCACTTGATGATGACTGTCTTCACTGTGTTCCATGGTATATCTAATGCCTTGGAAATTCTTTTGTACCCTTCTCCTGACTGATGCCTTTTAACAATGAGATCCCTCTGATGCTTTGGAAGCTCTCTGTGGACCATGGCTTTTGCTGTGGGATGCAACTAAGAAAATTTCAGGAAAGACCAACTAGAGCAGCTGAACTTTATATGGTGTTAATCAGAGGCACTTTAAATGATGGCAGGTGTATGCTGACTCCTATTTAACACGATTTGGAATGACATTGCTTAATTCTGAACACAGCTACATCCCCAGTTATAAGAGGGTGTGCAGACTTATGCAACCACATAATTTTTATTTTTTATTTTTCTTCCCTCCACCTAAAAGATTTCAGTTTGTTTTTCAATTGAGTTGTACAGTTTATAGGTCACATTAAAGGTGGAAAAAGTTCTGAAATGATTTATCTTTGTCTAATTTTTTTACAGCACAGAAACTTGACATTTTAACAGGGGTGTGTAGACTTTTTATATCCACTGTATATTATATATATATATATATATATATATATACTATATATATATATATATATATATATATATATATATATATATATATGTATATATATATACAGTATATTGTGTAAATATTTTCTTTTATCTTTTCATGTGACAACACTGAAGTAATGACACTCTGATACAATGTTATGTAGTAAGTGTACAGTCTGTATAACAGTGTAAATGTGTTGTCCCCTCAAAATAATGAGTGATGCTGGCACTGGGGAGCTAGAGTTCATTGAGGGAACCATGAATGCAAACATGTACTGTGACATACTGAAGCAGAGAAGGATTCTCTCCCATCGGAGACTGGGACGCAGGGCAGTATTCCAACATGATAAGGACCTCAAATACACATCCAAGATGACCACTGCTCTGCTAAAGAAGCTGAAGGTAAAGGTGATGGACTGGCCAAGCATGTCTTCAGACCTACAGCCCCATTAAATTCCAGCCTCATAGATACAAGATTTGAACTTAAGCCCTTGAACTTGAACAAGATTTGAACTTAAGCCCTAAACGTGCTTCAAATTTTGAAAAGTTACAACACTATTAAATTAGCCCTGCTGCGAGCAACGTGTAAGCTACGCAGAAGGGCCGTCCATGTCAAAAATGGAGAAACAGTGCATGAGTAGTGACTGCCTTTGAGATGATCTTGCAGGCTTCACACCTCATCACTTGCCACAGAGGTCCTGAACAGAACCTCCGCGGCAGTTCTACATACAAGCCCTGCCATGGGGGGTACTCAAAGTACCCCCCAGGTACCTAAAATGAACCCCATCACTCATGGAACTCTATACAGAGCCCCATTAGCCCTTAATTACCCTTTAACTTATGAGGCTCTATACAGAGCACCATGAGCTCTTAATTAACCCTGTCACTCATGAGGCTCTACACAGAACCCCACGAGCCCTTACTTAACCCTATAACTCATGGGGCTTTATACAGAGGCAATGAGACTAAAAGTAACCCCCTCAGTCCAATAGGGGTCTATTTAGACCCCTATAAGACACTATTAACCCCTAGGTTAACCCTACAAGTGCCATGAGGGTCCTTCAGGACCCTCATGACAAAGTCTAAGCACTACACTACACTATTAACCCTAACTATACCCCATTAACCCCTTAACCCTAACTATACCCTATTAACCAATACTAAACCCTATCTAACCCTAACTGGGCCTATCTAACGCTATCTGGACCTAATAACCCTTACTGGGCCTCTCTAACCCTTACTGGGCCAATCTAACCATAACTGGGCCTATTTACCCCCTCCAGCCCTATTTAATCCCTCTATTTAGACCCCCGTAAGCCTCTAATTAACCAAATCCTTCCCATAAGGTCTATGAAGGTCTATGAATAAGGGTCCTCCAGGACCCTCACGACACTAAGTACAGACACTGCATTACACTACACTATTTCCCCCTCAAATAAACCTCTAAATTGAAACTACCCCCTCTACCCTAACCTATTAACCCCCACCTACCTAACACTACTTGCATAACCCCCTATTAAACCCCCACCCCACTAATTAAACAAAATAAAGAAAGCTATGGTACAAAAAATAATAAAACTATGTTACCAAAAATAAAAAAGCTAAGGTACAAAAAATAAAAAAGGACATTACAAACACCCTAACTACAAAAAAAATAAAAATAATTACACATCTGCAAAGAAAAGGCATACATAAATATAAATAACATTACAGTAATAAATACATTATAAATACCCCCCTAACTGCAATACATTTCTCCCTATCTAGACATTACCCTCTATCAATACATAACCCCCTAACCCTAACAATTTCCTTCAGACAATCACAATGGGATACACCCCCACGGAGTGATTAGCTGAAGGCATCTGCGCCTTCTGATTGGCTGCAGTCTAAATAAAAACATTACTCGGCAAAGCTTAAACAACGTTGAAATTTTAATAAAGTCCCAAAATACTAGACACTTGATTTCTAAGTGTAGTGAGATCATTTATAAGCAAATACAAACGGATACAACTAGACCTATGGACCTCTGGGCTAAAGATATGCAGCTAAGGATACCTAAAGAGTCATGGCAACAAGCCTTAAAATCTCTAAATAGGTTTGTTAAAAATACAAACCAGAGAGAAATTCAATTTAAATTACTTAATAGATGGTACTGGGTTCCCTCCAAAATCTACTTTATAACATTTAAACCAGAAATTAAATTATGCTGGAGGAACTGTGGGAAATCTGCAGATATGTTCCATATATGGTGGGAATGCCCTATAACCCTTCATCTTTGGAAGGAATGTTCTGAATACTTATCTATTATATTTAAGACAGAAATGATAGTAAAACCGCAGATGGCCTTGTTTAATATTTTTCCCCCTAAGATGGAAATAAAAAATAAAGCATTTATGACTCAAATTTTTCAGGTAGTAAAAACTGCAATTGCACGTAATTGGAAGAAAGAGGATCTTCCAAAACTAACTGAAATATTGGCCATGATGGGATACAATAGGGAACTAGAGAGGGATTTTAATATGGCATTTCAGCTAAACAAGACCCTGTAAAATGGGCAGTTTGGGACTCAATTTTTAAGTAACCTCTACGGGGTAATCTCACGAAGACACCATATCTTCCCTGGCAGATCGATCCCTCCCTGGCTCTTCCTCCCTACCTTCACCAAGCTGGCTAGAATATGAGTGGAATGAAAGGGTGTGATAGGATATGTAAGTAATTTAAGAGAGAAGTTTAACTGGTTAATCTCTCCATTAGGTTGAAGAATATTCAACCAAATATTAAAGTTTGGATTTCATTCATAGCCATATGTAAGTTTAATACAATGATACACTTAAAGTCTATTATTAGCAATAAACAATAAACAGGAAAGAACAGTTACACTCTTATGATTATTGTTATAATGTCAGGGCACAAATGTATGCCTTCCGTATTTTTGTCTGGCTGTGTATATAATATGTAAGGTATTATTTATGTAAATGGAGATTTTAAATTTGAAAAGAAAAAAGAAAAAAAATAAATTCATCAAAAAGCAGAAATCTATATTACATAAAATAAAAAAAACTAAAATCACCAAAAATAAAAAATGTACATTACATAACAAAAAAAAAAACCTAAGTCACAAAAAATAAAAAAAGGAACATCACAGAAAATAAAAAAATACATTACAACCCCCCCCCCCCCCACACTACATTTGAAAAAAAAATTACACACCTGAAAAGGAAATACATATATTACAATACAATACAATTAAATACAATACAATTAAATACAATACTATACATCCCACTGTGTAATATACATCCCACTGTGTAATATACATCCCACTATGTAATATACAATACTATCTAATAATACATCCCCCTATCTATCTATGTATATATAGCAACCCTAATTCTAAGCTACAATACAATTAAATACAATACAATACAAATAAATACAATACAATTAAATACAATACTATACATCCCACTATGTAATATACATCCCACTATGTAATATACATCCCACTGTGTAATATACATCCCACTATGTAATATACATCCCACTATCTAAAATACAATACTATCTTATAATACATCCCCCTATCTATCTATGTATATATAGCAACCCTAATTCTAAGCTACAATAAAATAATTAAGACCACTTACCTTTGATATGTTTCTTCAGATCACCAACCTAGGGTAAAAAAGATTTAAAAAATGTAAACAACACGTTTACATGAAATAATGACACATTCTAAACATTCAAAATATTGTAAATATTATACTCACCTTTCCAGCATGTCCCGTCCCAGCATGTCACGTCCTCCTCCATGTTTGCCTCTGCGGCGCGGCTCCTGTTAAAATAAAACATTACATTAGCACACATACATAAACCTAAAACAAAGTGAAATAAACCCAATCTACATTATACTTACCTCCCCGCTATGTCTCTGGCCTCCTGTGTTCTGCTCCGGAAGCATCCGCGCTAGTGATGTCCCAAACAGTTCGCCGGAGAACTATTCGCGGCGATTTTCGCATGTTCGCGTTCGCCGCGAACGGCGAACACATGCACTTTTCGGTTCGCCCCCTATACTTTATCATTGAGGAAACTTTGAACATCATTTATTTTATTTTATAATTTTTTTTGTGTAATCTATGCCCGCCTGCCAGCGTGTGTGTGTGTGAGACAGGCTAACACCTAACAGCTTATATTGTGCTTATTTTCACTACTCATACCTGGTGGTGTAACATACATTGAAAATATTTTTTTTTTTACTGTAATCAAATTTCAGGCTCACATCTAATATTGTGCACAGTGACATAAAACAACACTTTTTTGACTGTAATAGATTGAATAGCAATTGCCTGCCTACAGGCGTGTGTGTGAAGCCTATTGCATCTACTCTGCCAACTTTTGCCAGTGCACAGTGACACCAAGCTAGCCATGTCCCGTTCCTTGTCCTCACTGATTCATATCTGGTGTCACCTTAGATTGCATGCGCAGTGCCCCAAATTTGAAGTGGGAGGACCAACCAAGCATCTTTTTCCATCTCCCGCTTCCAAAAATCCATGCCATATACACGTCCCCTGATAGTGGACGTAACAGGGATTAAACCGATAGGAATAGTACTACTTAACAGTACACACCTTATAATAACGCAGACAGAGGCAACGCGTATAATCTTCCATGCTGGGCAGTGGAAGCCCCCAGACTCTGACCTGTGTATAATCTTCCATGCTGGGCAGTGGAAGCCCACAGACTCTGGGAGTCTGAAGAAGAGGAGTCAGAGGAGGAAGGTGGCTTTGAGGAGGTAGAAGACCAAACACAGCAGGAGTCCCAGGGGGCTTGTTGTCACCTTTCGGGGACCCTTGGTGGCTGGGTGAAGGAAGAGACCTTCAATGACATCAGTGAGGACAAGGAAATGCAAATGGGGAGTTTGCGGTTGTGCAAAGGGACTGTTTGCGGTTGTTTGCAGTGCATTAAACGGGGAGATTGGTCTGTTACTGTGAAGCGGATGTAACCCTTACACTACCTGATCGATACAACATCATACCTGATGTTTTAAAGCATGTTATTCCAAACAATTTAGGAATGTTATGGGATGTATGCCCTTTATGGCTTAAAACCAGACTCTGCATCAACTATGTAATTTTCCGTGGGAGTTTTGCCATGGATCCCCCTCCGGCATGCCACAGTCCAGGTGTTAGTCCCCTTGAAACAACTTTCCCATCACTATTATGGCCAGAAAGAGTCCCTTTGGGTTTTGAAATTCACCTGCCCATTGAAGTCTATGGCGGTAAGCCGGGTTCGCCCGTTCGCAAACATTTGATATAATTTCGTGTCCCCTGTTCGCGAACCGAAAATTTGATGTTCGCGACATCATAAAACTGCACGTGTAAAAACAAAAATCAAAAAAAAAAATGCCACACATCCGCCCTTGCGGTAGTCTCCGACGCTAATGAGCTTCCTACTGAGTGTTCCAGAATAAAATTGGCAATAACAGCTTCTGATTGGCTGAAAAGGCTGTCTATCAAATTCAGCCAATGAGAAGACCCCAATTGTGAACCAATGAAAAAAGTATACACCCCAAAATACCACGCTGATTGGATAGCACACTTTTCAATCCTTATTTGAACCAATCCTAAGGCTTTATTGCCATCCGCCAATCACAGTGGAATATACCCCCAGGTACTGATTGGTTAAGACATCTGCGCCTTCCCATTGGCTTTAATATTGATTGATATTAACAATAGCCAATGAGAATACGCAAATCCTTCACCAATCAGTACGTGGGGGTGTATTCCATTCTGATTGGCTATTGTCAGTGCAACCAATCAGAATGCGCAGATGCTGCAACCAATCACCCTGTGGGGGTGTATTCCATTGTGATTGGCTGAAGGCATCTGCACCTTCTGATTGGTTTAAATAAAGATTGATAGGTGCCTTATCCAATCAGAGTGGGATTTTAGGGTGTATCCCTTTCTGATTGGCTCACACATTGGCGCCTCCTGATTGGGTGACTTCGTTTTTAACCAATCAGACGGCGCCATTGCCTATTTTCTTCCGGAAAAGTCTGTGGGAGCCTCATTAGTATCAGGGATGTCCGTGAGTGCGGATGTAAGTATATATATATTTTTTATTATTTTTTTTTTTACAGGGCGTGGCATAAGAGTAAGAGGCCGGAGACATCGCTGGGAGGTAAGTACAATGTAGATTATGTTTATTTTGTTTTTATGTATGTGTATTAATGTTTTTTTTTTTTTTTAACAGATGCCGTAACGGAGAAGAAGATGGACGGGACATGCCGGAAAGGTGAGTATAATATTTAGAATGTTTAGAATGTTTATTTATTTCCTGTAAATGTGTTTTCTAATTTTCTTATTTTTTTTCCCTAGGTGCCTGATGTGAATGGACATCTGCAAAGGTAAGTGGTCTTAATTATTTTATTTAAGCTTAGAATTAGATTATTTTATATATAGCATTTATTGTATGTTAGCTAGGGGTATGTTTTTATATAGATAGCATAGTATGTATTTTATATTAGTTTATGGTATTTATTTAGATAGATTGGGGATGTATATTATATAAATAGAATGTATGTTAGATTATGGTATTTATTTAGATATATTGTGTGATGTATATTATATAGATAGAATGTATTGTATATTAGATAGGGGTGTATAGATTGTGGATGTATATTACATAGATAGAATGTATATTAGATTATGGTATTTATTTAGATAGATTGTGTGATGTATATTATATAGATAGAATGTATTGTATATTAGATAGAGGTGTATTGTATTGTATTTATTTGTATTGTATTTAATTGTATTTAATTGTATTTAATTGTATTGTATTTGTATTGTATTTGCATTGTATTATATGTATTTCCTTTCCAGGTGTGTAATTTTTTTTTATTTTCTGTAGGGGGGGGGGGTTGTAATGTTTTCTTTATTTTGTGTAATGTTCCTTTTTTAATTTTTTGTGCCTTAGGTTTTTTATTTTCTGTAATGTATATTTTTTTGTGTGTGACTTTTTATTTTCTGTAATTAGAGTGGTGGGGGTTATTAGGGGGTAGGTAGATAGTGTAGGTGTTAATAGGTTAGTGTAGAGGGTGTTTAGTTGACATTTAATGTTTTATTGAGGGGGTATAGTGCAGTGTAGTGTTTATACTTAGTGTCATGATGTTCCTTGAGGACCGTCATGGCACTTAAGTGGTTAATGTTGGGTTGTAACAGGCCGATAATGGTCTTAATATACCCTTATGGGACTGATGGGGTTAAATAGAGGCCTATGAGGGTCTGTATGGACCCCCATGAGTGACAGGGTTAATTAGGGGTTTATGGGGGTCTGTATTGACCCCCATGAGTGAGGGAGTTAATTAAGTGCTTATGGGGGTCTGTATTGACTCCCATGAGTGACTGGGTTAATGAAGGGCTTATGGGGGTCTGTATTGACTTCCATGAGTGACAGGGTTAATGAAGGGCTTATGGGGGTCTGTATTGACCCCCATGAGTGACAGGGTGATAGTGTATATTTGTTTTCTTTTATAACGGGTCCTTTAAGGACCTGTAACGCGTGAATTTAGAATTTTCATTGCAGCAGGGGTCCCCGATCGCGTGCTATCCGGACACCCACTGCAAAGGTTAATGTGGGGTTAATGCAGGTCTCCGAGCTTATCTCGGATTCCGTGGGGTGAATGCGGGTTTCCGAGCTTATCTCGGATCCCTTGTTGGATAAGTTGTACGTGGCTGGGCTGTGAGCCTCGTTTTCGTTTTTTTCGGCTGCCATTTTTTCTCTCGCTTAGGGGATTTTTGTGTGTCTGAACTCGGGAATTTGGACTTAAATGGAGGTGTAACTTCACTTTCAGAGGTCCTGGGTGCCCCCCCCTTGCTATGGGTAAGCTTTTTATGTAGTTTTTGTGAGTATTTGGTGTGTTTTGACTGTTTTTTGGTGCGCGCGTTTCGGCGGTTATGGTCGTATTTTTCGTGCGTGTGGGTGTTTGTCACGTTAAGGTTGGTGTGTGTGTGGCTGGGCAGTCCTGTACTTTGAGCCTCGTTTTTGTTTTTTTCGGCTGCCATTTTTTCTCTCGCTTAGGGGATTTTCGTGTGTCTGAACTCAGGAATTTGGACTTAAATGGAGGTGTAACTTCACTTTCAGAGGTCCTGGATGCCCCCCCCCCTTGCTATGGGTAAGCTTTGTATGTATTTTTTGTGAGTATTTGGTGTGTTTTGACTGTTTTTAGGTGCGCGCGGTTGTCCCATTAAGTCGTGCATGTGAGTGTTTGTTACATTAAGGTCTGTTCCGAGGTGGGTTTTTTTTCTAAGTCGTGCGTGAGGCGCCTTTGAGCCTCCACCTTCCGCAAATGCAGCCCCTCGCTTTGAGGGGCCGCATTTGTGACTTATTATGTGACTTCTGAAGTTAATTGGTTGCACCAAAGCTTTTTATGGGCTTCATAACAAAGGGGGTGAATACATACGCACATGCCAATTTTCTGTTTTCTATTTCTAAAAAAATGTTTTATGTATATGTTTTTCTCATTTCACTTTACCAACTTAGACTATTGTGTTCTGATCCATCACATAAAATTCAGATTAACAAAACATTGAACTTAAGGCTGTAATAGAACAAAATAGGTAAAAACTCCAGGGGGGGATACTTTGGGTAATGTCTAGATAGGGGGTAATGTATAGATAGGGGGTTATGTATAGATAGGGGGTAATGTATAAATAGGTCATTATGTATAGATAGTGGGTAATGTCCAGATACTGGGTTATGTATAGATAGGGGGTTATGTATCGCTAGGGGGTAATGTATAGATAGGGGGTTATGTATAGATAGGGGTACACGTATTGTAGTTAGGGGTATATTTATAATGTCTTTACTATTGTAATGTTATGTATATTTGTGTATGCCTTTTCTTTGCAGGTGTGTAATAATTTTTTTAGTTTTTATAGTGACGGGGGGTTTGTGATGTTCTTTTTTTTGTAGTGAGGGGGGGTTGTAATGTGCTTTTTCTTTTTTCAACTTTAGCTTTTTTTATTTTTTGGTAACATAGGTTTTTTTATTTTTTGTACCTTAGCTTTTTTTTATTTTGTGTAATAAGTGGGATGGGTAATTTAATAGGGGGTTAGGCAGTTAGTAATAGGTAGGTAGTGGCTAATAGGCTTGGTTAGAGGGGGTTAGTTTAGATTTAAGTGATGGGATTAAATAGGGCTAGATGGGGTTAAATAGGCCCAGTTATGGTTATTAAGTTCAGATAGGTTTAAATAGGCCCAGTTAGGGTTAGCTTGGCCCAGTAAGGGTTAGATAGGCCCAGTTAGGGTTATTATGTCCAGATAGGTTTAGATAGGCCCAGTTAGGGTTAGATAATGTTTAGTATGGGTTAATGGTGTATAGTTAGGGTTAAGGGGTTAATGGGGTATAGTTGGGGTTAATAGTGTAGTGTAGTGCTTAGACCTTGTCATGGCACTTGTAGGTTTAACCTAGGGATTAATAGTGTCCTATAGCGGCCTATATAGACCCCTATTGGACTGAGGAGGTTGATTGTAGTCTAATGGGGCTCTGTATACAGCCCCATGAGTTATAGGGTTAATTAAGGGCTCATGGGGGTCTGTATTGACCCCATGAGTGACAGAATTAATTAAGAGCTCATGGAGCTCGGCCGATCGGGGACCGCCGCTGCAAGGGGTTAATGTGGGGGGGCTGCAGGGGTCCCTATAGAACCCTGCAGCAAGGGGTTAGTATGGGGACACTTTTGGGGTCCCGATGGGGACCCCCAGCATAGAGGAGTGTTAATTTTAGGTGCTGCGGGGGTACTTACAGTAACCCTGCAGCCAAAAGTGGCTACTAGTGTGCCGCTGGCCCTTTAAGGAGCAGTGGCAGGAAATTAGAAAATTTAAAATGCAGCAGGGTCCTGATCGATGCCAATTGGGGAACCCCACTGCAAGGGGTTAATGTGGGGAGGCTGCAGGGGTCTCGATAGGGTCCCCTGCAGCATGGGGATGTGTTTAGGAAGCAGGGGGGGGAGCATCAGACACCTGTGTCGAGCAGCTCCGATGCAGCACGTATAGGCTTTAGGATCCCTTTCGGGCACTTTTTTGTGCCCGTTTGGTTTCTTCTGAGGTGCAAGGTTCACCCCATAGATTTATGGCTGCGTGTTACTACATAGCTCTCACAGAGCCTATTCTCTGCAGTTTTTGGGTATCATCTCGAAAAAGGATGCTGCGAGGGACATATTGAGGAATCGGTCCTCGTAAACAGCAAAAACATGTCTTTTGCGAGGAACGAGGGGACTATGAGGGCTAATTTAATGAGGCTGCTAAACTCTTTTGAGCATTTGTGGAGCATCCTCAAATGGAAGGTGGGGTAGTGCAAGGTCTCTAACCTCCACCAGCTCAATGATGTCATCATGGAGGAGTGAAAGAGGACTGTAGTGGCAACCTTTGAAGCTCTGGTGAACTCCATGCCCATGAGGGTTAAGGCAGTGCTGGAAAAATAATGGTGGTCACACAAAATATTGACACTCTGGGCCCCATTTGGACATTTCCACTTAGGGATTTACTCACTTTTGTTGCCAACAGTTTAGACATTAATGGCTGTTATACAGACTATACACTTACTACTTTACATTGTAGCAGAGTGTCATTTCTTCAGTGTTTTTAAATAAAAAGATATAATAAAATATTTACAAAAATGGGAGGGGTGTACTCACCTTTGTGAGAAACTTTATATCACGCTTCAATTACTATGGAAGATACCGCATTTAGCCGAATCAAGGAGCTACTAATTAAAATAACAACAAAAATAACACAACTTAACAGTGACATTTATTTTTTGCCACAATGCGAGAAAATTAATATTATACCAAATGGACTCAAAAATTCACTAAGATCTACACATAACTCAATATATGCTGAAAATATATGCAGACCCACAAGTGAAAGACTATTAAACCACCTAAAGCATACAACCTTATACAAAGAAACATCATCTAAATCACCAAAGAGTAAGAAAAATAAATACAGCATCTTCACAAGAAGCAACAACATTAATTTATAAAAAATGTAATTAAAAAACTCAACTGCCTCTTCCAGCAAAAAAACATGCTACAGCGAACCAAAGAGAAAAGAAAATACCCAAATTCAGCCCTGAATTGTGCTAACAACAACACATCTGAAACCTACCAACTCAAACAATTAGTTTTTCGGCAAAATATACAGAACACACAGGAATTATAAATCTCTCAGACCATAAACTATCACAAGCAGAGATCTCTGTTCCCTCCAAAGGATTGTCTTTCTGTCCAGACATAAAACTAGATAGAATACAACTATACTCGGACATTGAAGAATTCTTCAGGAGATTAAAACTGGCAAAAATTTTCCACAACAAGGGACATAACACAACATAATTAGACTGTAACAAGAAAAAAAAACATATTTCAACCCACCACCTGGTCGTAACACCAAACTGGACAGTTATATAGAAAGCTTTCACCTGAGAACTGCATCCATTATAACAACATGATATAAAAGAGACTTACACAATCTTACTCATTTAGAAAGAACTGCCATACAGATTTAAAAAAACAACCCCGACACCACCATCAAACCGGCAGACAAAGGAGGTGCAGTTGTTATCATGAATATTCAGGACTACATAAATGAAGCCAACAGACAACTGTCAGACAACACCTACTACAAGAAACTAAACCAGGATCCGACAGAAATATATACACTTCAACTTAAGAAACTCCTCAAAACATTCCCTAAAAATATTCATCAAGAATTAGAACAACTCATCCCCACTAATCCTACAACTGGGACTTTCTACCTACTGACAAAAATCCACAAACCAGGCAACACAGGGAGACACACTGATTGAACAGATATCTGGATTTGTTGAAAACATCCTTAAACCATTAGTTAGTAACACCAGTAGCTATATACAAGACACCACTGACTTTCTCAACAAACAGTCAGATTAAAGACCTACCTGATAACACACTACTTACCATGGATGTAGAGTCTCTACACAGCAACATCCCACACAAAGATAGCACTGAGGCATGCTTTAAGTTTATTTTAACAAACATGCAAAACAATAAATATGCCCTGATATTATTGTTAAACTAATAGAATATATCCTTACCGACAGCTATTTTACTTTTAACCAAGATACCTACCTACAGTTGATGTGGCTGCCAAAATGGCTCCACAATACGCAAATCTATTTATGGCCAATCTAGAAAAAACATTCTTATCTGTATCTATTTACAAACCATACAAATACTACAGTTCCATAGATGATGGACAGAATGAGAAAGCAAACTCAGAGACTTTCCTAGTTTATTCAATACTTTTTATTCATCTATAAAACTTAAAATGGATTTCTCTACAGAACAGATAAACTTTCTAGACACTACTATAGCCATCACCAATGGCACTCTCCACTAATCTGAATATAGGAAACCCACAGACAGATGTAGCTACCTACACAGCTCCAGTTCCCATCCCTCCCACACCAAACAAGGCAACATTATTAGTCAAGCTATTAGAAACACTGGAGACCGTGATAAAAATTTAAAAACACTGTCTGAATCTTTCAAACAAATGGGTTACAAACACTGTATTATTACCCCAAAAATAACCACTGCCATCAAAATACCCCATGAACACCTGTTAAAGTACAAAACAAAAGAAACTACTTCACGTATACCTCTAGTGACCACATACCATCCATTTTAGAGACAATTTTGAAAATAATCAAAGATTTACAGAATTAATAGAATTTCATGTGATTTTTTCTTATTATACCATAAGAGGCTGACACTCTTAGTGAGATGTTTGTCCAACAGGAAATATATTACTGTGGACTACAATGCTCTGTTTTTTCATGTATATATTGATGTATATGTGTATATAGTATGTGTATATATGTTTCATTTACTATGTTGTGTTTATTCCCCATATATGTATTTACCTGATGATGTCAGATGCTGTTTCCACCCTCTCTGCATCTGCTGTTTGTATTCAAATTGAGGGTTCCATCTCATGTTAGTATTGCTTCAGACTTGATAAAGCGAGGTTGAGCCTCTCGAAAGCTCTTCATTATAAATAAGACATTTGTCTAATACAAAAGGTATCAAATTATATTGCAATATTAATTTTTAATCTCTCTATATATAAATTAATAATTACTAAATTGCTAGATTACTGGACATTCACTGCTGCTTCACTCTTCAATATATATATATACATATAGTCAGGTCCATAAATATTGGGACATCGACATAATTCTAATCTTTTTGGCTCTATACACCACCACAATCAAAACGAACAAGATGTGCTTTAACTGCAGACTTTCAGCTTTAATTTGAGGGTATTTACATCCAAATCAGGTGAAAGGTGTAGGAATTACAACAGTTTGTATATGTGCCTCCCACTTTTTAAGGGACCAAAAGTAATGGGACAGATCAACAGTCATAAAACAAACTTTCACTTTTTAATACTTGGTTGCAAATCCTTTGCAGTCAATTACTGCCTGAAGTCTGGAACGCATAGACATCACCAGACGTTGGGTTTCATCCCTGGTGATGCTCTGCCAGACCTCTTTTGCAACTGTCTTCAGTTCCTGCTTGTTCTTTGGGCATTTTCCCTTCAGTTTTGTCTTCAGAAAGTGAAATACATGCTCAATCGGATTCAGATCAGGTAATTGACTTGGCCATTGCATAACATTCCACTTCTTTCCCTTAAAAAACTCTTTGGTTGCTTTTGCAGTATGCTTCGGGTCATTGTCCATCTGCACTGTGAAGCGCCATCCAATGAGTTCTGAAGCATTTGGCTGAATATGAGCAGATAATATTGCCCGAAACACTTCAGAATTCATCCTGCTGCTTTTGTCAGCAGTCACATCATCAATAAATATAAGAGAACCAGTTCCATTGGCAGCCATACATGCCCACGCCATGACACTACCACCACCATGCTTCACCGAAGAGGTGGTATGCTTTGGATCATGAGCAGTTCCTTTCCGTCTCCATACTCTTCTCTTCCCATCACTCTGGTACAAGTTAATCTTAGTCTCATCTGTCCATAGGATGTTGTTCCAGAACTGTGAAGGCTTTTTTAGGTGTTGTTTGGAAAACTCTAATCTGGCCTTCCTGTTTTTGAGGCTCACCAATGGTTTACATTTTGTGGTGAAGTCTTCTCTTGATTGTTGACTTTGACACACATACACCTACCTCCTGGAGAGTGTTCTTGATCTGGCCAACTGTTGTGAAGGGTGTTTTCTTCACAAGGGGAAATAATTCTTCGGTCATCCACCACAGTTGTTTTCCGTGGTCTTCCGTGTCTTTTGGTGTTGCTGAGCTCACCGGTGCGTTCTTTCCTTTTAAATATGTTCCAAACAGTTGATTTGGCCACACCTAATGCTTTTGCTATCTCTCTGATGGGTTTGCTTTGTTTTTTCAGCCTAATGATGGCTTGCTTCACTGATAGTGACAGCTCTTTGGATCTCATATTGAGAGTTAACAGCAACAAATGCAAATAGCACACTTGAAATGAACACTGGAGCTTGTATCTGCTCTTTGTAAATGGGATAATGAGGGAAAAACACACACCTGGCCATGGAACAGCTGAGCAACCAATTGTCCCATTACTTTTGGTCCCTTAAAAAGTGAGAGGCACATATACAAACTGTTGTAATTCCTAAACCGTTCACCTGATTTGGATGTAAATACCCTCAAATAAAGCTGAAAGTCTGCAGTTAAAGCACATCTTGTTAGTTTCATTTCAAATCCATTGTGGTGGTGTATAGAGCCAAATAGTTTAGAATTGTGTCGATGTCCCAATATTTATGGACCTGACTATATATATATATATATATATATATATATATATATATATAACTCCCACTATTTCAAAATATAATCAGACTTATCATGTCACAAATGTTCATACAATGTTTTCCACCCGCAGACAAACTGTTCAATATCACCGTCATTTAATGGCTGCTGTGTTTGCTGTACAGGAAATCAATCAAAATCCAAACATATTACCCAACATTACATTGGGATTTCACATTTATGACTCCTGTTCCAGTGAGAGAGAAGCCGCAATTAATACTTTAAGTATACTAACAGGGAGAAGGAGCATTGTCCCTAATTACAGGTGTAACAGAAGTGGTACTCTTGTTGCATATATAGGACATCCACAATCCTCAATATCCTATGTCATTTCTGAGTTTGCTGGGTTATATCGATATCCACAGGTATGAGATTACCTACTTTATCTTCATATAATATTACTGTTTTCATGTATCAATATCTTGAAAGCCATATTTCACTATTATCTGTAATAGAAATTAGTTATTGGTTTCAACATCTGTATAAAATGTACATGCAGTAAACTAAAGAAATCATTGGTGCAGCAAAAAACTACTACTACAAATACAACACATCAGATTTTTTTCCCTAGGCTACTATCTGACACTGATAACATCTACTAAATTTAATGGAAAATGAATGAGAAGTTGTTTACTTAACCCATAGTAGATGAAGGATCCATCTTAAAATATCTGTACATACAAATAATTAGCCAATTAAAGCAACACAGTACAAGATGAAATAGTATTATAGTACATAACACACTAGACAAACTAATTTGCTATATTTTTACATTACCATTACAATTTCCATGGATGCCATCTAAGCTCTCAAGGTGGAAGATGCATCGCATATTCTGTATGTGGATCTTGCGATGTTGGCTTTGGCGCTCATTGCAGGGCTCATTGCAGGGCTTGCAATGAGAGCTGCATGCACTCATCGCGAGGCACGCACGAAGTACTTTAAAACAGATTGAAGACAGCCTTAAGAGGAGCGCCATAGGCGCTCATCACGAGGCTCGCAGCTCTTTGCTGCAATGAATGCCGAAGGCGCTGATTGCAGCTCTCGCAATAGTGCCTTTTCAGGGTCACTCTAAGGGTCCTCTGTCCCGTCAGAGATGTAATTGTCCCCATTACGCTCCACCGATGGAAAGAGATTGAAAATGCCTATAGCCGAAGCCAGTATCACTTTAGCTAAGCCAGTAATACTTTACCTAAGCCAGTCGCACTTAGTCAAGGCCTGTAAATCACAAGAATGCCAAATAAAATAATAATAATTATATTAATAATGAACAAAATACATTAAAAACCTCACACACAACTAAGGGGGAAAGCCAGGGAGCCATTGAGTGAGGATATAAGCTAATTTGAGCCCTAATTGCCATTTTTAGGAGATAGAAAATTGGCTAAGTGAGGAAAAAAATGGCTGCTGAAAAAAGGTAAATTTCCTCAAACAGGATCAAAACGAGGCCAAAGCCAGTAACTCTTAACTGAAGCCAGTAACTCTTAACTGAAGCCAGTAACACTTACTGTAGCTAAAGCCAGTAACACTTAAACCAAGCCAGTAACACTTAACCAAAGCCAGTAACACTTAGCCGAAGCCAGTAACACTTATCCCAACAATGCCAAGCATGCAGGACTAAGCAATGAGAGCCAAAGGCGCTCGGCGCTTCCTGGCGGGATGCACGATGCACCAATGGTGCTCATTACGAGGCCTGTAAACTACACGGAGAGACGTTTGCAATGAGTGCCTTTAGTGATCATTGCGAGAAGTGCGATAAGCGCCAAAGGAGCTTATTACGGGGCTTGTGATGAGTGCCGAAAGAGATCCTTGCAAAGCACCAAGGTAGATGGAGGGAGAGGCTTGCGATGAGTGCCGAAGGTCCTCAGAGGGGACGAGGCTCAAATTGTGTGGCAAACAGTATAGCCAGCCTTAAACATTTCTTGCCCTCATTTTTGTAATTAAATAGTGTTCATGCACTTGGAAAAATATATTTCCCTAATTTTGTATATATGAAATAATCAAATCTACCAAAAACATTATTTGTTATTGTTCTTGAATTTGAAGGGTATTCGTAAAGATTTGTTTCAGGTAGGTATTAAACAATCAGTTTAACATTTTAATGAACCCTCCACAGATTAGTTATGGGGCTCAGGATACCAAATTCAGTGACAGAGAGCTCTTTCCAACATTCTACAGAACTGTGGCTAATGAGAATTTTCAGCATGAAGCAATCGTCCAACTTCTAAAAACTTTCAACTGGAGTTGGGTGGGGATTGTGTCATCCTCAGAAAAAAGTCATCGGAGAGCCAGTCAAAAACTAAGGAATGAAATAATTATCAGTGGAGCCTGTTTAGAATTCACTGCTTGGATAGATATTAAAGAGGCCATATCTTTTCATTTGGCTTTAACAAAAATTGAACAATCTACTGCCAGTGTTGTCATAATATACAGTGATGTGCATTTATTACTTCATATTTTCTATAGTCTTAAAAACAAAACAATGCAACGTATAATATGGATATTTGCATCTGCCTTAACCTTAACCCCTGAAATTACTGAATATTCATTATTGATAAATGGGTCTCTGTTCTTGGCCTTTCACCATGGGGAGATTCCTGGTTTAAGGAACTTTATTTACAAAGTTAAACCATCAAGGTTTCCAAATGACATTTTTACTGCTAAAATCTGGTTTCTTATTTTTGGATGCCTTCCAGTAGAAGGATTTCCTCATCCTTATGTTTGGTCATACCCTATTTGTAACGATAATGATACAATGGAGCATTATAAGATTCCAGGTTACAATCTGGATACCTTTCGATCAACCTACAACTTGTATACAGCTGTGTATGCCCTGGGTCATGCACTTCATAATATGTATGCAAATTCTCTAAGTGGAAACATTTTAGAAGCACAAGTTGCATCCTTACTCTTGCAGGTACAAAAGACAAAGTATATTTTTTTGAAATAATCATAGAATATTTAAAACAAAGTATTTCTGTGTGTTCCTAAAATTATCCGCCAGAGGTTAAAATGTAATATGGTTAAATGATGAATCACCAGCGGCATGGAATATCTTGATTACATTAGCTTCTAGGATATGCTCCTTAATCTGGCTTCTCATAAAACATGAATAATGCTCATGTGTCCTAACTTGTACTAGCCATGTAAAAACACAGGAGATTTTAAAAGTTAGCAAAAGTCAGCTTCACATTGCTTTGTTTTTACTTCAAAATGTAGCTGATAACTGAAACACCTACAAAGCAGTGTTTATTGACACTGGCCTCACCATTCTCTGCTTCATAACCCCTTTGGGGCCTCACCACGCACCTGTTATTGTGGGGTGAAAGTGTAATAAATAAAAATGACACCATTGGACCCAATTGCATAGCCAGATTGACTGGGGAAGCTCTCCCTTCTCCACACTTGCTGAACTGTGATGAGGAGGAATATATGCAATAAAATAAATGTAACTAAATTAAATATTTATATCAGTGTCACTACCTAACTAGACAACCCTAGACCCTACTAGTCCATAAAGAAATGGTGTGCTTTCTTTACCACCCACTAGTTCTACCCACTAGTTCTAGATGCCAGTAGACCTGTGAATTTAAGGACCTCACTATATTTATTTTTTCAGTGCATGCTAATGTTTTCTTTGTGTTTAGAGAATGTGTTAGTATATTTTATAATTTTATATTGTCACGGTGAAGGAGATTGTGTACTTCAATGAAGTTTTGAGCAATACTATGTAGGGTCAGGTCATACCAGAGTGGTCAGATAAATCAAGGTCCTCTGGAGAAGGAGCTGGCATCCCATATTAGTTCTGCTGCCAAGATAATGTAATATATATATGGATAACCAGAGAAATATGATATGGCACAGAAAGATGAGCCCCATAGGTTAGAAGGTGACTACCACATTATCGAGGAAGAGCAGAGGGTGAGTATGAGTACCACCAGATCTAATGTAGTGGTTGGAACAAAGTTGAGATGATGTATTACATGTGTGAAGTTTCTGCTGCAAAGAACAATTCAGCATAGGAACCTTGCACATTAGAGCTATAAACCAAGGCAAACTGGACACGCTCAAGCTTGAGATGACAATATTAAATATTGTTATCCTTGTTATTAGTGAACTCAAATAGATGGGAATGCAACATGTCATATCAGACAACCACCAGATCTTCTACTGTGTCAAGAACCTCATCAAACAAATGGAATAGGCATTATAACCATTGAAGGGTGGCTAATGTTACAACCCAATTAATGACAGAATGATTTCAAATTCAAGGCAAGCCATTTAACATCACAATGATTCAAGTTTCTGCTACAAATAGCGGACGTGGCAAAGGTTGTCCAGTTCTATGAAAATATCCAACACTTCATAGATTTAACTGCAACAAAAGATGTCACTCTGATTATAGAAGAACTGAACTGAAACAAAAGATACCTGGAATAACGGGAAAAATATCTTGGATTTTTAAAATGAAGAAGGTAAGAAATTAGTAGAATTATGTCAAGATATTTCTCTGGTTGTAGCCAATACCCTCTAGCAACAGCCTCAGAGACAACTCTAACCATGGACGTCACCAGATGGTAAATCTAGAACTTAGGTTTACTATATACTTTGATGGAGGAACTTTATATAGTCAGCAAAAACAAGACATGATGCTGATCATGATCTCAGATAATTGAGCTTCATATTGCACAGTCCAGAATTAAACTGAGGACAAGAGGAAAAATCACCAGGCCAAGCAGATAATAAATTAATAATATCCAAAGTGAATATACACTGGAGGTAAAGCATAGATTAAGGCAATATACATGGTAGATAGAATGCCTGAAGAACTTTGGACAAATGTTTGTGATATTATCGAAAAAACCTCAACAAAGAATATCCCCAAAGAAACCTAAGAAGGGAAATTGGCTGCCTGGTGAGGCTCTGAAAGTAGCCCAGGAGAGAAGGAAAGTGAAAGGTAGCGGAGATAGGAAAATATTTGTCCAACTGAATGCAGAATTCCAGAGTACAACAAGACACAAGGAAACATACTATAATGAGAGATGTAAAGAAATAGAAGAAGATAACAGAATATGAAAGACAAGAGATCTCTTTGGAAAAATGGGGGATCTCAGTAGACATTTTAAAGGAAAAATGGGCATGAAAAAAGACAACATTGGTAGGGACTTAACAGAAACCAACCAGATAAAGAGGAGGTGGTAGGAATAAAGAGAAGATCTACAGAGAGTGTCTTAAAAGCAATGATAACCTCAATAGTTTGCCCATTGATCTGGAGCCAGATATCTTAGAACATGAAATGAGATGGGCACTAAGAGGCATTGCTAATAGCAAGGCTACAAGAGTTAATTGAATCTCAGAGGAACTAGTCAACATCCTCAAAGATGATGCTGTAAAAGTGTTGCTTGCATTATGCCAATACATTTGGAGAACTCAATACTGGTCAGTTTACATCCCAATCCAGATAGGGTAGTTCCAAAATGTACTCCAATTATTGACAATTGCACTAGTTTCACATGCCAGCAAGATAATGCTGACGATCCTGCATTCACGGCTCCAACAATGTATTGACCGAGAACTACCAGTTATGCAAGCCAAAAGATGCAAAAAAAGTGTTTGCTGGATAACAGAGAAAGCAAGAGAGTTCCAGAAAACCATTTACCTCTGCTTCATGGACTATTCTAATGCCTGTGGACCACAACAAAATGTGGCAAGTTCTTAAAGAGAGTGGGCTACCAAACAATCTAATCTGCCTCTGTATGTGGACCAAAAAGCCACGATCAGAACCAAACATGGAACAACCACATGGTTCAAGATCAAGAAAGGAATGTGACAAGGTTGTATATTAAACATAAATAAAAAAAAAACGTTTCTCCCTTGGTGCTTATCACCAAATCTAATATGTGCTAGAAAGATACCAAAAAAGGGGAATAAAAATAACTTTATTATTGACCATTAAAAGACCTGATACATCTAAATAATAAAAATAATAAAATCACAAAGAGCAGTAGTAATGGCCAATAAAGAGGCACACAAATAGATATATAGATAACAATAAAATATGCTGTGGCACACCAGGGGTACCTCCTATCTGGGAAGTTTAGTAAATTACTAAAACCCCAACTTTTAAATTCAGCTCTCATGATGAGCCAATAAGGAAGGAGGTAAGCTACAGCAAACAATACAGGGAGAATACTGCTAGGTATCAATATAAAGATCTCCATAAAAAAAGATAGTAAGTTTATAAATGTCTGATCTAAAAGAGTAATATACTGGGATTCCTTTTTATATATGCTTCTAATACAATTTATCTAGGACCCCATGCAGATAGGAAGTACGCCTCATGGGTCATAGCATATTTCCTCATTATCTGTCTTCCTCTTTGTCTTTGGGTGCCTCTTTATTGGGCATTGCTAAAGCTCAGCGTGATTAATTAGTTAACTTTTTATACGCGTCAGATCTTTTAACCGTCAATAATGAAAGTCATTTTTTTTTAATTTTTTCGGTTGCATATTGCCATTTCATTTTTTCATCTCATACGTAGAATACATAATGTGTAAGGCCTGACGGATGAATCAAAAGCAGGAATTAAATTTGCAGGGAGAAATATCCGCAACCTCATATACATGGCTTAAAGAGAGAACTAAAGCATGTATTGGTGAGGGAAAAAGAAGAGAGTGCAAATGCTGCTCAACGTTAGAAAGATGAAGATCATGGACAACAGCAATATCATTTCCTAGCAAATAGAAGTGGAGCAGTTTTAAATTCCATTTTCATGGACTCCAAAATCTCTGCAGATTGTGACTATTATTAAAAGGAAAACGTGTTATACTGTCAACTAAAGTACACAGTTAAAACTATGACATTATCAATAGAAACATATGGATATGAGTGTTGGACCATTAAGAAGACCGAGCATAGTAGAACTGACTAGAGATGTCCCGGACAGTTCGTCCACGGACTATTCGCAACGATTTTGGCGCTTTCGCGCTCGTATCGGACGGCGGACACATGCGCTTTTCGGTCCGCCCCCTATTCTTTATCATTGAGGAAACTTTGACCCTGCACCTTACAGTCAGCAGACACATTCCAGCCAATCAGCAGCATACACTCCCTTCCAGAGCCTTCCATCTGAAGGACAGCATAAATTTTAGAATCATTCTCAAGCTGCATTCGTTGTGAGAGGACAGATAGTGTAGCTGCTGGAGATTTAATAGGGAAATAGATAGCCAGGCTGTGTATTTAGCTTCCACTACAGACCTGAAGGACTCATCTGATATCTGCTGCAAGGACAGCAACCAAAAATTACCTTTATAGGGCTAGAACATCATTTATTTTATTTTATAACTTTTTTCTGTGTAATCTTGGTGCTGTGATTCCCTTTGGCCCTAGAATAATGTCCAGTTTTCAGAGGCAACGTACCCTGAACTTGAAAAGTTCTGAGGACATGGTTGACTGGCTAACACAGGACACCCAATCTTCTACAGCTTCCGCTCGGAACCTAGACGCACCATCCTCCTCCAGCTTAGCTTCGGGCACCTCTCCGGTAACCACTCGCCCGCCTGCCGCCACCACCAACACTAGCACCACAGCCGCTTCACTTGATCCGTCAGCAGAGTTATTTACACATCCGTTGGAAGAAATGAGTGATGCCCAAACATTAGTGCCAGAAGATGTAGATAACAGGGATATGTCCCAGTCAGGCAGCATTACACACATGGACGTACGGTCTGATGATGATGATGTTGTACCCGGTGCTGCTTCCTTTGTTGAGTTGTCAGATACAAGTGAAGCGGTTGATGATGACGATGCGTCCGTGGATGTCACGTGGGTGCCCGCTATAAGATAAGAAGAACAGGAGGAAAGTTCAGATGGGGAGACAGAGAGGAGGAGGAGACGAGTTGGAAGCAGGGGGAGGTCATCGCAAGTAGCTAGTGGCACAGTCAGACAGCATGCATCGGCACCCGGGGTTTTCCAGACAGCACGACAGTCAACGCATGTTGTTGCCACCACCAGAATGCCGTCATTGCAGAGCTCAGCAGTGTGGCTATGTTTTGGTGTGTCTGCCTGTAACAACCGCGATGCCATTTGCAACCTGTGTAACAAGAAACTGAGTCGTGGGAAGTCCAACAGCCACCTAGGTACAACTTCTTTGCGAAGGCACATGATGTCACATCACAAACGCCTATGGGATCAACACATGAGTACAAGCAGCACACAAAGTCAAAGCCGCCATCCTCCTCCTGGTCCAGCATCTTCAGCCACATCAACCACTGCTGCCCTGCTTGCCCCCTCTCAACCATCCGCCACTCCGTGTCTCGCCCTCAGCAGTCCCTGCTCATCTGCCCACAGTCAGGTGTCTGTCAAGGACCTGTTTGAGCGTAAGAAGCCAATGTCACAAAGTCACCCCCTTGCAACTGACAGCTGGCTTGTCTGAACTCTTAGCCCGCCAGCTTTTACCATAAAAGCTGGTGGAGTCTGAGGCGTTCAAAAAATTTGTAGCTATTGGGACACCGCAGTGGAAGGTACCCGGACGAAATTTATTTGCACAAAAGGCAATCCCCAACCTGTACTCGATTGTGCAAAAGGAAGTAATGGCATCTCTTGCATACAGTGTTGGGGCAAGGGTCCATCTGACCACTGATGCCTGGTCTGCAAAGCATGGTCAGGGCAGGTATATCACCTACACTGCGCATTGGGTAAACCTGGTGACGGCTGCCAAGCATGGAATATGTGGCTCTGCAGAGGAGTCTGTGACACCACCACGACTTGCAGGCAGGCCTGCTGCCACCTCCCCTACTCCTCCTACTCCATCCTCTTCCATAACCTCCTCGGCTGAGTCCTCTTCTGCTGCTGCTATGGTACTATTCCACATCCCGGATACGGCAGTGTCACGCCGTCTTGGGGTTGACTTCCCTGAAAGCAGAGAGTAACACCGGACCAGCACTCCTGTCCTCCCTAAACGCACAGGTGGATCAGTGGCTTACTCTGCACCAACTGGAGATCGGCAAAGTGGTTTGTGACAACGGAAGAAATTTGTTGGCGGTATTGAATTTGGGCAAGTTAACACATGTGCCGTGCATGGCACATGTGTGTAATCTGATTGTACAACGCTTTGTGCATAAGCACCCAGGCTTACAGGACGTCCTGGCGCACTTTACAGATATCCAGCGGCGAAACAACATGCCAGCGAGGTGCTTGATTTTAGACAGCCTGACACATTGGAATTCCACACTCCTAATGTTCGACCGCGTGCTCCAACAAGAAAAGGCTGTTAACGAGTATTTGTATGACCCGGGTGCTAGGACAGCCTCTGCGGAGCTGGGGATTTTTTTGCCACGTTACTGGACGCTCATGCGCGATGCCTGTAGGCTTATGCGTCCTTTTGAGGAGGTGACAAACCTGGTCAGTCACACCCAGGGCACCATCAGCGACATCATACCATTTGTTTTGCCCTGCTGGATCAGGCCGTAGATGAGCGTGAAGAGGAAGAGGAAGAGTTGTGGTCACCATCACCGCCAGAAACAGCCTTATCAGCATCGCTTGCTGGACCTGCGTCAACGCTGGAAGAGTATTGTGAGGAAGAGGAGTCAGAGGAGGAATGTGGCTTTGAGGAGGAGGAAGACCAACCACAGCAGGCATCCCAGGGTGCTCGTTGTCACCTGTCTGGTACCAGTGGTGTTGTGCGTGGCTGGGGGGAAGAACATACCTTCAGTGAGATCACTGAGGACTAGGAAGGGGACATGACTAGCTCGGCATCCAACCTTGTGCAAATGGGGTCTTTCATGCTGTCGTGCCTGTTGAGGGACCTTCGTATAAAAAGGATGAAGGAGAACGACCTGTACTGGGTGTCCATGCTACTAGACCCCCGGTATAAGAAGAAAGTGCCTGAAATGTTACCGAATTACCACAAGTTGGGAATAATGCAGCACTACCAAAATAAATTAAAAAGTATGCTTTACACAGCGTTTAAGGGTGATGTGACAGCACAATGGCAATTTAACAGCGGAAGAGGTGAACATAATCCCACTCCTCCCACGACCACACTGGCAAGGAGAGGACGCTTTACAGACGTGTTGTTGATGGAGGACATCCAGAGCTTTTTAAGACCTATGCATCGCCACAGCCCTTCGGGGTCCACCCTCAGAGAACGATTCGACCGTCAGGTAACAGACTACCTCACCATAACTACAGATATCGAGCGATAAACCCCTTGACTACTGGGTGTGCACGCTTGACCTGTGGCCTGAGCTATCCCAATTTGCCATAGAACTTCTGTCCTGCCCCGCTTCAAGTGTCCTGTCAGAAAGAACCTTCAGTGCAGCAGGAGGTTTTGTCACTGATAAGAGAAGTCGCCTAGGTCAAAAAAGTCTAGATTACCTCACCTTTATTAAGATGAATGAGGGATGGATCCCGAAGGGACTGACAGTGGGCGATACATTCAATTAAAAAAGGCCTGATAGATGAGCTGCCTTGAGCTAATAATGGTCCACAAACTAACATAATTTTTTCTGGTCGCTGCAACAATACCTAATTTTTGCATTTAAATTATTTTATTGTCAGAAGGTGTACAGCATATAATGAAAAATAAAGCATTTTTGAACAGTCTTGCATAACAGTTGTGCAAAAATACATATTTACAATAAAGACATTTTTTGAAAGTTAGCTGGTTATTGCTTCTTATTTTTACTTTTTAGGTTAATCATTTTTCTTATTTTTTACTGTGATTGCAATTTAAGAGATACCTAAAACATGGTAAAACAGACAATAGTAAAGAGTATATCTGCAGGGAACACCAAGGTCCTATTAGCTATCATCCCTCCAGCAATATTAGCTTATTATTTACAATATCTAACCTGGGCAATCACCCTTGGGTTACCCTAGGGCAGGCTTTAGTGAGCGACCTCTCCTTTCCTTTGATGATCTGAAGGGTCTCCAGGGCTCCCCCACTCTGGTCCTTCCCCCAGTGTCGCTTCAACCAGTAACAAATGTTTTATATTTGTAAAGCGACCCAATGATCCCCCTTGATAGAGGTTTATCTTTACGAATTTTCGAGAACCAGTTTAAAACCGGTGTCCCCTGTTTCTGGGTCAGGGAATGTGTGAAATGCCTCAGCCTACAGTAATTGTAATGTTCTGACAGCGGTAGCTCATGCTTGTCCCTCAGATCCTCATAGGTGAGCATCTGGCCCTTTACTAACCAGTCTCCCAGTCTATCTAGTTTCCTTCCACCAGTGTTGTGATGTTGTGCTCATTTTTTTCGGGGCCTGAGGGTGGTCAAGAATTGGGGTCATTTGGGTGGATCCAGGGAACAAACCTGTGTGTTTCTTGGCCCATTTCCAGTATGATAGTGAGTGTCTCATTAGGAGGTTTGGTGAGTTTTTAAGGCTCTGAGGCAATTCTGATAGCCAAGCCACCTTTTCCCATGTTAAGGGCCTTAAAGTGTGGCTCTCTAAATACACCCAGGCCGGTTGATGCCCTATAGAATGTGCTATTGGGAGGAAAGATAACTGAGCTGCCTTCTGGTAATATTTTAAATTTGGACACGATAGTCTCCCCTCTGACTTATGAAGGTACATAATTTTCTTTGTGATGCGTGAGGGAGTGTGGTTCCAGATAAACTGAAATATTTTCCTTTGAATAATTTCTAATTTTTTTTTTTTTTTTTTCAAGTGTTCGAAATATGTAGAACAACCTAGGAAGGACAATCATTATTATCGTATTTATTCTCCCTAGCCATGATAACCTATACTTTGTCCATTTACTCAGGTTATTCATTATTGTTTTATGAAGTTTGGAGTGGTTGGCTTTGTACAAATCCTCTAGCTTAGGGGTTAGTCGGATTCCCAGGTAGTTTATGTGGTTCTTATCCCACTTAATACTAAACTTCTCTTGGAGACCCTGCTTCTCTACTGCTGTTAAGTTAATCGCTAGTGCTTCTGTCTTCTCTATGTTCAGTTTAAGGCCAGAAAACTGACCAAACTCCTCCATAGTTCGAATCAACTCTGGGACCGATTGGGTAGGGTTTGAGAGCATACACAGCAGGTTGTCTGCAAATAGACAAGTTTTGAAATGGGGATGGCCTATTTTTATGCCTGTGATCCCAGCGTTGCAACTAATTGTCTGAACCAGGGGTTCTATTGCTATTGCGAATAGAAGGGGAGAAAGGCGGCACCCCTGTCTTGTTCCTCTTTCTATTTTAATTAAGGATATCTCATCCCCCGGAATCTGTAACCTTGCCCTGGATGATTTGTATAATGAGTGTATGAGATTTATGAAATGGCCTTTAATACCAAATGTTTACAGCGTGGCGTATAGGTAAGTCCACCCCAGGGAATCAAACACCTTTTCAATGTCAAAGGCCATAAGACAGGCTTGAATTTTAGAGGCTTTGGTGTGGTACAGTAGGTTCATGACTTTTCTAATGTTGTCTCCCGATTGCCTGTGGGAGACAAAGCCTACTTGGTCATTATGTATTAACTTAGGCAAGAAGGATGACATTCTAGCCGCTATTATTTTTGACAGGATCTCTGTATCATAGGTGACGTAACAGGTATCAAACTGATAGGAATAAATAGTACAACTGAACACACACTCCTATGTGGTGGCACCCTAGATTGCACGCGCAGTGCCCCAAATTTGAAGTGAGAGGACTGACCAAGCATCTTTTTCCATCTCCGCGCTTCCAAAAATCCATGCCATATACACGTCCCCTGATAGGTGACGTAACAGGTATCAAACTGATAGGAATAAATAGAACAACTTAATACACCACTCCTATCTGGTGGCACATTACATTACCCGTGCAGTGCCCCAAATTTGAAGTAGAAGTTCCGACCAAGCATCTTTTTCCATCTCCCTGTTCCAAAAATCAATGCCATATACACGTCCCCTAATAGTGGATGTAACAGGGATTAAACCAATAGGAATAGTACTACTTAACAGTACACACTTTATAATAATGCAGACAGAGGCAACGCAGAGAGAGGACTCTAAAGAAGAGGAGTCAGAGGAGGAAGGTGGCTTTGAGGAGGTGGAAGACCAAACACAGCAGGCGTCCCAGGGGGCTTGTTGTCACCTTTAGGGGACCCTTGGTGGCTGGGTGGAGGAAGAGACCTTCAATTACATCAGTGAGGACAAGGAACAGGACATGGCTAGCTTGGTATCCAACCTTGTGCAAATGGGGAGTTTGCAGTTGTGCAAAGGGACTGTTTGCGGTTGTTTGCGGTGCATTAAACGGGGAGATTGGTCTGTTACTGTGAAGCGGGTGTAACCGATGCACTACCTGATCGATACAACATCATACCTGATGTTTTAAAGCATGTTATTCCAAACAATTTAGGAATGTTAGGTGATTTATGCCCTTTATGGCTTAAAAACAGACTCTGCATCAACTATGTAATTTTCCGTGGGAGTTTTGCCATGGATCCCTCTCCGGCATGCCACAGTCCAGGTGTTAGTCCCCTTGAAACAACTTTCCCATCACTATTGTGGCCAGAAAGAGTCCCTGTGGGTTTTGAAATTCGCCTGCCCATTGAAGTCTATGCCGGTTTGCCCGGTTCGCCCATTCTCGAACACTTGATGAAGATTGCGTCTGCGGTTCGCGAACCGAAAATAGAACTGACCCCTTAGAATTTTGGTGTTGGAGAAAACTGCTTAGAGTCCCTTCATCTGGAAGAATATCTAATCAATGGAAGTTCTGATCGTGAGGCTAAAACTTAAATCCTTTGGACATAACATGAGAAGACAGGATTCCTAATTGAATGCTCTAAGGCATAGATGGATAGGTGAAGCAATGAACATGAGCTTGAGAGAGCTCAAAGAGACAGTAGCTGCCAGATGTGCCTTGTGTAGTGAAGTCATAAAGAGTCGGACATAACTGAGCATCTACACAACAACAACAGAGTAGCCTAATCATTATCCGAATGCTTTAACAGTTGTTTTTAGATCTGGTGATGTATTGGTATGTATAGTGCAATCTTTCATGGCATGGACTTCTTTGAACAGAGTTTTAGGAGACTTTTTTTTCATTTATTACACCCTAAGGCTCAGGAAGTTTTGAAGCTTAGTGTGGTTTTACCAAGTTTAAAGTGATCTAGCCCATAATAAATACCTTTGTAATAGCAAACAAACTGTCATTTATAAGATAAAGTAATCTACAACTACCCTCCCGAAGAGAGGACACAGCAATTTATTTTATAGAGATGTTGCAGAATACCTTAGAAAAAGCTACAATGCCAAATATATAACTGTAAAATTACAAATCTGTGGTAATATTTGCTGAGAAAATATAACATATCAATCTGTTTTACTAACCAGTTAAACAACTTTTTGAAAAAAGTCAGTTTTAAGACTACAGCTGGTGATGACATATTCTTCAATGAACAAGGAGAAGTTCCCGGACATTATGACTTCATAAATTGTAATATTTTCCCTAATGAAACATGTACGAGTAGACAGATTGGGACATATCATTCCCTTGCTTTACTTGGAGAGAAACTCACCATCGACAAAGAGGCCATTTTGTGGTCCCCCAATTTTAATGGGGTAAGTAAGCAATTGACTAAATATAATAAATGATTCTATGTCACATCAACAAATATGCTCATTTATATGCTTAGAAATACAATTATTTGTAAATCATCACAGAATAGTGTCCATTTTAAGTTTTTAACCAACTCCAAATGTTTCAAATTTTTTACAAACAGCGTTGTTTATTTTATTTAATATCAAAATAGATTGGACTAAATAAGAGATATTATCCGTTGTAGAGGTATCTAGGTACTAAAATAAACACATTTATAACCTTAGAAAATTTGGTTGACATGATTAAATAGAGTCAGTCCCCAAATATCTTCTGGTCTATGAATCAGCTTTCTGTATCATTGAAAATGTCCTGGTATGTTATCCTGAACCTTATTCTGTCCACCCTTGTACATTGGGGGGAATGTGAATGTATAGTTATCATACAAGATTGTTTTTATCTAAATGCCATTTGCCATATATTTATGTTGCTAAAAATCCAGAGATTTGATTGGAGAAAATAGGAAAGCCAACAGTAAGGAGGAAGAGACATATTTCCTCATGCTTCTTCTATGGGCAGTTAAAAAAAAATTACAACTTTAATTAATACAAAAAATAAAGTTTTTCACCTATGACCTTGTTTGACATACACATGCTTACAGCACTAAAATTTTAAAATATCAGGGCTGGATCACTTTATTGGGTGAGATCAGACTGATATACTACAGGATATTTCTCCCTGTAAAGGACCCAAATGACTAAGGGCCTCATTCTATTATCGGCCGTAAATCGGCCGTAAGGCTGCGATTCCTTGCGAGGGTTCAGTTAACTCGCGATTCTATTATACAGCCCCGCAAGGATCTCCTTTTACGGCCGGCCGCATATCTTGGAACCGGCCGTAAACTGTGAAATATAAAAACTCAAAAATAAATTCAAGCCTGCACTGTACAGCTCTGTAAATGCTAGGGATCATATTGGGGGACATGAGGAATAAAAGGAACCCACTCTCAAGCTTGCACATCTGCCCAAACCCGAGTTCAAATTAACTGTTTATTTGCCGGCTGCGGCGTGGGCGTGTCTGAGGTGCTCCAAGCACTCTGGACTTTTTACATGGATATTTTACGGATATTAAAAATGAAATATTTTACGGATTTGAGTACAGGATAATTATGTGCTATTTTTTCTAACACCTAAAATCCCTTTATAGTCTTCTCAAAGTGCAGGATGGCTTTATTTGAGCTATTTTATGTGCTTAATTGGTGCTAGCGAGACCTTTTTCCTGCAAGTAACTGCGGCTCGTTTTTAGCCTTGCAGAGAGGTTTCCCGGAGCAATTGAATTGCAAATCTCTTGCGGACGTTTTAGATCAAAGGCTTTCCTCCGGCGCGATCGGCCGCAAGAGATAGCAAGGCACCGGCCGCAAGCCTGCCGGAGCCTACGGCCGTAAGGGAATAGAATAGCAGAATAGCTTGCGGCCGGTCCTTGCGGCCCCGCAGCGGCTGCGGCCGATAATAGAATGAGGCCCTAAAAGAGGTTGCCCTCTGTGTGGATTATTATGTCCATCCCTACTGACGTTAGTTCATTCTCTAACTGAGCACCTCTATTTTTGTTGGTGATTATGTAAATTAGCCTTAGAGCTATATCTCCCTAAGGGTGATAGGGGAAACCAGACTGGACTCTTCAGGGTAGAATTCTTGGTATTTTGGGCCTGGATCACTCTATTGGGTGAGACCAGACTGATTTAATACAGGGTATTTCTCTGTATGAAGAGCACAATGAGCTAAAGTGGCTACTCTCTGTGGATTATCATGTCCACAGAACCAAACTATTAAGGTTAGTTCAATCTCTAATTGAGCATCTCTATTTTTGTTGTTAAACGTATATCTCAAAAGGATCTTAATAGGTCAAAACCCCACATTACTCAGTAACTGCTTAATTTCATGTAAATCTATTCAGACAATTATTTTACTACAAGTGATAAATATGTCATTTTGGAAAACAATTTTTCAAACCACTGAAATTTGCAGCTAGTGTGTCTCATTGTGATGACATCATTTCAGCCTGACAAGGACCCACTGAGCAGTGCAGCATGCTGGAAGCTTCATTTATTTGAATTTTGCAATACAACACATAACTGTAAAAGCACATTAAGGCTAAAAAACATAAAAAAACTTACAGAGTTATTATTCAGACGCAGTATTTAGCACATGTTAACAAGAAATGTGCAAGCTAAGCCTGAATTGACTTATGCCCTGTGTTTGTATGCATATGGCAACTGGTGCAAGCTATTGGAATACCAACAAAGGGCCTCATTCTAATGATGGCTGCAAAATGGCGGCAAGGGGCGTGCTGCAGCCCCTTAGCTACTTTGCTATTTAAAGGAAAGCGGCCACAGCACATCCCTTCCTATGGCCGATCGCAAGCCATGCAATAGGCCGTTAACTTTGACAGGCTTGGACATGATCGCGGGCGTTAGAGATCAGAGTGCAAGCCCACCAACCGAAAAAGTCCAAAATAAATTCAATGCAGCACTGTACAGCACTGTAATTAATAGGGGACATTAGGGGGGCACGAGGATGACATGTAGTACATTGGCTAGCTGGTACATTGCACCAAGCCAATACTGTCATTTTTGGTGGGAGTCCGCCAGGCTTGGAGATTGAGTTGATGCCTTGGAGGTCATCCAAGCCCGGAAGTACGATGACAGCCAGCTGAAGGTGAAGAGGGAGATGCCAGAGGAGGCCAGAGAAGCCTGTGCAACTGGTGGGGGACCAACTGTCAACATTACATACTGTGCATGAGAGCGCACCTTGAATGAGTGGATTGAGCCAGCAGCAGTAGTGTGTCTTCCAGGACAGGTTGACATGGGTCTGGCGATAACCATGCAATGTGAGTCTCATATACATCATCATACCCTCATATGCCCGCACATGAACCCCACAAACATAGATACCTGACCTACAAAAAGCACTATAAGCTCTCTGGTTATGACTAAAGATATATGGGGCATCAATCACCATGTAAATCCAGCACCATAATTACCATATTTGTTATCAATAAAATGTCTATCAAATACCTGCAGTTAAAAGTAATTCTGAGTAGCAGTAGCCAAATAAATCAAGGTTTATTTGACATCCAAAAGAGCGTACATGTATGGGTCAATTACAGATGACCATGATGTTATGGATATGGAAACACATACTGTAGCTGTTAATTGTGTAGAGATCCCAACTCAAATACTTTCGTTCTTTCATTTTCGTACCCTGGAGGACAAGGCTAACCACAGAAGCTGGCCCATCAGAACCAAGATAATCACCCTTATCTCCTGAGTGAGATTCAGTCACCGGGCCCTTAAACGCATCACCTGGCCATGCATAGCCATTTCAGCCCCCTCCACCAGGCATGTCATGGTGCCAACAAACAACAACACCTACTCTGATGCCGTGGTCCTGGCCCTAGCCATCATCACGCCCACCACTGTCACCTACTCTAACACCATTGAAGCCATGTCAGGGTAAAACCCTTTCTTTACCCCCAAATTTACCTCCCACATCATGGGGTCCCCAAACCTGGCCTCCCACATCACGGAGTCCTCAACATGGCCTTGCACACCATGGGGTCCCCCAACATGGCCCCTCTGTCATCAACAAATGTATGAAATAAAGCTTTGTTATACTGTTGTCACTGTGTCAGTGTGTTTTCAATGGTTGGGGTTGTGGGACATTCACATACATCACATTGCTGTCATATTCCTATATTAGTAAACTAATGAGCCATAGTTACTGTGCAATAGATTAATACATATAATGATAATAATATAATTATATACAAAATAATAAGATGATATATAATATATAATAATATAGGGTTAATACACATGACAGGTCCAATTTGTGATACTTTGGAGTATCAACATCCCCCTGAAGGACTAATAAGAATATGACAGGTGATAATGTCAATTGATTGATAGCAAAACCATTAATGGGATGTCACCAAATGATAATGGGTATACATCTTGGCACATGGCCACCAGCAATGGCGTGGGACTTTCTAGGATGGGCGTAGCGGAGATTGTCCCTGATGGAGGTGAGTTGGCTGTTGCTCCACGTGCCTCAGAACAGCCTCCATTTGTGTTTGCGGCTCCTCCTCATGGGTTCGAGTACATTAGTGTGGTGTATGTTCCCTTGGTCCCCTTCTGGATCACTACCGTGCGGTGGTAAAAGGGCTTGTGTACTTTAATGAAGATGTGAGCTATACCATGTAGGGTCACTCTACAGTAGGTGGGCAGGTCATAGCAGAGTGGTCAGGCAATTTGAGTCCACTGGAGAAGGAACTGGCAACCCACTTTGGTATCTTTGGCATGCAAACCTTGTGGAAAAGCACAGACAGAGACATAGCTGAATGTGCTGCAGTACACAGGGTCACAAAGAGTGGGACACAACTAAGGGCTGAACAACCAAATCTAAAATGTTCCCCTAGTACCTGATATATGTCATGTGGCAGTATAATTTGGCTTCCTGATGTAAATGTGATGTGTGAGATGTATATGCAATTATATTGATATTTCAGGGTCCATATTAGAGTCCCTGTGAGTGAGAATGGGATAATATAGCAGTCCGTTTCATGTTTGTGTGATGCAATTTTTTCAAGTAGTGTGTCTTTAATTGCTTTCTGCATGTTGCAGCATGGCTTTTCATATTCGCATATGCATGACCATTCCAACATATGATAACATATAATTTTTTAGATGCCTATTTTTTATTTGGGGATTGTTGTGCAATGAATTGTAATACCTTCCATTGCTTTCTCTATATTTTAAGGTCCGGTGGTGTCTTTGGATTGTCTTTTACAGTGTTAAGAACTTGCCTTTAAATCCTTTGCTGGTCCTATTTGGAGACCATAATATTTGGGCCTAAATTTGCGGTTTATTGGTTTGAACCCAAGTGCGTCTTTGGGGAATTGTATCAATTTAATAGCTATTTGCAAACATTTACGGGCTTGAAAGATCAAAGGCTTAGTTGCGTCAGAGTGGCAACCACTGTTGTTTTTCAGCCTATAACCCACAGATCCTTTTCGGGTATATACAAGAGCCCAATTTAATAGCCGTAACTTGTATGGGATCCTTTACAGGCATCAGTAACTACAATTTGGCGAATTTAATAGGTCTCCAAATCACACAGCAACACTGTATGTGGATTGTAAGGGATAGAAAGGCCAGCATGGCAGCCAAGTCAAAGGAAATTAAAAATAATAGCAATTCATAACTTTATATATTTTGGCTAATGGACAACTTTAGTTTAAGAAAACATGTACTTGTTTTGGAAGTATGTCAAAACACAAAAGCGTTATCAACTAGATAAACAATAGTCATAAAAACATTTTTAGAGAAAATCTGAATTTTTGAAGAGTCTGTTTACATATTAAATAATTCATCTTGTTTTTGTTTTATCATTTTGTGAGAGCTGAACCTGAAGGGTGAAATGATTAGTAGTGAAAGCAGGACAGTGATGGTAAATATTAGAAAGGTTTCACAAAGATAAATGTGTGTTTAAATATTCACAACATATCACACTAGTTAAGGATTCACAGTTGATACATCCATAGGGGAATATGCACATAGGAGTGTTTATTATTTATTTGTTTTGCATGCAATACAAACCTAGTACATTTATATAAATATGAGTACAATATACACACACACATATAAATGTAAATAGTATCCCAGCACTATATATGGACATACAGTATATAAATGCATTTAACATCCCAGAACAATTTATATACTTAAATGTGATTGGTATATTTCAAACTCAGACATCGGTTTGCAGTATGGACTGTGTCCCAGGCTACAGAAAATTTTTACCCGAAGGATCGCCAATCTGCTGTTTCAATTGTGTTAGATGTTCAGAAGGGGAAATATCCAACAGGACAAGTAAGTAATTCTGTGTGTTTGTTTAACTCATAATAAAAAGCACAAGATAAATTTAATATGAATCTATACTATTGTTAATTATTCAATATTTTAATTTAAATATTTTGAATAAGCATAACATTTGATTGAATATAAAAATCCAATGCACATAATAATCGTAGGTTTTAAGAGTATTAATGAAAAATGTACTGGAAATGTTCTAAGAGATCACATAATATGTTTTAAGAGGAATTCTTGACAACTGGGCTGAGTAGGGAACATGGAATTTATAGCAAGTGAGCTTTTGGGCAGTCTGCTATATGGACCAGTTTATCTAGATAATAAGTTTATGTTAATCACTTACACAGTTGCTTATGTTGTTATTTTGTCACTACATCACAACATGAAGTTTTGTCCAGTGGCCTTTTAAAGTATATTAGAATTATTAAAATAATGTTTTTAACCTTTGTTCATTTTCTATTTACTTGTAATATTTTACAATTAGACATGGAAAATTGTATTGTGTGTCCTGAAGATCAGTGGCCCAATAAAAACAGAGATAAATGCATCAAGAGAGCCATCGACTTCCTTTCTTATGAAGATTATCTTGGTAAGGCCTTAGCTGTCATTGCTGGGATTATGTCAGTTTTCACAGCCTCAATATTGACAATTTTTATAAAACATCGGAACAGCCCTATTGTGAGAGCCAATAACCGAGATCTCAGCTACAGCCTTCTCTTCTCTCTCATGCTGTCCTTCCTCTGCTCTTTGCTCTTCATTGGCCAGCCTGGGAAGGTAACTTGCTTATTGAGACAAGCTGTGTTTGGAAGCACCTATGCCGTCTGCATATCTTCTATCTTGGGGAAAACTATAACTGTAGTAGTTGCCTTTAATGCTAACAGACCTGGATCCAAATTAAGGTATTTAGTTGGTACAAGAATCCCAAAGTATATTGTGTTTTTTTGCTCCCTTTGGGAAGTTTTGATCTGTACTGCGTGGCTTCTAATTTCTCCACCATTCCCTGAATATGACACTCAGTCTCAAACAGCCAAGATGATTTTACAGTGTAATGAAGGATCTGCTCTTGCATTTTACCTTGTGGTTGGATATATTGGACTTTTAGCTTCTGTAAGTTTCTTGATTGCTTTCCTCTCTCGTAAACTACCAGATATTTTTAACGAAGCTCAGCACATCACATTCAGTATGCTCGTGTTCTGCAGTGTTTGGATCTCCTATATCCCGGCCCATCTGAGCACCAAAGGCAAATATTTGTCAGCTGTGGAAATATTTGCCATCTTGGCTTCCAGTGCAGGACTTCTAACCTTTATGTTTTTCCCAAAGTGCTATATTATCATTTTAAGGCCACAAAAAAACAAAAGGTGTAATCTAGTACCATCAAAACTAAAATAATATTTTATAAGTATTTAATAATTTAAAAAGGGCATAGGATTCATCAGTTGAAAGGTTGAAATCATGCTGGAAGCATTTTAAAATGCATCAAGAAATGATATAGCTATATGTGTTATTGGTGGAGTGATACTCTCAAAGTGTGTAGCTGTGAAGTCATCATATGACATATTTGTGTTACACCAATCCTTTACAAATTATACCTTCCCATGATTCTTTTAACATGTGAGCTAGCTTTCCTAAAATGTTCCATCTTGAATTATCTCTTCAACTTAAATATAAAACACAGATCATTTGCAGCAGGTTTCAATGACTCATGTAATGCAGACTTATTATATATTCAGCAGTTTTTGGAAATTAAAACATTATTATGAGCAGCAATTTTATAAACCAAAACTTTTTACCCACTTCCATTCAATCCTCAATCTGATGGTGCAGAAGTTTTGGCCCTTTGAATATAAGACAACATTTAAATGATTTGAAGTTAAGTTAAAGTTGAATGATGATTATATAAATATTTTCATAATTCCACATAACCTATTTAATCATAAATAATAACATTTGTGAAATATCAAATGCTTTTTTTCATACAAGAAAATAAATATTAAGTGATCAATGTATAACATGTGTTATTATCATTATTATTATTATTAATATTATTATTATATTTGTCAGTCTTTTTAGTAATAATTATTATAAAATTATATAGCTATTTTATTAGATAGATGTAGATTGATAGATAGATAGATAGATTGATAGATAAATTGATAGATAGATACAACATAAATCCTGAAATATATTGAGAGTTATCTATAAAAATGTTTAGTATGCATGTAGAAAAACTAGATTTGTCATTAATATGGTTAAATGTTTTCCATATGGGAAATGAATACTATTTATACAAAAGCAATTGTTAGAAATATACCTATGACTATGAGGACAATGTCAGTTTGATATTTTATAATTAAATCGTTTGCACATTGTAAAACAATGTAGAAATTGACATGTCATGACCCGTTGTTTCAATGGGCTTGACCAGAACAAAGTTCTTACCTACCTAGCATTGTGTGGGGTACTTGTAGATATCCCTGCTAGCAGGAATAGAACCGGACCAGCACTGGATAACCAGAAACGACCAAGGGACCACCAGAACCAATAGGCAGGATAGCAGAGTTACTGACTGTAACCCTTTTCAGGCAAATGCGGCAAAAACAAACCCCAATAGTAAGGATTATTACTCCCACAGAATGAAGCATACACATAAATTACGTATGTTCAAACTGACAACTGATAATTGGCATGTATATAGAATTTTATGTATATCACTGTCCAATCACATTAGAGTCACAACCTTTGACAAACATTCCTCTATCTAATCATGTCCTGTGTGATGTAGGAGGCTTGTTCATCAAGATGACAGCCTGCCTAATGACCCCCATATATCCTAAACAGAAGTATGTCTGGTCTACATACAAGTTAATTTAAGTATATTTAAACAATTAATCAATAATTATATCATTTATGATAAATACATTTTATATACAACAAACCCTTCTCTAATTCTCTATCTCTAAACATCGCTCTCTTTATGTCTTCCCATTTCAGATATAATCAGATTTCATGATTTAATAATATGCAATTTTGTTACTAGAAGAATATGCAATATTAGATATTTGCTAAAAATAGGAAAATATGAAAATCAGGTCTAAGAGGAATTTTAATGTTCTTTATGCTAAAAATCTGAAAAATATATTGATCCCAAAAAAACTTGTAACTTATCACAGCTCAGCCACATATGTAAGTGGGAACCCTTCAAACCACAGCCCCTCCAATTATTCTCAGAGATAGCTGAGTGAAATTGATTTATAGAAGAGGGTACCAAATGCCATCTCTGGATTTCTTTTTAAAAAAAGTTCTCTATAGGAAGAGCATGGGAAGATTTCTTAACTAATAAACAATCTTTATATCACTCATCCTCAGACCAAGTCATACCTATTTCCAGTTCCCAACAACACATCCTATATGATTTACCAGAACCTCTCTTCACTCCTATTATTTTATGGCAACTAGAGACAGAGAGAGAAAATTGTTCTTTTACAAATAATTGTTCAAAAGGAGAATATTCTCTAAAGTTATCCAAGTAATAGCCCAGATCTAATAATTTGAGGCAGACTGCTGCAAACTCTAGTCATGAAACTAATTTTAAGTGGTACTTATCCACCAACATATCCCCTTGTTAATAGAGCATTGTTGGAGTATAAATATTGTATAGATATTATACCACAATTCTTCCAATAAATAAGACCAAAATAACTATTTTCATATGACAGAATATCAAATAGGAGCCAATAAAGAGGCATAATATGATAAGTCCATCAAGTCTCTATTTTTGTACCAATATTTAAGAATATATATATAATACCATAAGGTAAGTTGTTAAATGTATCTCTCTCAAATTTAGGAAGTCACAGAAAAGAATTGGCTGAGAAAGCATTAACCACATCTTCTTCTATAGATTTCCATTTCACCTTATTTAGAGTGATAATGCACCCAAGCAAATGATTAATCATTATAGCATCATGAATATCTTTAAAAAAGGGAGCAGTTAAGCCTCCCCTTTCAAATGTTCTCTTAACAATACTCAAGCGAATGCGTACATTTTTACCATTATTTAACAATTTGTTGATTAGTCTTTGAAAGCTGTTTAACATAGAAAGAGGAGCTGTGGGGGGAATAAATCTCAAATTATAGACACATTTAGGACTTATCATCATCTTTACAGCAGATATTCTAACTAGCCATGATAAATTCACAGCTCTCCAATTTAAATCATCTGAATATGCTCATATGGAGGTAGCAAATTATTTTTTATTGTATCTTTTAAACAAGATGTACATTTATGAAGTACAAATGTGTGATAGAATTGCTATCCCAGTTAAAGTTAAAATTATGTGTTAAGTCTTTAATGTGTGTTTCTTTCAAGCCTGTCATGATCACTTCAGATTTCAAGGTGTTATGTTTAAAATATTTTAATTAGTTGAACTAAACAGTTTATGATGGAAAAACTAATTTTGATCCCTTTTATTACTTGTAAAGATCTATTATTTAGATCTTTATCTATTTATCTTGCTTCAGAATAATAATAATTCAGGCTTCAAGTATTTCAGCTGGCACTGAATCCATACTCATAATTTCACTGAATGTGTTGCAAAGATGAGGACTCAATTCATAACAAAAATAACTTGCCATCAATCCCTGAGAATTGTTAGGTTTCAATGTATTTACCACTTGCTCAATTTCTTTATGAGAAATCTCTATGTTAAGAACGGGTAGATCTTCTTCAAACACTTTTGGGAGATTAATTGTATCTAACAATTTCTATTTTTGTTGGTTTATAAAAAACATTCACTGACTAAGTTATATAAGGTATTATAATAAGACTAAAAAATGGTCCCTATTTCTGTTGGATGGGATCTTAACTTATTATCATTATCTCTTAGGGCCTTTATTCTATTAACAATTTTTTGTATTTTTTTTTTATTAACCAAAAGCTTCCCAGCTTTATTTCCAGAAGTATGATGATTTTCTGAAATCTCAGAATCAAATTATGTGTAAGATATTTTAATTTGTAAGTTAATTTATTATCTGAGAACTTGTGCCTTTCTTAGGGCAAAGCTAATTAATCGTCTGAACTTTGTTTAGCTCTAAATATAAATCTCTAAGCTACTGACCTATTGTGTTTTTATTTGCTGCTACTGTGGCCATCAATATGCCCCAAATATATGCTTTATGAGCACACCAGATAGTAGAGTAAGTGACTTCCTATTTATTTCAAAGAAGTTAACAATTCCTTAATTTGATCTTGAGAATAAAATAATTAATTGTTTAAGTTGTATTTTATTTTTGAATATCCTTAACAATCAGACTAATCTTTGAATGATCTTTGAAGTGATATCCCCTATTTCCATTCTATATTTTTCAATGCTTGAAGATCAGTTAAAAAATGATCTATTCTAGTATACATTCTGTGTCTCTTTAAAAAAAAATGTATTTTGTATTTGGATTAACTTATATCACAGCAATTGTCTTGAAAACTTTTGTGCTGTCCTTCTACAAGATATATCTGGACTTGTATTAGTGGAGGATGATCTATCACATTTGTTGTAGAAAAAATATATCCATAAACAACACTATAATCTCAGAAAAACATGGAAAGATACGAAAACACAGATGTCTCTGAGTATTTTTGATTTATTGAAAAGCAAGCTTGGGAAAGCAACATAAATGTATAGAGTATACACAATATAAATGTATAGAGTCTGCAGCTGTCAACAAATACATAAAAAACATGTATTTTGATAACATTTATACATACAGGAAATGGTATATTCCCTCACCACCCTCTTCTAAGCCAGTAAACGATTAAGTACATTTATTATCCAATTAAGAATTAAACACGTACCTAGCATACATGTAGCCTAAATCATTGTTCAGATCACCTTATTTCTACAATTAATATGCAGTCAATACCTTGTTATTCAGCCTTGAGTTTGGCCTTTCCTTTATTCACACAGAATATATTGTTGAGGGCTCTGAAATGTTATTGTCTCCTAGTAAAAACTGCTGAATTATGGAGATACATAATTAACTGTTTTAGAGCTTACATTAGCAATATAGCAATATAAAAAGTGCTACAAAGGTAATTAAGGCTATATATATATATATATATATATATATATATATATATATATGGCATGGATATTTGTTTTTTAGCCCTACACTCCCCCCAGGACAATAATTGTAGTTGTAGCTTCCCATCATATTTAATTCACGGAAGAGTGCTATAGTTTCAGATATTTAAAAGGATATATAAATAAATAAATTGATGACTAAAATATAGTATATATGAATTCTATCCTGCATAGTGAACAAACGGGTGTGCTGTGTACCAGCTGGTATTAGATGTGTTCTTATCTCCTCTCCCAAGCGTCATAGTGACTAACGAATGGAATTGCTTTTAGGACTCTTTCTATTGAACTTGTGGTCTTGTTAATGTGTGTAATACAATATAAAATAATGAAATGAAAACATGATGTCTTCTCCTAATCTTTACTATATGGAAGGATACTTATCAAATAATTCTTTACATCCCAAAAAAGTGGTACATGGTGTTTAAAATGTCCAATTGTTAAAAACCCATAAACATGATGGGAAGATTAATAGCACAGTCCTTTTGAATGTCCTGCACCTCAATCCCCACTTTGTGTAGCTCCTATTGGGTTTCTAGATTTGTATGTATGTATAAATAAGCTATATTAAGGTCTGTGTATACAATGAGCTGTATTCCCCCGAGACTTATTCTAGATCCACTGACCAAGTTGACCACTTTCTCTTAAGTGAGGTAAGAACTATCTTATTTGTGTCCTTGTGTATGCTACAGAGATCTCATCACATTTTAGTAAGGCTCTATAGAATAACTAGAATGGTGTCGTCTCACTAGAGAGAAATCTCTAAACTCAGTAAATATATGAAATTGAAGTGAAAAAGATAAAAATGGCGGCAATAAAATTTGAATGCTAGCCATGCTGTTTGCCACAGAATGCAAGGCTCTCCCACCTCTAACTTGCGGGCCTCACAATGAGCGCCTTTGGAGCTCATTGAGAGTCGGTCCTACAAATTTTAAGGAATTGGTATTCTTCTTATTTTGGCACTGGACCATGTACATAGAGTTTATATTTATATTAACACATTGTCAGAAATCTGACAGAACACGTAATATTAAAATGAATACTGGACCAGAAGAACTACATTGAACCATGAGATGAAGAATGAGAAAATATATAAAGAAAGGAAGTTTGAATACCAACTAGACTGCTGTATCTGATTATAAATACCTCATATCTTGGAGGTTATAGCAGGAGTACCTATTGCGCTTTCTCCCCCATCCCTTTTCTCATTTACATACTTTTTTAGATACACTACTGTGGCTGGAGTATTTTGAGAAGCAGAATCCTCCGAATACAGATATATTCTTGAATGAATATAAATTGATATCTAAAAGGCCATGAAGAAATTCATATGCTTCAAGAGGACATATACGATCAAGAAATAATTAGATTATAGATTCACGATTGGACATAAATACTTTACCGGCATCTAAGGCCTTTGATTTGGAACTAATTTGCCCCAATTTTGTCAAACTCTAATCAGAGTTGATTCTTTTCAATCACTTTTTAAACAGAGCATATAAGCTCTAGCATTGCAGAGTTTTAGGCTTTTCTGCTATTTTATATACAGTACATCTTATGTACAACTTTTTTATAGGTAGGGGGAAAAGTTGAAACTCTAGCCTCGGAGCAAAATACTTCTTGAGGCACGCCAAGGATCAGGGAGCTTGCTTTGTGATAGCTTGGGACCAACAGCTATCCATTCCCTTAGCCTGGGTCCATATTGATTGGGGAAGTGGCAAGGGCATGAAATAGGTAAAACTCGTGACTGGGCTCCCATTAGATGTATTGTTGGGGAACAAGTTGAAGTTTAAGGAGTGTTGTTATGTAGCCATTGTGACCTGAAGCCAAGCAAAATGGGCCACCACAAGGGAGGCACAAGAGAAGCTGGAGCCATTCCAACCTGAGGTAAGTCATATGCCAGTCGAAAAAGGGTTAGGGCCATGGACAGACCTGACTGAATATAAGGTAAAGCAGGATCCTGCTTTAGGGGGGTTAGGGCTATGGCACTGACTGGGGAGGTAGGACCTGAGAGGGAGATGTATATTTGGGAGGGTGACCTGTTGTAAAGGTTAACCAATGGATGAGTAGCCTTGCAGGAAACTACGATAGCTGGTCATCCCCAAATGGTACCGGGCAGACCATTGTCCTGAGCTCCCATATAGCCCATGCCTGTTATAGAAATTCCCTTTCACTGAGTGGCTGTAGATATCATTACCCCATTGCAAAGCCTAGTAAGTCAGGAAAGAGATACTGTACATCCTCACAAGGGTGGATTATGCCATTTGGTATTTGTATGCTGTAGCTCTTGGCCACATTAATCAAGCAAAAATGGCTGATGCCTTTTTAGTCATTTTCACCTGGGTTACATTCTGAGTGAACCCAGCAGTTGTTGCAGAAGTGTGTAGATCAACCACCTATCATCCCCAAACCAATGGCTTGTGTAAGAGGTTCAATGGCATCCTGCAGGCTATGATTATAGCCTTTGTGGACCAGGAGAAGAACAATACCTCCTGTTTGGCTACAGAGAGGCCCCTTAAGAGTCCACAAGGTTCTCCGCCTTTGAACTTCTGTACAGGTAGTACATAAGTTTACAGTATTACTTATATTTACAATACATAAAATGTGGAAGCATAGGATTTTCTCCTCTATTTTTTCTTAGGAACATCCCTCTTACAGTAATCAGCAATGTCTTGGTGGAATTGTTCACTTGTTCATCGCTGACTTCCCCAGGTGCAAATCCAGGTGCAAATCCAAGAAATGGGGTTTCAAAGACATGTTACATCCTATGGTCTTGTAAAATTGACAAAAGATCATTCACTATTTTTTTGTAGTATTCATGCCTTGGATGAGGTCATTGAGATCTCCCTGGGTAAGGAAATCTGGTTGTAACGATGAGCAGAAAGCCTCAAAAGTTTGCTCAAACCTTATATCATCATCTCCATGCTCTAGAGGATCTTTTTCTTTTTCATCATCACTAAGTAAAACTTCTTTTGGAGGTGTTGGCACAGGCAATTCTTCACTAGGCAGCAGTGGCCTGATTGCCGATCGTAAGTTTAGATATGTCACAGTTTGCTTTGACTAAGAACTGATGCCTGAAATGTTTGTAAGACAAAAGTAACAATCTGTGGAGTGGAATCTTTATTTTCTCGCCAAATAATTTGAATAGCAAAATTCATGTGCCAAGAACCTGTTGACCACCATGGGAGAAGTCTGACACAGGTACGACAACACAAATGAGAGGCCCAAATCTTGGTCACTGACTTTGAATCCAAATTAAAGCTCATAACACTTCTTAATAAGTGCATTAAAACCATGTTTATGATTTTTAAATATTACCTCACCGCAAATGTAGCAAAATGAGTCCGGATGATTAATACAATTTCTTGGCATTGTTAAACTTCGCATTATGAACATAAAATGTACATAGAACTACACAAATAACAGATACTCAAAGCATTATATTTTTCAATAATTAACTCTTTTCTCCAATTGGCCAGGAGCTCTGATTTAGTAAACAAGCAAACATGTGACTCATCATGCCTCAAGAGCATGACGTGACAGACTATGACTCATCTGGGCCCTTTTTACATGGACTAATCAGTAGAATTGACAACAATTAAAAATACTAGGGGCCTCATTCTATTATCGGCCGTAAATCGGCCGTAAGGCTGCGATTCCTTGCGGGGGTTCAGTTAACTCGCGATTCTATTATACGGCCCCGCAAGGATCTCATCTTACGGCCGGCCGCATATCTTGGAACCGGCCGTAAGCTGTGAAATATAAAAACGCAAAAATAAATTCAAGCCTGCACTGTACAGCTCTGTAAATGCTAGGGATCATATTGGGGGACATGAGGATTAAAAGGAACCCACTCTCAAGCTTGCACATCTGCCCAAACCCGAGTTCAAATTAACTGTTTATTTTCCGGCTGCGGCGTGGGTGTGTCTGAGGTGCTCCAAGCACTCTGGACTTTTTACATGGATATTTTACGGATATTAAAAATAAAATATTTTACGGATTTGAGTACAGGATAATTATGTGCTATTTTTTCTAACACCTAAAATCCCTTTATAGTCTTCTTAAAGTGCAGGATGGCTTTATTTGAGCTATTTTATGTGCTTAATTGGTGCTAGCGAGACCTCTTTCCTGCAAGTAAGCTGCAGCTCGCTTTTAGCCCTGCAGAGAGGTTTCCCGGAGCAATTGAATTGCAAATCTCTTGCGGCCGTTTTAGATCAAAGGCTTTCCTCCGGCGCGAGCGGCCGCAAGAGATAGCAAGGCACCGGCCGCAAGCCTGCCGGAGCCCCCGGCCGTAAGGGAATAGAATAGCAGAATAGCTTGCGGCCGGTCCTTGCGGCCCCGCAACGGCTGCGGCCGCTAATAGAATGAGGCCCTAGGAGTTTACTGATGAAAATATAACATATCTTAATGCCTTATGAATGTGTTATATTAAAGAGGATGTAACTCTAATACTATGGGTGATAGAAAAATTCTGAGACTATTTTTGAAATAAGTGGGATAAATTACATATAGCACAACCCTTATTCGCTCTGAGATAAAATCTTTGTTGACCAATGTTATAGTTGATCCTGATTAGATATTTATAAATACATTTGTACTTGGAAATTGCCAGTCAAAAATTACGGGAATTACCACTCTCCCTCTCCTGTACCTCTTTCCCCCTTCTACCTTTCCCTCCCTGTGTCACTTTTCTCCACATCTCCCTCCCCTGTGTCTTCTTTCCCCCCTCACTTCCTCTCCTGTTCCTCCCTTCCCCTTCTCTCTTTCCCCTGTGCCTCTTTCCCCCTCTCCTTTTCCTGTGTCTCCTTTCCTCCTATCCCCCCTTGTGTCTCCTTTCTCCCTCATCCTTTCTCGGTGTCTCCTTTCCTCCTCTTCCCCTTGGGTCTCCTTTCCCCCTCGTGTCTCAATCCCCCCTCCTCTTTCTCTTGTGTCCCTGTTCCCCCTCCTCTCTCTCCCTTGTCTCTCCATTTCCCCTCCTCTGCCTCCTTTGTCTCTCCATTCCCCCTCGTCTCCCTCCCTTGGCTCTCCGTTCACCCTCCTCTCCCTCCCTTGTCCTTCCAGCCCCCTCCTCTCCCACCCTTGTGTCTCTGTTCACCATCCTACCTCCCATATGTCTCTTACCTAGTTCCAAACCCTGCCAGTAGCTTGCGCCCCATACTCACAGCCTTCTCCTCAACTTTGGCTCCTGTCCTTCGTCCGAAACTACTTTCTGGATCAGACGGTGATGAGTACGGGCTGCAAGCTACTAGCAGGGTTTGGAACCTGGTGCGGCCAAGCTAAAGGAAGGGTTTATTTGGGACCCTAGCTGAATATGCATACATTTGTATAATTATAGACGAAGCTTGTTAAATATATATGTATTTATATTATAATGATGGTTGACCCTGGGTAAATATATTTAAATGTATATGATTTTAGAGAGCTCTGGTGTATATATATATTTAGAAAGAATAATAATAATAGGAGATCCTGGAGTAATCATGATGATAGATGACCCTGATTGATTATGTATGTATCTTTATTAATAGGTGAACATGACTGAATATGTATACATTCATATGATTGTAGGTGAACCTACCTGAATATGCATTTGTTCATATAATAATTGACAACTGAGGTTGAATATTTATATGATAATGGTACCTGGCTTATATCCCATATATGTCGATAGGAGACCAAGGCTGTATGTGTTTGTTTATATAAGACACTGACTAAATATGTATATAATGTATTACTATGATGATTTCTGGTGACCCACTCTGAATATCTATACATTATTATGAATAAATGATTAAACCCTGTCTGAATATATTTACATATATATTATTAGTGGTGACCTAAATATGTACATATTTATTTGATTGCACAGGACCATGGCTGAATATGTGTATTCTTATTTAACTGAAGGGGACCCTAGCTGATTATGTATTTATTTGTATAATAATTATAGTGTGCCCTTAGTGAATGTTGATATAATATCAAGAGGCCCTGGTCTAGTATGTTTAGATTGCATGAGTAAAAATGATCCTGACTGAATATAATTACATTTTATATGTAGGGAACCCAGAGGTGGCTGGTGAAAAGTTAATCTGGGAGGGACTTTATTTTAATTATATATATATATATATATATATATATATATATATATATATATATATATAGCCTATATATTGCCCGGATTTTGCCAGAGCCCAGCAGAGGCATCGAAATGTATTTGATATAATAAAAAATAGCCATATGACTTTTTTGGGGGATTCCTTATGCTCTAAATTAGACTCAACTGTTTTTAAACTTTTTTTTTTTTAATTAAACAATAAAATTAAACTTTTTCTTTTCCTTCATGTTTAGCTCAACTTGGAGATAGAAATTTAATTTTGGTATTACACATGAAAACTATCAATAAAAATATACATTTAAGTACATATTTTTTGCAGGAAGGCACAGCACAGAGACAGACAGCAAAGTGAGTAAGAGAGAGGGAGGGAGAGAGAGAGACAAAGAGGGAGGGGTAAAGAGAGAGAGAGAGAGGTACAGAGCATAAGTGAAGACAGATAGAGGGCAAACAGACAGCGCACTCTGGGAGCAAGAGAAAGTGTACAGACGGAGAGAGCGCACACAGGTAGCACACAGAGAGAGGGAACAAATGTACAGACAGAGTGCACAAAGAGACAGAGAGAGTGCAAAGAAAGAGAGAACAAAGGCAGAGAGAATGTGCACAGTCAAGGAGTGCAGAGGCAGGCAGAAAAAGTGCACAGACAGAAGGCACACAGAGAGAGAGGGAGGTACAGAACAGGAGTGCACACAGAAAGAGAGAGTGCACACAGACAGCACACACAGAGAGTGAAAGTGAACAGACAGAGTGCAGAGAGAGAGAGTGCATAAACAGAGAGATGCAGAGAGAGAGACAGTGCCTAGACAGAGAGTTCAGGGAGAGAGGGAGCGTAGCCAGAAAGCGCACAGAGAGAGAAAGAGAGAGACACAGACAGCGCACAGAGAGCTCTTAGAGAAAGAGACAGCAACAGGAAAGGGAGAGAGACAGGAGAATGAGAGAGAGACATAGGACAGAGAGAGAGACAAGAGAGAGAATTAAGAGAGAGAGAGAGAACGACAGGACAGAGCGGGAGAGACAGGACAGAGAGAGAGACACACACCCACAAGACAGATAGATACAGGGCAGAGAGAGAGGTAGGACAGAGAGAGCATACAAAAAAAGCACGCACAGAGAGTTCACAAAGAAAGCAAACACAGAGAGTGCACAGGGAGTGCACCGAGACAGCATCGGCAGAAGGAGAGAAAGGACAGAGAGATACAGAAATTAGAGAGACAGGTCAGAGAGAGAAGACAGAGAGAGACACATAGGACAGAGAGAGAGAGAGAGACACAAGACATAAAGAAAGAAAGAGAGAAACAGGACAGAGAGAGAAAGAAAGAGGGGGAGAGAGACACGTGACAGAGGACAGAGAGAGAGGAGAGCACACACAGAGAGCACACATAGAGCCAGAGAGAGCATACATAGAGAGAGAGAGCACACAGAGAGAATGCACACAGAGGAAGAGAGAGAGAGAGAAAGCACACAGAGAGAAAGAGAGAGAGAGATCACAGACAATTCAAGATAATATTTTATGATACCATCATTTAGTTGTTTAATAAAGTGGACTTTGTGTGACAGTGGTATAGGGAAGTATACAAAGTAGAATGGTGAACGTTTACTTGTCAAGACACACAAAATGGAAGTTATGGGATAGACTTTGGGGGAAGAAAGAGAAGAACTAATATCAGTAAACACTGCTACTGCAAAGTAGTTCACCAGAACTTAGACTTAAGCTTGGCTACTGCTCCTTATAATGCTAAATATTAAACATGTATTACTAGATTACTAGTAAAGTAGAAAATGCTAAAATGACAATAAGTGTTAATTATAGATGGAAACCCCCCTGAGCTTGACCTTTATTATTGTCTGCTATTATTGTCATATAAAATCTGGGGAATGAAAACCCAAACAATAAACACTTCGTGGAAGCTGCCACCTGTCAGAACAGTAGCTCAAGAAAAAAATGAAGAGATAATGATTGTTATGATTACATTGTTTAGGGATTGTAATATTACTAGTAATTAGAAAATGTTTTATAACATGTTGGCTGTAATAGATGAAGAAGTACTAAACAGAAATCAAGCAAAGTTATTGGAAACTGAAAGTGCTCTAGGCAAGAGTTGAATGGAGTCTTTTTAGTAAACACAACATTTGAACAATAGCTCCACTTCTGACACAAGCTGTTAATATTATGAAGTAACCCTTGGAATTTATATGATGAGCTCATTAGATTGTTAGAGACCAGTAGAAAAAAAATAATTTTACATTCAAATGAAATATTTGAAATCAATTGGAAATCTGATTCCATTACATATTTAGGAATATTTTAAAGTTTTAAAATTAAAGAATTAATAAAGCTGCATTTCTAAAGATTATATGACAAAATAAAACTTTTATTAATAAAATGGGAGAGCTTACATTTAACTTGGTCAGGGTGAATCTCAAACATAAAAATAACAATATTACCAAAAATAAATTACATTTTTAGAGTGATACCTCTAGGGGTAGCTAACTCAATTATTAAAAAACTTCAGCAGCTAATAGAAAAAATTATTTATCATGGGAAGAGACCTAGATTAAATGTGAAAACTGCTAAAATAAGTTTTTCTAGAGGTGGTATGTCTATGCCTTGTATAAAAGATTATTACATTGCAGTAATGATTTACAACTGAATGAAAAGGTCCTCCCCTACATGTAATATGAAGTGGATAAACATTGAAATTTTTTTGCTGTCAGAATGTCAAATTGATCATAGCAACTGGCAAGATAAAGAATCAACAAGAGGGGAGTCATTTGAAAAATTAGCACCAATAATAGAAACAGGTCTTAAAGCCTGGTTTAGATGTAATACAAAATATAAATTGTCAATTTTCCATTCACCAGCCACTCCATTAATGTGGGTAAAGGAGAAACTTAAATTTCCTTATGGGTGTGATTATGGAAAATGGGACATACATCCGTTAGGCGATCTATTTCATTGAGGGATTCAAATCATTTTCAGAGTGAAATTAATAATTTAAGCTGCCAAAAAATAAATGGTTAGAATATGAGATCTTAAAAAGAAATATTAACTCTAAATATTAAATGTAAACGTTGCGAGAATTGTCTCCATTTGAAAAATGTTTGCAAAATAATGATAGGAAATATACAATAGCAAAATGCCTTAACATTTTAAGGAAATAAAATTATATTGAAAGGCCATCTGGAATGGAAAAATCGAGCCAGGAGGGTATATACAAAAATATTTTTAGTGACTGTCCCCATGCCCAAAAGTTGTTGAAAGAGTGCTTTGATACTATTTCTAAATTATGTAATAAAAATGTTGTTCCAAAATTTGAAATAGCAATAATTCATATTTTTGTAGATAAGGTTACTTACAACAAGAAAGCTTTGTTTATTCAAATATTGCTGTGGTTAAATGGTTGATTGCAAAGAAATGAAAAGAAATGCAGGTTCCATGATTTAAGGAAGTATTAAAAGCGGTTAAAACTAACAGCGAGATGGAAAGAGATATAATACATTTGGGCATAAAGACATGCAAGATACTGACTCATATGGGATAGTCAGAGCCACTCTCTGTTTGGAAATGAAAATAATTAATTCTATTAAGATCCTATTTGTATGCAGTACATAATATGTATTTGTGGAATGTATGTGTAATGTGTAAACATTTTTTATTGAGTCTTTGTAATTGATATGTTTACATGAAAATAATAAAAAATCAAATAAAAAAAAGAGACCATTAGACAATTAGTAAAAAAAACACAAATTAGATTATAAAGCCAATGCCCTTGGAAATTTGCCTTTTTATAGTCATTATGTTCTTGTTATAAAATATTTTCCAGTGTTACATTGAAGTTTTAATATTATAAGGTAGCACTTTGGAAAGAAAATACTGCCAAATGGTCCCATAACTTGGTGATGAACAAATTATTACCTCAATGCTTAACACTAAATTTGTATGGATATAGAGAATATTTTGAGGAATTCATTAATTATCTTTATTATATCCGTAGCTAAAACAAAGGGTAATAAAAAATTATATAACACTTTTTAAAAACAACAAAGATGACTCATAGTTTAAAGCATACAATACGCACATTTTAGACATGGAGCATTGTTCTTATAATGATAGTAATAGTATAATTCTTATCCACTAAAAGCAAATAGATTTGTTTAATTAATGCTGTTTTATTTAATATGTTGGAATAATCCTAACAAAATGAGATGAGTGATCTGGGTTTTATTTATAATTAAATATATATTAAGCAGGAATCAAACTACTCCAGATTAATTAATTTAGTATATGGAGCTGCCTGCTAGTTTTAAATTCCCAAATCCTTATAGCACTATTAAATTCCAGCCTCGTAGATACAAACAGCCTTATTAAATTGCGATTCAGTAAATTTAAAAGGGCTCTATTTAAGCACATAGCATATATTTTTACAGAAGTTTTTAGTTAGTGAAGACCTTGCTTTTGGATAGAAGTTCACTAACTAAAAACTTCTGTAAAAAATATGTTGTCTGCTTAAATAGAGCCCTTTTAAATTTACTGAATCTCAATTTAATAAGGCTGAAAGTCTGAACTGAAGCCCTACATGTTTAAATTTGACAAAGTTACAAAAATATTAAATTAGACCTGCTGCAAGCAATTTTTGAGACATGCAGCACGGACGTCCGAAGATGAACTAGTCAAAAACGGAGCAATGTGTTTGACTCATCCATCATGGCATGAGAAAGCGTGTGAATTGATCTCGTAGGCTCCCTACTTTATGGCACTTATAGTGTTATTATAAAGGTTCATTAGTGTTCTATAGGGGTCTATATAAACCCCTATTGGAGTGATAGGTTTAATTAGGGGCTCATGGGGCTCTGTATAGATGGAAGAATCACAAAAGAACTGCCAGTCTCCCTTGGTCTGATGCTCCATGCAAAATCTCACCTCATGAAGTTTCAATAATCTTGAGAACAGTGAGGAATCAGCCCAGAACTACACAGGAGGATCTTATTAATGAGCTCAAGGCAGCTGGGACCCTAGTCACCAAGAAAACTATTGGTAACACGCTATGCAGGGAAGGACTGAAATCCTGCAGTGCCTACAAGGTCCCCCTGCTCAAGAAAGCACATGTACAGCCCATCTGAAGTTTGCCAATGAACATCAGAATGATTCAAAGGAGAACTGGGTGAAAGTGTAGTGGTCAAATGAGACCAAAATTGAGCTCTTTTGCATCAACTCAACTCGCTGTGTTAGGAGAAGGAGCAATGCTGCCTATAACCCCAAGAACACCATTCCCTCCGTCAAACATGGAGGTGGAAACATTGGGAGTGTTTTTCTGCAAAGGGGAAAAGACAACTGTACCGCATCAAAGGGACGTTGGACGGGGACATGTACTGTCAAATCTTGGGCTTTGAAAATAGGTTGTGGATGGGTATTCCAGCATGACAATGACCCAAAACACACAGCCATGGCAACAAAGAAGTGGCTCAAGAAGAAGCACATTAAGGTCCTGGAGTGGCCTAGCCAGTCTCCAGACCTTAATCCCATAGAAAATCTGTGGAGAGAGCTGAAGGTTCAACTTGCCAAACATCAGACTAAAAACCTTAATGACTTGGAGAAGAGAGGAGCAAAATGCCTCCTGAGGGTTTTGCCACCAAGTACTACGTCGAAGGTGTCAAATACGTATTTCCCTCATTGGCCTGCAAATCAATTTATAACCTTTTTAAACATTTTTTTTTCTTGTTTTGTTTCTTGTTTTGTTTTCTTGTATTCATTCTCTCAATGTTAATATACACCTACCATTAAAATTATTGACTGATAATTTCTATGTCAGTGGACTAATGTTCAAAATCAGCAGGGGATAAAATACCCCCCCCCCCCCACTGTATGTAGTTAGGTGTTAAATTTATGTAGTTAGGGGTTACATCTATCTAAATAGGGTTATTAATGTATGCAGTTAGGGGGTTAAATGTATGTAGAAAGGGTTATTAATATATGCATTTAGGGGTTAAATTATATGTATTTATTGGTTTTATTTTATGTAATGTATGCTTATTTATTTGTTTTGTAACTTAGGTTTTTTATTTTTTGTAATGTTCATTTTTTATTTTCTGTAGTGGTGCTGCTTATCATTTTCTGTAGTGGTATTTTTTTTTCTTTTTTTACTTTTTTTGTACTTGGTGCTTTATTTTTTTGTGTATTCTAGGTTTTATTATTTTTTGTAATTAGTGGAGTGTGAGGGATTAATAGTCTTAGGTAGGTAGTGTAGGTGTTAATAGGTTAAAGTATAGGGGGGTTAATAGGATAGGGAGAAGAGACTTCATTAGTTAGAGGGTGGTTGGTTTAGACTTATTGGTTTATTTTGGGAGGATAATGTATAGACTCCTATATATAGACCACTATAGGAAACTAATGAACACCAGAACCCTCATGACACAAAGTCTAAGTACTACACTACACTAGTAACCCTAACTGTACCCATTAGCCCCTTAACCCTAACTATATTCCATTAACCCATACTAAACCCTGTTAACCCCATCTTAACCCTAACTGGGCCTTTATAACCCTAACTGGGCCTATTGAACCCCATCTAGACCTATTTAACCCTAACTGGGCCTATTTAATCCATTTGATACACATTTAACCATAACTGGACCCATCTAACCCTAACTAGGCCTATCTAACCCTAACTGGGGATATTTTACCCTATCTAGACCAATCTAACCCTAACTGGGCCTATTTAACTCCAAAGGTACCCAGTAAACCCCATCATAACCTACCCTATTAACCCTTACACTACCTGCCCAACTCCTACCCTACACTCATAACCCCCCTCTACCCTGTTAATCCATACACTACCTACAAACCACACTAATAAATTACCTATTACCCCACTAATTACAGAAAAAAAACTAATTACAGAAAATAAAAAACCTAGAATTACAAAAAATAAAAAAGACCATTACCAAAATTAAAATAAAAACTGCTTTACCAAATTTAAGATAACCTGTCTCCCAAAAAAAAAAAAAAAGTTCCAAAAAATAAAAAACATATATTACAGAAAAAAACACACAATAAATACAATAATGCATACAATACACACACAATATATGTATTCTAGGTTTTATTATTTGTTGTCATTATTGGGGTGTGGGTGTTTACTAGGGGGTTAGTTAGGTAGAGTAGGTGTTAATAGGTTAGGGTATATGGGGTTAATAGGATAGGGAGGAGGGTGTTCATTAGTTAGAGGGAGGGTGGTTTAGATTTATTGGTTTATTGGGAGGTAGTGTATAGATCCCTATATATAGACCCCTAAAGGACACAAATGAACCTTTTGTAATAACACTATAAATGCCATGAGGGTCATCCAGGACCCTTGTGACACAAAGTCTAAGCACTACACTACACTATTAACTAGCTATACCTCTTAACCCCTTTACCCTAACTATACCCCATTAACCCATACTAAACCCTGTTAATACCATCTAGACCTATTTAACCCTTACTGGGCCTATCTAACCTTACTGGGCCTATTCAATCCCATTTAGACCGATTTAACCCTAACTGGGCCCATCTAACCCTAACTGGGTTATTTAACCCCATCTATTCATATTTAACTATGCAAATTGCCTTGGCTGTGTGTTTTTGGTCATTGTCATGCTGGAATATTGGGCCCATCTAACCCTAGCTAGGCCTATCTAACACTAACTGGGGCTATTTAACCACATCTAGACCTATCTAACCCTAACTTGGCCTATTTAACCCTTAAATGTATTCAGTAAACCACATCCTAACCTATTAACCCTAACACTACCTTCCCAACTCCTACCCTACACTATTAACCCCCCATCTACCCTGTTAATCCCTAGACTACCTACCTACCACCCTAATAAAATCCCTATTACCCCACTAATTACAGAAACCCTCCCACCTAATTACAGAAAAAAAAAAAATAGAATCACAGTAAATAAAAAAAGGACATTACACAAAATAAAAAAAACATTACCAAAAAAAATAAATAAATACTTTCCCAAATTTAAGGTAACCTAAGTCACCGAAAATAAAAAAAAACATATATTACAGTAAAAAACATACAATAAATACAATAATGCGTACAATACATATAATATAACATACAATACATCCAAATTAAACCACTAAATACATTACATTTAACCCCTTATTACATACATTAACTACTAAATACATGTAATCTAACCTTACTACATACATTAACCCTCTAATACATGCAATCTAACCTAACTTCATACATTAACCCCTAAATACATTATATATAACCTATCTACATACATTAAAAAACCTTCATTTAACCTAACATAGATTAAAAAAGCTGACTTACCTTGGCTAAATGTCCCATCAGAGACGAAGGTATTCCTGCCGCAGGTCGCAAACCTAAACAAAAAAGAAACATACCATTAGTAAAAAAATAAACACAGCATAAATATCTAAACATACTAAATACTAGTCTTACCTTTCCGCAATGTCCCTGTCCTTCTTCTATTCTTCTCTCGCTGGGCCCTGGGCACAAAAATCTGCCACTCAAAAAATATAAAATAAAGGAGCTCCTCTCTGGAGGAGCTCCCTCCAAAAATGAGACTTATAGCGGTTGTTCTGATAAAAAAAGGCGCATTCTGATTGGCTGAAAACGCTGTCATTTAAATTTTAGCAAATCAGAAGGTGCAATGCTGTGAGCCAGTCAGAATGAGATACCCCCTATATTCCATTCTGATTGGCTATTGGTCCTGTCAATCTTTTATAAACTAATCAGAAGGTGAATCTCATTGTGACTGGCTGAAGGCATCTGCGCCTTCTGATTAGCTGCAATCTGATTGACAGTAACATCAGCCAATTAGAAGGGGATATAGGGGTGTATCCCAATCTGATTGGCTCACACCTTGGCGTCTCCGATTGGCTAAAATATGATTGACAGCATTTTCAGCCAATCAGAAGGCCCCATTTCCATATATTTACAGGAAAGAAGCACTACAAGCCTCATTTGCAGAAGGGAGCTCCTCCAGGGAGGAGCTTAGTTAGATTTTTTTTTTAGCCCATGTTGGAGGACCCCATGGTGTGGGTTCCCATGTTAGGGGTCCCCATGGTGTGGGAGCCCACATTGCGGTACCTAATGGTGTGGGAGAGGTTGTGGGCTACCATGTTGCTGTAGCAGGTGGCAACTGTGATGATGTCCGGGGCTAGGACATGCCCGGTGGAAGCAGCTGGAACAGCTGTGGCTGGCTGAATGATGCTGTTGAGGGCCCAGGCAATGATTCCCACTCCTACCTCCATTGGAGCCTCCCCCTGTTGCTCTGTGGCTGTCCCTGTCCTCCTGAGTACTGAAATGTAAACATATATATCAGTTGGTTTCCCTACACAATTGACAGCTGTGTGTTTCCATATCCTTGACATCATGGTCACCTGTGATTGACTGTGCTGCTTGTGTTACACAGATTAACCACAGCCTGAATAATGATCATTGTGAATCATGACTCATATGAATATATGTACTGCAGGTGCGGTGTGCCATCTATATGTGCATGAGACACATGCTCTGATGGATCTGCTGTGCAGTGTGTGAGACTGACCAATCTGTGACATGTTCCTAGGAAGGTTTTTAATATGCAGCTGAAACATGGTCCAGGTTAGGACAGTATATGACATGCACATGCTGTCCTACACAATCTGTATCCACATATGCTGTGTGCACACCCAGAAATGTACTCTATTTTGAATGTCAAATCAATCTTGCTATAATAGCAAATTGTACTCAGAATCAGTTTTAAATGCAGCTATTGGACACACATTTCATTGATACAAATTATGAAAATTATATGATTGCTACCAGGATTTACATGGTTATTAATTCCTTAATTATCTTCAGTCATAACTAGTGATGTCGTGAACATTAAATTTTCGTTTCGCGAACCGCGGACGCGAATTCCATCAAATGTTCGCGAACGGGCGAACATCGGCGACACCGCCATAGACTTTAATGGGCAGGCGAATTTCAAAAGCCACAGGGACTCTTTCTGGCCACAATAGTGATGGGAAAGTTGTTTCAAGGGGACTAACACCTGGACAGTGGCATGCCGGAGGGGGATCCTTGGCAAAACTCCCACGGAAAATTACATTTGTTGATGCAGAGTCTGCTTTTAAGCCATAAAGGGCAAAAATCACCTAACATTCCTAAATTGTTTGGAATAACATGCTTTAAAACATCAGGTATGATGTTGTATCGATCAGGTAATGTAGGGTTACACCCGCTTCACAGTAACAGATCAATCTCCCCGTTTAATGCACTGCAAAGAACCGCAAACAGTCCCTTTGCACAACCGCAAACTCCCCATTTGCACAAGGTTGGATACCAAGCTAGCCATGTCCCATTCCTTGTCCTAACTGATGTCATTGAATGTCTCTTCCTCCACCCAGCCACCAAGGGTCCCCGAAAGGTGACAACAAGCCCCCTGGGATGCCTGCTGTGTTTGGTCTTCCACCTCCTCAAATCCACCTTCCTCCTCTGACTCCTCTTCTTCAGACTCCCAGAGTCTGGGGGCTTCCACTGCCCAGCATGGAAGATTATACACAGGTCAGAGTCTGGGGGCTTCCACTGCCCAGCATGGAAGATTATACACAGGTCAGAGTCTGGGGGCTTCCACTGCCCAGCATGGAATATTATACACAGGTCAGAGTCTGGGGGCTTCCACTGCCCAGCATGGAATATTATACACAGGTCAGAGTCTGGGGGCTTCCACTGCACAGCATGGAAGATTATACGCGTTGCCCCTGTCTGCGTTTTTATAAGGTGTGTACTGTTAAGTCGTACTATTCCTATCGGTTTAATCCCTGTTACGTCCACTATTAGGGGACGTGTATATGGCATGGATTTTTTTAACAGGGAAATGGAAAAAGCTGCCTGGTCGGACCTCCTACATTGAATTTGGGGCACTGCACGTGCAATCTAAGGTGCCACCAGATAGGAGAGGTGTATTAAGTTGTACTACTCATTCCTATCAGTTTAATACCTGTTACGTTACCTATCAGGGGATGTGTATATGGCATGGATTTTTGGAACAGGGAGATGGAAAAAGATGCTTGGTGGGACCTCCTACTTCGAATTTGGGGCACTGCACGTGCAATCTAAGGGCCACCAGATAGGAGAGGTGTATTAAGTTGTACTACTCATTCCAATCAATTTAATACCTGTTATGTTACCTATCAGGGGACGTGTATATGGCATGGATTTTTGGAACAGGGAGATGGAAAATGATGCTTGGTGGGACCTCCTACTTCAAATTTGGGGCACTGCACGTGCAATCTAAGGTGCCACCAGATAGGAGTGGTGTATTAAGTTGTACTACTCATTCCTATCAGTTTAATACCTGTTACGTTACCTATCAGGGGATGTGTATATGGCATGGATTTTTGGAACAGGGAGATGGAAAAAGATGCTTGGTGGGACCTCCTACTTCGAATTTGGGGCACTGCACGTGTAATCTAAGGTGCCACCAGATAGGAGAGGTGTATTAAGTTGTACTACTCATTCCTATCAGTTTAACACCTTTTACGTTACCTATCAGGGGACGTGTATATGGCATGGATTTTTAGAACAGGGAGATGGAAAAAGATGCTTGGTCGGACCTCCTACTTCGAATTTGGGGCACTGCACGTGTAATCAAAGGTGCCACCAGATAGGAGAGGTGTATTAAGTTGTACTACTCATTCCTATCAGTTTAATACCTGTTACGTTACCTATCAGGGGACGTGTATATGGCATGGATTTTTGGAACAGGGAGATGGAAAATATGCTTGGTTGGACCTCCTACTTCGAATTTGGGGCACTGCACGTGCAATCTAAGGTGCCACCAGATAGGAGTGGTGTATTAAGTTGTACTATTCATTCCTATCAGTTTAATACCTGTTCCGTCACCTATCTTTCCTCCCAATAGCACATTCTATATGTCATCAACCGGCCTGAGTATATTTAGAGAACCACTTTTTAAGGCCCTTAACCTGGGACAAGGTGGCTTGGCTATCAGAATTGCCTCAGAGCCTTAAAAACTCGCCAAACCCCCTAATCAGACACTCACTATCATACTGGAAATGGACCAAGAAACACACGGGTTTGTTCCCTGGATCCACCCAAATTACCCCAATTCTTGACCAACCTCAGGCCCGAAAACACATGAGCACAACATCACAACACTGGTGGAGGTCAAGGAAACTAGATAGACTGGGAGACTGGTTAGTAAAGGGCCAGATGCTCACCTATGAGGAAATGAGGGACAAGCATGAGCTACCGCTGTTAGAACATTACAATTACTGTAGGCTGAGGCATTTTACACACTTCCTGACCCAGAAAAAGGCGACACCGGTCTTAAATTGGTTCTCCAAAATTTGTAAAGATAAACCTCTATCAAGGGGGATCATTGGGTCGCTTTACAAATATAAAACATTTGTTACTGGTTGAAGCGACACTGGGGGAAGGACCGGAGTGGGGGAGCCCTGGAGACCCTTTAGAAGCAACCAACGACAAAATCATCCCAGGAAAGGAGAGGTCGCTTACTGAAGCCTGCCCTAGGCTAACCCAAGGGTGGTTGCCCAGGTTAGATATTGTAAATAATAAGCTAATACTGCTGGAGGGATGATAGCTAATAGGACTTTGGTGTTTCCTGCAGATATACTCTTTACTATTGTCTGTTTTACCATGTTTTAGGTATCTCTTAAATTGCAATCACAGTAAAAAATAAGAAAAATTATTAACCTAAAAAGTAAAAATAAGAAGGAATAGCCAGCTAACTTTCACAAAATGTCTCTATTGTAAATATGTATTTTTGCACAACTGTTATGCAAGACTGTTCAAAAATGCTTTATTTTTCATTACATGCTGTACGCCTTCTAAAATAAAATAATTTAAATGCAAAAATTAGGTATTGTTGCAGCGACCTGAAAAACTGATGTTCGTTTGCCAGGCAGAAAGTGCCCTAAAACATTGTGTCTACATTGCGTCTTGAACCCTAGTCACGCAAGTCATCCGGCATTTTGGGATAAAATACAGCAGCGTGTGGACCAATATTAGCTCAAGGCAGCTCATCTATCAGGCCTTTTTTAATCGAATGTATCGCCCACAGACAGTCCCTTCGGGATCCATCCCTCATTCATCTTAATAAAGGTGAGGTAATCTAGACTTTTTTGACCTAGGCGACTTCTCTTATCAGTGACAAAACCTCCTGCTGCACTGAAGGTCCTTTATGACAGGACACTTGAAGCGGGGCAGGACAAAAGTTCTATGGCAAATTGGGATAGCTCAGGTCACAGGGCAAGCGTGCACACCCAGTAGACAAGGGGTTCATCGCTCCTCATAGTGTCGATATCTGTAGTTATGGCGAGGTAGTCTGTTACCTGACGGTCGAGTCGTTCCCCGAAGGGCTGTGGCGATGCATAGGACTTAAAAAGCTCTGCATGTCCTCCATCAACAACACGTCTGTAAATCATCCTCTCCTTGCCAGCTTGGTCGTACGAGAGGAGGATTATGTTCACCTCTTCTGCTGATAGATTGCCTTTGTACTGTGACATCACCCTTAAACGGTGTGTAAAGCATACTTTTTAATTTATTTTGGTAGTGCTGCATCTTTCCCGACTTGTGGTAATTCGGCAACATTTCAGGCACTTTCTGCTTATACCGGGGGTCTAGTAGCGTGGACACCCAGTACAGGTCGTTCTTCTTCATCCTTTTTATATGAGGGTCCTGCAACAGGCACGACAGCATGAAAGACCCCATTTGCACAAGGTTGGATGCCGAGCTAGTCATGTCCCGTTCCTCGTCCTCAGTGATCTCACTGAAGGTATGTTCTTCCCCCCAGCCTCGTACAACACCACTGGTACCAGATAGGTGACAACGAGCACCCTGGGATGCCTGTTGTGGTTGGTCTTCCTCCTCCTCCTCAAAGCCACATTCCTCCTCTGACTCCTCTTCCTCACAATCCTCTTCCAGCTTTGCCGCAGGTCCAGCAAGCGATACTGATAAGGCTGTTTCTGGCGGTGATGGTGACCACAACTCTTCTATTCCTCTTCACGCTCATCTACGGCCTGATCCAGCACTCTTCGCAGGGCACACTCCAGGAAGAAAACAAATGGTATGATGTCGATGATGGTGCCCTGTGTGCGACTGACCAGGTTTGCGGTGGAACATTAGGAGTGTTCAATTCCAAAGTGTCAGGCTGTCTAAAATCAAGCGCCTCGCTGGCATGTTGTTTCGCCGCTAGATATCTGTAAAGTGCGTCATGGCCGTGTAGGAACACCTGAAATGGGCACACACCTTCGTGGCCTGCTTCAGGACGTCCTGTAAGCTTGGGTGCTTATGCACAAAGCGTTGTACAATCAGATTACACACATGTGCCATGCACGGCACATGTGTCAACTTGCCCAAATTCAATGCCGCCAACAAATTTCTTCCGTTGTCACAAACCACTTTGCCGATCTCCAGTTGGTGCGGAGTCAGTCACTGATCCACCTGTGCGTTCAGGGCGGACAGGAGTGCTGGTCCAGTGTGACTCTCTGCTTTCAGGGAAGTCATCCCCAAGATGGCGTGACACTGCCGTATCCGTGATGTGGAATAGTACCTGTGGAACTGGGGTGGGTGCCGTTGATGTGGAGCAAGACATAGCAGCAGCAGAAGAGGACTCAGCTGAGGAGGTTATGGAAGAGGATGGAGTAGGAGGAGTAGAGGAGGTGGCAGCAGGCCTGCCTGCAAGTCGTGGCAGTGTCAACAACTCCTCTGCAAAGCCACGTATTCCATGCTTGGCAGCCGTCATCAGGTTTACCCAATGCGCAGTGTAGGTGATATACCTGCCCTGACCATGCTTTGCAGAACAGGTATCCGTGGTCAGATGGACCCTTGCCCCAACACTGTGTGGCAGAGATGCCATTACTTCCTTTTGCACAATCGAGTACAGGTTGGGGATTGCCTTTTGTGCAAATAAATTTCGGCCGGGTACCTTCCATGCGGTGTCCCAATAGCTACAAATTTTTTGAACTCCTCAGACTCCACCAGCTTGAATGGTAAAAGCTGGCGGGCTAAGAGTTCAGATAAGACAGCTGTCAGTTGCCGGGCAAGGGGTTGACTTTGTGACATTGGCTTCTTACAGGGACTGCTCAGGGCGAGACACGGAGTGGCGGATGGTTGAGAGGGGGCAAGCAGGGCAGCAGTGGTTGACGTGGCTGAAGATGCTGGACCAGGAGGAGGATGGCGGCTTTGACTTTGTGTGCTGCTTGTACTGATGTGTTGATCCCATAGGCGTTTGTGATGTGACATCATGTGCCTTCTCAAAGAAGTTGTACCTAGGTGGGTTTTGGACTACCCACGACTCAGTTTCTTTTCGCACAGGTTGCAAATGGCATCACTGTTGTCACAGGCAGACACACAAAAAAATTGCCACACTGCTGAGCTCTGCACCGATGGCATTCTGGTGTTGGCAACAGCATGCGTTGACTGGCGTACTGTCTGGTTGACCCCGGGTGCCGATGCATGCTGTCTGACTGTGCCACTAGCTACTTTCGACGACCTCCCGCTGCTTCCAACTCGTCTCCTCCTCCTCTCTGTCTCCCCATCTGAACTTTCCTCCTGTTCTTCTTCTCTAATAGCGGGCACCCACGTGACATCCACGGACGCATCGTCATCATCAACCGCTTCACTTGTATCTGACAACTCAACAAAGGAAGCAGCACCGGGTACAACATCATCATCATCATCATCAGACCGTACGTCCATGTGTGTAATGCTGCCTGACTGGGACATATCCCTGTTATCTACATCCTCTGGCAATAATGTTTGTGCATCACTCATTTCTTCCAACGGATCTGTAAATAACTCTGCTGACGGATCAAGTGAAGCGGCTGTGGTGCTAGGATTGGTGGTGGCGGCAGGTGGGCGAGTGGTAACTGGAGAGGTGCCCGAAGCTAAGCTGAGGAGGATGGTGCTTCTAGGTTCCGAGCGGAAGCTGTAGAAGATTGGGTGTCCTGTGTTAGCCAGTCAACCATGTCCTCAGAACTGTTCAAGTTCAGGGTACGTTGCCTCTGAAAACTGGGCATTATTCTAGGGCCAAAGGGAATCACAGCACCACGACCGCGACGGCCCCTGCGGGGTGGCCTGCCTCTGCCTGTCATTTTTTTTAGGATTAGTGGTACTATGCGTGCAAGCTACTGTGCCAACAGATATGAGTGTCACTGGGCACTGGCAAAAGTTAGCAGACTAGATGCAATAGGTCTCACACACACGCCTTTAGGCAGTCAACTGATATTTATATGGTTACAGTAAAAAAAGGGTTGTTTTATTTCACTGCACACTATGGTGGCACTAGATATGAGTGTCACTAAGCACTGGCAAAAGTTAGCAGATTAGATGCAATAGGCCTCACACACAAGCCTTTAGGCAGGCTACTGATATTCAATCGATTACAGTAAAAAAAGTTTTTTTTTATTTCACTGCACACTATGGTTGCACTAGATATGAGTGTCACTGTGCACTGGCAAAAGTTAGCAGACTGGATGCAATAGGCCTCACACACACGCCTTTAGGCAGGCAACTGATATTTATATGGTTACAGTAAAAAAAGGGTTGTTTTATTTCACTGCACACTACGGTTGCACTAGATATGAGTGTCACTGGGCACTGGCAAAAGTTAGCAGACTAGATACAATAGGCCTCACACACACGCCTTTAGGCAGGCAACTGATATTTATATGGTTACAGTAAAAAAAGGGTTGTTTTATTTCACAGCACACTATGGTGGCACTAGATATGAGTGTCACTAAGCACTGGCAAAAGTTGGCAGACTAGATGCAATAGGCCTCACACACAAGCCTTTAGGCAGGCAACTGATATTTATATGGTTACAGTAAAAAAAGGGTTGTTTTATTTCACTGCACACTACGGTTGCACTAGATATGAGTGTCACTGCGCACTGGCAAAAGTTAGCAGACTGGATGCAATAGGCCTCACACACACGCCTTTAGGCAGGCTACTGATATTCAATCGATTACAGTAAAAAAGGGTTGTTTTATTTCACTGCACAATACGGTGGCACTAGATATGAGTGTCACTAAGCAATGGCAAAAGTTAGCAGACTAGATGCAATAGGCCTCACACACACGCCTTTTTGGCAGGCAACTGTTATTTATATGGTTACAGTAAAAAAAGGGTTGTTTTATTTCACTGCACACTACGGTGGCACTAGATATGAGTGTCACTGGGCACTGGCAAAAGTTGGCAGAGTAGATGCAATAGGCCTCACACTCGCCTGTAGGCAGGCTACTGATATTCAATCGATTACAATAAAAAAAGGGTTGTTTTATTTCACTGCACACTACGGTGGCACTAGATATGAGTGTCACTGCGCACTGGCAAAAGTTGGCCGACTAGATGCAATAGGCCTCACACACACGCCTTTAGGCAGGCAACTGATATTTATATGGTTACAGTAAAAAAAGGGTTGTTTTATTTCACTGCACACTACGGTGGCACTAGATATGAGTGTCACTGCGCACTGGCAAAAGTTAGCAGACTAGATGCAATAGGCCTCACACACACGCCATTAGGCAGGCAACTGATATTTATATGGTTACAGTAAAAAAGGGTTGTTTTATTTCACTGCACACTACGGTTGCACTAGATATGAGTGTCACTGTGCACTGGCAAAAGTTAGCAGACTAGATGCAATAGGCCTCAAACACACGCAATTAGGCAGGCAACTGATATTTATATGGTTACAGTAAAAAAGGGTTGTTTTATTTCACTGCACACTACGGTTGCACTAGATATGAGTGTCACTGTGCACTGGCAAAAGTTAGCAGACTAGATGCAATAGGCCTCACACACACGCCTTTAGGCAGGCTACTGATATTCAATCGATTACAGTAAAAAAAGGGTCTTTTTATTTCACTGCACACTACGGTGGCACTAGATATGAGTGTCACTGCGCAGTGGCAAAAGTTGGCCGACTAGATGCAATAGGCCTCACACACACGCCTTTAGGCAGGCAACTAATATTTATATGGTTATAGTAAAAAAAGGGTTGTTTTATTTCACTGCATACTACGGTGGCACTAGATATGAGTGTCACTGCGCACTGGCAAAGGTTGGCCGACTAGATGCAATAGGCCTCACACACACGCCTTTAGGCAGGCTACTGATATTCAATCGATTATAGTAAAAAAAGGGTTGTTTTATTTCACTGCACACTACGGTTGCACTAGATATGAGTGTTACTGTGCACTGGCAAAAGTTAGCAGACTAGATGCAATAGGCCTCACACACACGCCTTTATCCAGGCAACTGATATTTATATGCTTACAGTAAAAAAAGGGTTGTTATATTTCACTGCACACTATGATTGCAGTAGATATGAGTGTCACTGTGCACTGGCAAAAGTTAGCAGACTAGATTCATTAGGCCTCACACACACGCCTTTAGGCAGGCTACTGATATTCAGTCAATTACAGTAAAAAAATGGTTGTTTTATTTCTCTGCAAGCTACTGTGACACCAGATATGAGTGTCACTGTGCACTGGCAAAAGTTGGCAGACTAGATGCAATAGGCCTCACACACATGCCTTTAGGCAGGCTACTGATTTTCAATCGATTGCAGTAAATAAAAAGGGTTGTTTTATTTCACTGCAAGCTACTGTGACACCAGATATGAGTGTCACTGTGAACTGGCAAAAGTTGGCAGAATAGATGCAATAGGCCTCACACACACGCCTGTAGGCAGGCTACTGATATTCAATCGATTACAGTAAAAAAAGGGTTGTTTTATTTCACTGCACACTACGGTGGCACTAGATATGAGTGTCACTGGGCACTGGCAAAAGTTAGCAGACTAGATGCAATAGGCCTCACACACACGCCTGTAGGCAGGCTACTGATATTCAATCAATTACAGTAAAAAAATGGTTGCTTTATTTCACTGCACACTACGGTGGCACTAGATATGAGTGTCACTGGGCACTGGCAAAAGTTGGCAGACTAGATGCAAAAGGCCTCACACACATGCCTTTAGGCAGGCTACTGATATTCAATCGATTACAGTAAAAAAAGGGTTGTTTTATTTCACTGCACACTACGGTGGCACTAGATATGAGTGTCACTGTGCACTGGCAAAAGTTAGCAGACTAGATGCATTAGGCCTCACACACACGCCTTTAGGAAGGCAACTGATATTGATATGGTTACAGTAAAAAAAGGGGTGTTTTTTTTCACAGCACACTACGGTGGCACTAGATATGAGTGTTACTGCACACTCTCAAAAGTTGGCAGACTAGATGCAATAGGCCTCACACACACGCCTTTAGGCATGCTACTGATATTCAATCGATTACAGTAAAAAAAGGGTTGTTTTATTTCACTGCAAGCTACTGTGACACCAGATATGAGTGTCACTGTGCACTGGCAAAAGTTGGCAGACTAGATGCAATAGGCCTCACACACACGCTAGCAGGCTGGCATATGCAATTAGATTACACAGAAAAAAGTAATAATATAAAATAAAAAGGGCTTTTTGGTTTGCTGTCCTTGCAGTAGATATCAAAGGAGTCCGTCAGGTGTGTAGTTAAAGCTAAATACACAGCCTGGCTATCTATTTCCCTATTAAATCAGCAGAAAAAAATAATAAAATAAATTAAATGATGTTCTAGCCCTAAAAAGGGCTTTTTGGGTTGCTGTCCTTGCAGCAGATATCAAAGGAGTCCTTCAGGTGTGTAGTTAAAGCTAAATACATAGGCCCTCATTCAATTGCAATTTAGTCAATTGAATAGGGGTCTAAATAAGCACATAACATATCTTTTTAAAATAAGTTTTTAGTTAGTAAACATCTATCCAAAAGCAAGGTTTTCCCTAACTAAACACTTATTTAAAAAAGATATGTTATGTGCTTATTTAGAGCCCTATTCAATTGGCCAAATCGCAATTGAATGAGGGCCAGAGCCCGTCTATCTATTTCCCTATTAAATAAAGAGCAGGTAGAATATATCTTCTATCTCCACGAATGTAGCTACAGAATGATTCTAAAATGGAGGCTGTCATACAGATGGAAGGCTCTGGAAGGGAGTGTATGCTGCTGATTGGCTGGAATGTGTCTGCTGACTGTGATGGGGTCAAAGTTTCCTCAATGATAAAGAATAGGGGGCGGACCAAAAAGCGCATATGTTCGCCGTTCGTGGCGAACGCGAACATGCGAAAATCGCTGCGAATAGTTCTCCAGCGAACTGTTCGGGACATCACTAGTCATAACCATAGGGCTTACAGTGCTATTGTGTGTCAGTTATCTCTGCATGTTGGCAGGGGTGTAGGAGGCAGAGTAATTCTGGAGGGATACAGCTCGTTGTATAAAACAGCCACCCCTTTCCCCCACAATTTCATACCCCAATGTGTGTGGTGTGATATGATACTCACTTTGCCTAGTTCTAGGCACACCCGTGTCCACCTGTCTTGGAAGGCCCACCACTGCTGCTGACTGAATCCACTCTCTCAGGGTCTGCTCCCATGCACAGTATGTGATGTTTGTAGGAGGCTCACCACCAGTAGCACGTGCTGCTTTTGCCTGTTCTGACATCTTCCTCTTCACCTTCCTGCTGGCTGTTGTCATAACTGTGTTTAACAGACTTTACATTCCTATTACCCCTAATGCTGCAACAGCTGAAGTAATCTGGCCCAGGCCTTTGACTTCTGGCTAGCCCTCACATTTCTCCCACCATGTATGATCCGATAGCCGGCGAGGATTTCCCTGAGGAGGACGTCCATCTCCTCTGGGCTCTAATTGTGGGCCCTGTACTTTGCCACAGCCTCTTGCCCTACCAACTGTGCCTGGGGCTCCTGGACTCCCTGTTCTTTCCCTTGGGCCAGTCCCTCATCCCCACTACCTCCCTCCCTGGGATCAGGCCCCTGACCCTCTGCCTACATCTGCTGCTCATCTTCACCTGACCTCAGTGACCTGGATCTCCTTCCCTCAATACCTCTCTCTCCAGTGTTCCTTTCTCTCTCTCCTCCTCTCTCTCCTCACTTTCCTCCTCCTCTCCTCTACCCTCCTTTGATATCAGCAATAAAAATAAGGATAAAGAAATATAATATATATGTGGATGTGTACATGGTGAAACAAGAATGTGAGTATTATGTGTAGTATAGTAATTGTATGGAGGGGTTGGGGGTGAGAGGGTATGGGTGGTGTAGATGAGCTGTTGCCTACTGCTATGTATAGCTATGTGTATGTACTAATCTACGTGTGTGAATTATGTGATATCTCTAAATATGTGTGTTGTAAATTGAGGGTTACATTATCTTAGAGGTCAAAATGTTAAAAACTTACAATGCTACTTCTTTCCATCTCTTTCTCTCACCAATTATCAAAAACAGCTACAGCACAGTCAATGATTTATGGGTTTAGCTCCCTTTTAAACCCCTTCCTGATGCTGTAAATGCAGTTTCCAGCTTTCTTTTGGCTGTTAGGCCTGTGTCGCTCTACGTTATACCACAATTGGTAATTGACGGCCGATCGTGGCTCGGACGTCCCGCCGATCGTGGCTCGGACGTCCCCTTTAGAGCTTGCGTGCGAGGCTCAGGCTTAAGGGCTTGTGGCTCAAGCCCGTAACACGCGTCATGGTCTAATTTAATAACTCTGTAACTAACAGGCTTCATATTTAATAGGGCTGCAAGACAGGTGCACCTCACTGATGAGACCCAAGAGCAGACGAAACATACATCTGTTTGTTTGTTTTTTCAGGATATAATTGCCTGGTATTTTAAGGGGTGGATCACTCTTTTGAGTGATACCAGACTGATATAAAACAGGATATTTCTCCCTGTGAAGGACACAAGTAAAGAGGCTGGTATCATAGTAGGTGATCAGGCCTATAGAACAAATCTGCTTAGGTGTTGATCATTCTCAGTTTGCACAATTCTGATTTTCTTTTGGTTTATGCAAATGAACCTCGGTCTGTCAAAGGGGACTCCAAACATGAACTCCCTTTTTACTAAACCTTAAGGAGTGCAGCTACACATCAATGACGAAGCCCAAGATAGGCCGAGACAAATATCTGGGGTTTGCTGATTCTCCTGTTCCTGGTAGAATTGCCTGGTATTTCCCTTTTGAGTGAGACCAGACTGATATACTAGAGGATATTTCTCCCTGTGAAGGACACAAGTGAGCTAAAACAGGCTGCTATCTGACTAGGTTACCAGGGTTATACAACAAAGGTACGTCGTTCTCATATGGAGCACCTCTGATTTTCTTTTGGCTTACAGTTATACATTCAAAACAGTATATTCTGCTCTAGACAAGCTAAAGCAGGAGCTAATTGACAATAATTCTGTGAGTGGTCCATGAGATGTCAAATGAATCTTAAGGTGGACTGACCTGAATGCCAGTCAACACTACCAACTGCTGGCACCTTTTACAGTGAAAAGACGAAAACAATAGTAGCCGGAGTTTGTGTGTGGTTGTTGTGGTAGATTAAGACACAATATTTCTGTCTTGATTGTATTAACTTTGAATACTGGCACAAGCTAAAGAAAGTTTCCACATCAATGCTTTTATTTAAAAATAATGGTACCATTTGCTCTTACAAAATGAACCCAAGCTTGTGAAATAAATTGTATCCATAGATTTTATTCTCACAATATAAGAAAAATGGCAGTTAAGGCATATAACTTAGACATAAAAAATATATTTGCAAATATACAAATGTAGTATACATAACATTTAGTATAGAGTAAAGTTATAAATTATAATCCAAAAATTCACATTGCAATGTTCATAATATGTTCACAGGGAGTAAAGTTATAATGGGCAGACACCATTCTGTCTCCAAAGACAAAGCCTTTATAGGTCACTCCATCATTACTTAAAAACAGCTTCTTTCCTTAACCCTACAATTAATAGCCTTACACCACTAGGAATAATTTGAAAAAAGTCAGAACTAAAATATACTTAGATTATATAAATGAGCTTATCCTAATGTAATAGAATACAATTCAGAAATGAAGAAACAATACAAGGCTGGTATTTGATGAATGGAGATGCACTGATGATGAACAGTGGACACTTTACCAACATGAACTGATATCTTGTGTTTTCCTACCTTGTTAGACAAAAACATCTTTGCTACTTTATTCATAACAGTGAGTATTTTGCATACAAAGTACAGATGCCGTTGCTCTGCAGTGTTAGTATAGGTGGCAGATAAATGCAGATTCCATTTGGTATAGTTCAGGTTATTATTAAGAAACACCAAGACACTGTATCTTTCCAGAAAAACATTACAATATGAAAATATGACACAATAATACTCCAACTCCATGTGTGTTACGCACTTACCAGCATTATTATAGTTGATGGAAGAAACCAATACAGTAATATATTGTGTATTTAAAAAGCTACTAATAATGACACTGTTGGGAATTGAGTGTTAATATATATTTTACATTTTTTACTTGTAATACCTAAAAACACAAAATGACAAATTCTAAAATTTAACAGCAGCATACTCACAACACTTCTCCTTTAGTACTTTTAATGCCTCAAGGAAATATTTTCTAAATGCTTTCTTTTGTATCAAAATAATTTTAGAGGAGATCAATAAAACAAAGAATATGTTTATCAAATGGAGATAAAGTGCGGATACAAGACTATCTCCACTTCCTATGTTTTCTATATTACTATTTATCGCAGTTAAAATGTATGACTGTTTGACAGAAAGTATAAAAATTTGAGATATTTTATATATTAAATTTGCTTTACTTTGCTTATGCCGGCATATACCCTTTTACAGTGCCTTGCAAAAGTATTCACCCCCTGTGTCATTTTTCGTGTTTTGTTGCCTCACAACCTGGAGTTAAAATGGATTGTTTGAGGATTTGCATCATTTAATTTACATGCCCACAACTGTGAAGATGTTTTTTGTTTTTTTTTAATTGTGAAGCAAGCAACAAATAGGACAAAATGACAGAAAAAGTCAATGTGCATAACTATTCACCCCCCTAAAGTCAATACTTTGTAGAGTTACCTTTTGAGTCAATCACAGCTCCAAGTCGCTTTGGATAAGTCTCTGAGGTTGCCATATCTTACCACTGTGATTTTTGCCCATTCCTCCTTGCAAAACTGCTCCAGCTCCTTGAAGTTGGATGGTTTGCGCATGTGAACAGCAATCTTTAACTCTGACCACATATATTCTATTGGATTGAGGTCTGGGCTGTGACTATGCCATTCTAACACATTTACATTTTTCTCCATAAACCACTCAAGTGTTGCTTTAGCAGTGTGTTTGGGGTCATTGTCCTGCTGGAAGGTGAACCTCCATCCTAGCCTCAAATCACGCACAGAGTGGTACAGGTTTTGCTCAAGAATATCCCTGTATTTAGCACGATCCATCTTTCCCTCTACTCTGACCAGTTTCCCAGTCCCAGATGCTGAAAAATGATGTTCTTTGGATCATGTGATGTGTTGGGTTTGCGCCAGACATAGAGTTTTCTTTGATGGCTGAAAAGTTCAGTTTTAGTCTCATCAGACCAGAACACCTTCCTCCATACCTTTTGGGAGTCTCCCACATGCCTTTTCGCAAACTCAAAACGTTCCATTTAGTTTTTTTGCTGAAAGTAATGGCTTTCTTCTGGCTATAAAGCCCAACTCTATGGAGCATACGGCTTATTATCGTCCTATGTACAGATACTCCAGTCTCTGCTGTGGAGCTCTGAAGCTCCTCCAGGGTTACTTTAGGTCTCTGTGCTGCCTCTCTGATTAATGCCCTCCTTACCCGGTCTGTGAGTTTTGGTGGGCGGCCGTCTCATGGCAGGTTTGCAGTTGTGCCATGTTCTTTCCATTTGGTTATGATAGATTTGATGGTGCTCCTGGGGATCATCAAAGGTTTGGATATTTTTTATAACCTAACCCTGTCTTGTACTTCTCAACAACATTGTCCCTTAATTGTTTGGAGAGGTCCTTGGTCTTCATGGCAGTGTTTGGTTAGTGGTGCCTCTTGCTTAGGTGTTGCAGCCTCTGGGGCCATTTAAAAAAAGGTGTGTATATGTAATGACAGATCATGCGACACTTAGATTGCACACAGGTTGACATCATTTCACTAATTATGTGACTTCTGAAGGTAAGTGGTTGCAACAGAGCTATTTATGGGCTTCATAACAAAGGAGGTTAAAACATAAGCACATGCCAATTTTCTGTTTTCTATTTCTAAAAAATAGTTTTATGTATATATTTTTCTTATTTCACTTTACCAACTTAGACTATTGTTTTCTGATCCATCACATAAAATTCAGATTAACAAAACATTGAATTTAAGGCTGTAATGTAACAAAATAGGTAAAAAGTCAAGGGGGTGAATACTTTTGCAAGGCACTGTATCTACAATTGATACATCTGCCATTTGTATTATTGCTTTTATTTTAGAATTATCATTCAAAAAAGACATTTAGAAATATACGCTTAAGATTTAAAATGACTAAACAGAAATTGCTGCCCATTTGTAGTAAATACCCTATTCATTTGAAATTAATTAAGGCGCTTATCGTTCTAGTTTTACTACTTATTCATTGTTAGTGTGATGAAATCAAATTGTTTTTATTCTCACATTTTATCTATGCAGGGTTGATTTATTATTAAAACAGTGACAACACGAGGATGATACTGAACATGCTCAGATCTTTGAATATAATATTTCTCATTTTGCGTATACTGAATGCCACAATCTTTCTCTTGTTAATACTACCATGTTGTTCGTCCAAAAATCTCAACTGGACCTCTGCTTGTAATTTACCTGAGAAAGGTACAGAAGGATACATACAGGATGGTGATCTCATATTGGGAGTGATGTTTGATTTATCATTACAGCAATACGCTAAACAGGAGACCTTCACAGATATTCCTCGTGGTGCAGGAGAATGTGATATGTGAGTGACCCTGATATTACACCCCAACTTACTAGAATGACACCCCAACTTGCCCAGTGTAGTATGTATTTTTAAAAAAAGTAACGGCATTCAGTTTTCTAGACTGTTTGCACTTATTATATCATCTGCATGCATTTATTTTAAAATCAAAGTGTTGATCTATAAATTTAGAAAGAAAGAAGCCCATCTGTAAGTACAGGCTCTCTGTGCCACATTGTCATTAGTAGATCACACTAGTGATTAAACAATAGGGTTTAATTTCTTTATTTAATTATGTATAATATATTTATTAATGATATTACTTGTGGGCTTTAAAGGAAAGATTGCCTCTTTGCAGATTACTCAAAAATATTTAATGGTGGACATTCCAAGAGGTCAAATGAGTAATGAATTATTAAAACTAGATCTATTTTCAAATATGTGGGATCTAAAATCCAACACTAAAAAATGCAAAATTATGGACTTAGGCAACAAAAAAATCTAAAGTATAAAATGTATTTAATGGCAAAATTATTTTGGTAACTGATGAGGAAAGGGACTCCGTTTTTAAATTGCATGATTGCTGGTGTGCTGGTAGAGGACGTAGCAGCAGAAAAAGGGAAGTACTGATGGCACTCTTTAGATCTCTAGTTAGAGCTCACTTAATACACTGTATCCAGCAGAGGAATTAGCAGCAGTCATATCCGACTCTCCGTGACCACATGGACCACAACACACCATGCTGATCAACTTGTTACTCATGGCAGAGAAACTGGAGTGGGGTGCCAGTCCCTTCTCCATAGCATACAGATCCTGGTCTCTCATCCAAGTACTGAAGAGGCCCAACCATGCATAGCTTCAGGGTTCTGTGGTTCCCTTACTGGAATGGAACCCAGGTTGCAGTGGTGAAAGCACTGAAGCCTAACCACTGGACCACCAATCTCTAGTTAGACCTTGCCTAATATTGTATCCACTTCCTGTACCAATGGCCCATAAACTTCCATGTAACACATGCTGTCTTTTCCTTGAAGCTTCCCCATGGTCGATACCTACTGTAGATAGGAAACCACACGTGCTCTTAGTCTTAATATATTTAAGTCCAGAATAAATTACATACTAGGCCTCAATACACTCCTCACCCATAAAAAATACTATATCCACTTCTGTAAGAGAGGGTATGTCACTCTGAGATGCCAAATGTTGTTTCAGAGCATTAAACTAGGTACATTTAAACTCTTTTTCTATCATTTATGTTTCTAAAGCCTGTGCAATTTTAGGGAGTTTGGAGTGGAGTTTATTAAAATCACTTTTGTTTTCAGGCAGGTAAACAGAGCTGTGTCGCCCAAAACAGCTCACTTCCTCCACAACCCCCCACCCAATCCTCATGCACCTTCCATTCATCATTGGTGCTTACAATCAGTTTATTTATTTACTTTTATTAAATTCACTGTTTTTCTTTTTGGTATGGGAAAATGACTTAGCTTATCTCTGCTTAACTGGGGAAGAAAGAAGAAAGTAGTTAAATCAAGCCGTGAGGGGAGAAGCAAATTATCAAACAAATAGCAGCCAGCTTATTTATTTTTCGTTGCAGCATAAAAGCAAAAACACTGTAGTAGCCGGCAGCTTTAATACCTCCACTGCAAATAACATCAAACACCATCGGATCTCTCTCTCCTTAGCACCTCACAATTCTTTTCTTTTTATTTATTTTAAATTATATAAACAAAGGAAAAGAAGGCTCCTAAGAGGATCTAGGAGTCATAATGAGAAATGATGACCTTTTAAAAAATAAAATAGTGTCCCAGCAAAGCAGAAAAGGCCCCCAAACAAAATAAAAATCCCAACTCTCGAACAATATCAGATGCCAGCAGAGCTATACCTGTGGTTAACAGAAATAGGCACATCTTGTTTAAAATTCATATCAAAGGTACCACTATACTTTAAAAATAATGGCTGTTGAAATGAAAGTAATTGCATGTGTATACTTGATTTATAATCAGGGGTGTAGGAACCAATACAATTCTGGTGGGGATACAGCTCACTTGATACACAGAACACTTAACAGCTTCTATACGCATACATACACATAATGAGAAATCTGGGGCTGATTTGTCCCCCTCACCCCACAGTTCCTACACCCATTTTAATAAAGTTTAAACTTTGTAATGCTAGAAGTTATACTTTAAAGCTCTTACTTTTATAGGTTTCTGTTTGACGTTCTGTGCTGCTTAACTCTTTCTTTGTTATATAATTAGGGTTGAGGCAGCTGTAGCAGACTGTGTGTTGTTTGTTCCGGTGTCTGACTGCTGTTTATCAGACCTCAGATATACACCAGTCATACACCAGAACACAAAGCAGAAAGAACCCCCATAGCAAGAGTTAATTTTAGTGTTAGCAGTGGGAAATATGATTGTTTATTCGATTAATTTAGGGACACTGCAGGAATCACAATGGGGACCCAGCTACATGGGGGGATAATATTAGGTGCCGCTGGGTTAACTGTTTGTGTGCCACATGTCTCATTTACTATTGGCTTGGTTTCAACAGTCACTACGGGCTTGCTTGTAATGATCATGATCAAGCCCTGAAATGCTTACGTATAGGTTCATGGTTTACATTAGGAGGCTGTGAGCATGTAATTGCTGGCGGCAGTCAATTAAATACACCCATAACTGCGGCAAACTTATAACCCACCGTTTTTTTGAGTACTACACAATTGAAAGTGGAATAAATATTATGATTAAATTAAGTTAATTTCAGGAATTTCATATAAAGTGTAGGGATATTTTCTTTTTGATGTCATACTACATAAGAAAATGAATTCTTTTTTATGAATATATTCTTCTACAACTTAGAATATATGTACCTACAACTAACAACTAATCTATTATGAATATATTATTCTGTGTGTGTTTGGAATGTATACAATAAATGTACATACAGTTCAAAATGTTTAAATGATGCCTCTGCAAATCCTGTCAATCCATGGTGCACTCACTATTCATCTGAGTGTAAGGAGGAAACTTTAGCGACTGTAAGCAATAATGTAGGCAGGCCTCTCCAGATCTGAATGTAAGTAAACATTGTTTCATATATATATATATATATATATATATATATATATATATATATTTATTTATATAAAACTCCCACTATTTCAAAATATAATCAGACTTATACTGTCACAAATGTTCATAAAATATTTTCCACCCGCAGACTAACTATTCAATATCACCGTCATTTAATGGCTGCTGTGTTTGCTATACAAGAGATCAATCAAAATCCAAACATATTACCCAACATTACATTGGGATTTCACATTTATGACTCCTGTTCCAGTGAGAGAGAAGCCGTGATTAATATTTTAAGTATACTAACAGGGAGAAGGAGCATTGTCCCTAATTATAGATGTAACAGAAGTGGTACTCTTGTTGCATACATAGGACATCTACAATCCTCTATATCCTATGTCATTTCTGAGTTTGCTGGGTTATACCGATATCCACAGGTATGAGATTACCTACTTTATCTTCATATAATATTACTGTTTCGTGTATCAACATCTACATTATAGTACATTACACAATAGCCAAACTAATTCACTATTTTTAAATATTACCATTACAATTTCCATGGATGCCATCTAAGCCCTCAAGGTAGAAGATTCATAAAAAATAATCAGAATGCAGAACTTCAGACTTATGGAAATTAATGAGCCTTTATTACACATAGGAGTGCACTAGTGCAACATATCAGACAAGTCGTTGGCTATTTTTGTAAAACTACTATTTTAGCCCATTGCAACCTATTCTATGGCTTAGCAAATTTCACAAAAAATATTTTATGAATCTGATTGTCTTTTTACACCATTTGAAGCAATACAAATAAGTATTCTGAAAGCCTTTCCAATGCATATATATGTCTGTCCATTGTTTTTTGTACTCTTAGTACTACAGAATATAAATATAAATAAAAAATGGAGATAGCTTTTTTATATGCATATTTGTTTTTGAAGATACTCTGGTGATATCCTCTCCAATTAATTATAAAACTCATCTAACTCATCTAATCCTATTTCAGCCAATCAGAAAGCGAAAATGTGTGTATCCCATTGTGTTTGGCTTCAAGCATCTGCATCTTCTGATTGGATGCAATCTGATTGACAGTTACATCAGCCAATCAGAAGACACAGGTACTTGGGTAATATGGGAACACTGTGGGGGTCCCGATCGGAGGGAGGTTCGGGGACCGAAGTTGGGGTCTTTTTGGCTGCTTACACAGCCAACGTACAGGCTTTTAAAGCCTTTGCAGGTGCTCTGGAGCACCTGTGGGCTTCGGCCTCCATTTGCGTGTTATGGGCTAGCTCGCGTATTACTTCTTAGAAATGTAATAGCAAGATTGGATCGTAAGGGCTATGTGCTTCACAGATCAATGGATTTTTGGGCTGCAGTGTTACACGTTGCCTGTCTCTTAGGCATTTCTCGGCCGGCCTGCTTATTAACATGCAAGTCGGCTGTGTATCGGGTTAAGAGTAGGTAATTTAATAGCAAGTAGTGCTACTTATTTTAATACGTCCTAAGATTTTGATCATAGCACTAATTTAATGAGGCTGATAATGTAGCCAAAATCCTACGAGTACTAGAGAGTACTCTCAAGGGGGTTAAACACCTGCTTGTAACACTCTAGCAGCAAATACAAAATAAATACTGCACTTTAAAATACTGGGAAAGCGATGTAAGACATTAGAATTAATTGCACAACAGTCTCAAGCTTGCAAATCTGCATAAAAAAATATTTTCAGGTTTTATTTCTGGGAATCAGGGAGTTAATACATATCAGGCCGCCCACATGGACTATAACATTTTCTTCATTCATTTTTATTAATTTTTAAATTGCTAGATTGCAAGTCCAATTGCATATCGGACCTCTAAATGCTAATTGATTGATATTTAAACACCATGTTATACTGATGTCATAATGAGGGTCTCATTTACTATTGGCTGCTTTTAAATCAGTAGTTATGGGCTTGCGTAATTGATCATGTCCTGAAATGCTACTTACTGGTACATGGTTTAAGGTTTTGGCTTTCGGCCATGTAGTTGCGAGCTTGTTCAATTTAATTACTCCTAAGTATACTTAACAAAAGTCACCCCACATTGGAGTCATGCAAAACTATTTTATGTATTCCTTGCCATTCTTCATTACAATTAGACTACAGTGTGTCCTGTTAAAAACCCAATTACAAAGGTTATAGGAAAAGAAAACATTCTGAAATTTGATATTGATTGGCTTAAAGTTTGTGACTATCACTGTAAATAATATCTAGCAGCAAGCAGCTTTCATTTCCTTGAACTATTTTACATGTAAGAATGAGTTGGAATTTATTGTTCTGAAGAATACATCTATATGAAGGAGAAGAGCATTGGCTCTTTGAAGAAAGGAATAAAGGTTTTTAGGCATGTTCCTGGGGTTATTTGGGGAGCTGGTTCAGAAAATTTCATTGAAAGACCGGAAACAATGGAAGCCAGATACCTAGGAAGATGGGATGCACACATGATGGCAGGCTATTGTTGGAATCTTATGCAGGATTGTCCTTGTAGTTTCCACTCTTGGAAGTCTTACAAAAGGAGCTTCTTGTTTGAACGAATGACTGGAAAGTTTGTATCATAAACCATAAAGTGGTATATGGCAAATGTTCTGTATCTCAAAACTAGAGCTGACAGGGGAAATCTGGTGCCATTTTTGGAATCAGCAAATAAACCCAGAAACAGAGGCACTAAATGAGTGTTGGCTTGTGTTATGTTTACAAGGTACTTTGCAAAAATGTAAATAACAAACATATTTGTAAAAAAAAAAAGGAGATTAAAAGCTTGTGATGTTAAGCCATGAAATATGTTCTATACTCCTGAAAAGTTGAACTTCTCACTTCTATTGAATCCTCCTATTTATCCAACTGCATCACTCCTATCTAGCAATGTTGTTACTGATAGCAAACATTTGGGCTGTGATGGATCTTGTGCTATTGGCTGCAATATTGTGCAGTGATATTCTCCTAATAAGAGGGTAAAACATTTTGAGAATGGGGTTTTATAAGTACTACTATTATTATTATTATTATTATTATAATTACTGATGTACATGTTAGGTTCTTTTTACTGACAAATCTGTTTTCTGGAGATGTTTCTCCTTTATCTCCTTGGATCTTTTTTCTCAGTGTCCATTGATGATAGCACAGTGAGACACAGCACAGAGAGAGACAGCACAAAGAAAGACAGCACACAGACAATACAGAGAGAAACAGCAGAGAGAGAGAGAGTACAGAATAATAGGAATGATAGGAAACAGAGAGACCAAACATAAACAGCAAACAGACAGTACACAGACAGACAGCTCAGAGGCAGAGTTTTCACCATTAAACACCTCAGACAGAGAGAGACAACATACAGACAGACCACGAAGAGAAAGAGAGAGAGACAGCATACTTGCCATATAACAGAGAGAAAGACAGCACAGAGAGAGACAGCACAGACAATTCAAAATAACATTCAATGATTCTGTCATTTATGACAGGCAAGTTACTAGTCTATGAATAAAAAGTAATTATATATACAGTTGTGAGGCGAGCCGTTAACTTAAACTGCAAAGGCGCTCATTGCAGGCCTCGCGATGAGCGCCACAGGTGCTCATCGCCAGTGGCGCAGGACTTAGGCTACGGCGCCTACCTCTCTCATCCCCCTCTGCCTCTCTCTCATCTCCCCCTCTGCCTCTCTCTCATCTACCCTTCTGCCTCTCTCTCATCTCACCCTCTGCCTCCCCCAGCACACGGAACTTACCTGCTTACCTGGAAACCCTGCCAGTAAATGTGGCCCATACTCGCCGTCTTCTTCTTCAGCTCCGGCTCCCGTCCTTCAGCCTGAAATACTTTCTGGATCAAGCCGCGCATCGCGCAGGCATGATTTGCATGTACAATGCGCGGCTTGATCCAGAAAGTAGTTCCGGCCGAAGGATGGGAGCCGAAGAGGAAGAGGGTAAGTGTGGCGCTGCTGGCAGGGTTGCATCCGGGTAAGAGACACAGGGGAAGGAAAGGAGGGGGAAAGGACACACAAAGGATGGAGAGGAGGGGGAACGGACACAATGGAAGGACAGGAGGAGGGACTGAGACACAAGGGAAGGAGGGAGGGAAGGAGACACGAGGGGGAAAGGGAGAGAGGAAAAGGAGACAAGGGGCGGAAATGAGACACAGGGAGGAAAGGAGACATGGGGAGGAAAGGAGAGGGGGAAAGGAGGAACAGGAGAGGGAGAGAGGGGGAAAGGAGACATGGGGAGGGAGATGGGGAGAAAGGTGACACAGGGGAGGAAAAGGGTGAGGCGGAAAGGATGTACAGGAGAGGGAGAAGAGGGAAACACAAGGGAGGGAGAGTAGGTGGAAAAGGAGACACAAGAGCAAACAGCATTGCAAGCCTTAAAATTGTGTTCCCTCAATCTGCTAGTACATAATAACAATAATTGAATAATTGTGGTATCCAAAAAAATATTTCTTGAACTGACTGGATTGCTACTAGATTTCTGTATTTGACTAGATGTTGGTGATTATTTATTAGCGGCTTGTATTTAGAATGCCATGTTCATGACTATTGTATTGTATGTTAAGCTGACTGATTATCTATAGTATACAATTACAGAAAAAAAACTGATTACAGTAAATTATACCTTACAATGAGTTATCTGAATATTAACACCTAGACATGTGCTAAAGCTCATTCAGTATTTTTTCACCATTTCTGTTGACTTGAAATAATAAGGAATGTGAATATTTTACCTTAATCAGGTAACATGATGAAAGTTGAGATTTAGTCCATCTGTATTATAACCAACACTGTAATGGCAGAGTATCTAAAAAATTATGTCAGATAATAATGTTTGTTGTTAAGGTACCGGGTTGACATGTAAGAATTAATTGTTATTTAAAGTCCAAGTTATTAGGTTTCCCTAAATATACTATAAACATACAAGTGTTTTATACATGCATTATGGAGATACATATATTTTGCTGATTACCCATTATACAACTAAAATGTTGAATATATAGAACTGTGATTATAAATGCAAATATTCATATCTGAACTCAAGTAGGAAAAAATACAAAATATTTTATTCATTTGCTTAAGACAGCGGCGTATTTAAAAACATTTAAAAGAAAAATATTTTAAAAACAATGGATTTAAGTCCCTTAATATTTTCCACTTAGAGGATTATTAAGACAGGATACCAGCTAGAAAACTAAGAGCCTCATTCAATTCGGAGCCGCAAGTTATTGTGATATTCAATTCGGCAAACTGCAACTTAAGGGCCGATAGCGAAATTCTGAAACCATGCCATTGTTTGTACTATTTGCAAGCTTGAACATGATCAATAAGGAAAGATCATAACTCCTGAGTTAGAAACAGCCAATAGAAACGGAGCATATCAACAATAGCCCGCAAGACTAAGAGCTATCAAATCAGAACCATAAAGCAAGCCATGCACGTCAAGCCCGTAATTACTACATTGCAATTTTGCTATGAAACAGCAATTAATTTCCATGGCTTCCAGGCCCGTAACCCACAAATGGAGGTCAAAACATTACGGCCTCCAAATTGGAGCCACAAAGGGTTTACAGATAACTTTTAAACACTGTAAAGGACAATGTAAACACACCAGTGTACATTAAAATATAGGGAAAGCATGGAAAGGCATTACAATTACTTGCACAAAAATACCCCAATAATAAAAATGTATTAACATTTTTTTTATATTTATTATATGTTGGAATGGTCATGCACATGCCAATATGAAAAACCATGCTGCAACATTATTAAAGCAGATACTCTACCTGATTAAATAGCAACTCAAAAACATGAAACTTGTGCCATATTAACCTTTTCTCACTCACAGAGGCTCTGATGTGGACCCTAAAATATAAATATAATTGCATATACATCTCACTCATTACATGTACATTTGGGAACACTAATAGTGGCAATATTTTATAATTTTTTGTTTAGTCTTTCAGTCGTCTCCGTCTCACTGTGACCCTATGGCCTGCACAACATTTAGCTAGGTCTCTGCATGTGCTTTCAATTGATAAGTAGCAAAACATAACGGGAGGTCACAAAATTAGAATGGCTATACATCTTGGCTCATGGCCACCAGCAATGGCGTGGGGCTTTCCAAGATGGGCGTAGCGAGATTATCCCTGATGGAGGTGAGTTGGCTGTTGATTTATTTGCCTCTGCACAGCCTCCATGTTTTTTCCCCTTCCTGATGGGTTAGAGTAGATTAGTGTTGTGTATGTTCACCTGGTCCCCTTCAGGATTGCTAAGAGGTGGTGGTGAAGGGGCTTGTGTACCTGAATGAAGCTGTGAGCTATACCATGTAGCGTCACTCTAGGTGAGACAAATTCCAGTCCACTAGAGAAGGAACTGGCAACCCACTCCAGTATCTTTGGCCTGCAAACCATGTGAAATAGCACAGGTAAAAACCTGGCTAAATGTGCTGCAGTCCATAGTATCACAGACAGTCAGACATGACTGAAGGACCGAAAAACAAACAATGACATGTTCACCAGGTACTTAATATATGCCATGTGGCGGTAATATATGGCCACTATTTGTGTTCCCAAATGTAGATGTGATGAGCGAGATGTATATCAGATGATGTTTGCATGTTTATGGGCCACATAATAGCCTCTGTGAGTGAGAAAGGGTTAATATTTCAGCCATTTTGATGTATATGTGTTGCAATTTTATAAGGTAGTGTGTCTGTAATAGCTTTTGCATATCCATGGCCATTACAATATATTTTTTATTTACATATTTGATCATTGTGGATTGTTGTGCAAGTAATTCTAATGCCTTCCATTCCAAGCTGAGACCAGCAATGGCTGTAGGCTTGAAATTTGAAGTTACAGAGCTATTAAATTCAGGCTGGGTGTGATTTACTGTCTTTACTGTCTTGAGACACACCTTAGCCATGCTAGCAAGCTGTAAAGGGGGACAGACTAGCCACGATCAGCCATAACCATCTGATAGTGGAACCACGCGGTGTGACACTGGCCTCTCAGCCAATCAAAAGGTTTCTAGACAAATAGGATTGACAGTGGGAGCTTATAATATTGCTTGACACACACTCATGTGTTGACTGTGTTGTATTTTCCTTCAAATTAGCATGCAGTTCCTGTAGCTGGTGGTTGTTTATAGTGAGAGAGAGAGAGCAGGAGTTATTTGGAGAGAGGTAGATTGCATTTTTAATTTATTGATATTCTATCTCATACGGATTTACACTTAAGACTTACACATATTTACAGATTACACATCTTTTCAATACACATAGGTTAAAGTACACATATAGAGACATATAGAGTTAGGACACACCACACACAGATACATAGCACATAACACATAGCACATACATTCTTTTTTTCCAACACACATATTACAGATAAACTTTTTTTTTATTTATCCTTCTCTTAATTTTTGTTTATGATGAAGGGAGGATATAGGAGGACATGGGAGGGTAGAGTTGCGGAGGAGGAGAGGAGAGTGGAGGGGGAGAGAGAGGAGAGGGAGGAGGTCATGGGGAGTAGAGGTGGAGAGGAGGAGGGGAGGAGTGAGGAGGGAGAATAGGTGGAGGAGGGTGAGGAGGGAGGAGGGTGATGAAGAGCAGGAGAGTGCAGAGGTGGGTGATGAAATGGGGGCCAGAGCATCAGGCACACCTAAAAGAGGGATAGTGGGGAAGGGGCCTGATCCCAGGGGGGTAGTAGTTCAGGGAATGGACAGGCCCCAGGGACAGCTTAAGGAGGCAAGGGTCCTCATCCACTGTTTTGAGTGCAAGAGGCTAGGGGCAAGCACAAGGCACACAATTATACGCATCTAGAGAATGTAGTACTCCTCAATGCCATCCGTGGCCACCCTATTATTCTTGCAGCGGGGGGGGGGGAGTGAAGCCTGGGCTTAGGGCTCAGGCTTGGCTGAAGGTAACCTCAGAGGTTATCGTGGTAGGCACAGTTTAAAGGGATGTGAGGTATGTAAATCACCACTTTGATGACATCATGGCCAAGGTGAGGAGGAAGATGGCAAAGAAGGACCAGGGCAGCATCATGATTTACAATGATTTTGAGAGGGTCACCAAGGACCTTCTAAGACTGCTGCATGCAGCGGAAGCTTCAGGCCCGGTGGCCCAGCAGGACCCAGCCTCCATGTCAGGTGAATATGACATACACCAACATGCCACCACATGTGCATCACACACACTCCATATGTATATGATGACCAACAAGGACACTGACATGTCAGCTCCATGGAATTAACAAAGGATTGATGGATGCATCATTAAATCCATGAAACTGACAACACTCTGTCATTCCTGGGGACAACAACAGTAATCAAGCAACAGCCAGTGCATTTATTGGTGTGCCCACTGCAGCCTACACAGTTACAGAATGTAGCCAGAATCAAGATAGCGTTAGGAGTCATATCTAGCATATGATAGCTAATCTGAGTTGCAATTAAGAGAATCACCCAGGTTCAAGCCTAGATGTCAGACAGTTAGGAATGAACACATAACAATGTATTATTCATCATACTAATGACATATACCTTTCTTTTCTATCTTTCAGCATCCAGTAGATGGTCTGAGTCCAGTGGCTAGCCAGAGGCAGAAGCTCCTCAGGAAACAGCGCAGGGGGAAGAGGAAGGAAAAGGATCAAAGGGCCCTGGCTGAGAGGAGGGGGGTAATTTGGGTGGGTGGGTCACCTAACAGACTTTGGGCCACACTGCCGATATTTAACCCCACTATCCCCCTCCTCGAAAGACTACAGATTTTGCTGGGGCCCTCCTACTTGCCGTCCAGCCAGCCACCACCTCCTTCCCCACATAACAGTGCACTGGCCTGGCCGCCACCACCACCGGGTACACCAACACCAAAACCAGCAGCATCACCACAGGCTCCAGCCTGGCCCCAGACTCTCCCCACTCCAAAACCGCCACCTCCTCACCCAGCCTTGCCACCAAGACCTCCATCCCCACCACCGCCACCACCAAGCAAGGCTGCACAGACATAGATGCTGGCCCTCATGCATCAGCAGCTGGACTGTCTACAGGGGATCCAGGCATGAATCTCTGCCAATCATGCAGAGGTTATTCGGAGCCTGGCCAGGCTCTCTAAAGAGAAGAGGAGGTATCATCTTTTGGCTGAGAGCTACATGGCCAGGCTGCTAAGGATAGGGCTGGTCCCCAGCCCTGCCTTCTCTACCCCAGAGGCATCCCCCAGCCACCAGCAGCCCGGCCCCTCCTTTCCTCTCACCATGCCTTCGCTCCCGCCACTCGTGGTTCCGCTGCCTCCCCCCACCCCCAACCACAACCACCAACAGCAGGGAGATAACTTTAGTGTCACATTCCTAGATATGTAAACTAATGAGCCCTAGTTATCATGCAATAGATCAATACATATAAAAAAGAATAATAGTCATAATAGCGTTAGATATCATATAATACTAAATATGAAATATTATAATAATAAATAATACACAGGCCAGGTCCAATTAGTTCCTGAATACTCATCATCTTCATGCTGGGACCGTTGCCATGATGCGTGCGAGGGCCCGGGGTTCCCCGCAATGTTGGCGCTACCGATGGGCCGGCATCTTGTGTTGGTGCAGGGCCCTCAGGTTCCTGCACCTGTGGTGGTTAATATCCAGCATCATTCTGGGTAGCCAACGACTGGGTCTCGGCAGCCTTGGTACGCTTGCTTGGTACTGAAATGAGAGAACAAATGCATTTGAGTACTGTTAGTTCTGAACATTTGTTTGCTATGTGTTTCCATATCCCTGACATCATAGTGACTTGTGATTGGCTGTGATTGTTCTATGCAGATAAAAATTGATCTGTATCATGAGCATTGTGGATCCTGGCTCTGATCTTTCCTGTTATGTGAGCGCGATTGCTGGCAGAGGGGCTGCTGGATGGCGCATCTGCTATTATATACAATATTTTCACCTTACACACTAACCCAAAAGTCCTAGCCCTCACCCTAATCCTAAACCCTTACCTTATCCCCCTCCCTAACCCACTAAATCTGCTGGACAATCTAATCACCAGTAAAATGCAGCGACATCTAGAGGCTGCTCACTGTGACTGCTGCTACCAGCAGTCAAGGTCAAGATAACAGGATAGGTCCCATGGCTCATATCAATATATGTAATGGTGGTGCAGTGTGCCATCTGCAGTTCATTAGGACACATGCTCATCTGAATCTGCTGGGCAGCGCGTGAGACTGACCAATCTGTGACGAATCCTCAGAAATTTGTTAAATTTGTTAACATGGTCCAGCTTAGGCTAGTACACAACACACATTTGCAGTCCATCAAAGTCTGTATCCGCATATGCTGCAGTGTGCAATCTGCGTCTACAGCTATACCTAGATTAAAGATCTAGATGGGTTCATAGCAGTAGGATTGTTAAGCAAAACAGCTATGAACGGGGCAGTTTAACATGGGGTAGAGAGGGATAGGGGAACTCATGACAATAAATACACAATTGCAATGGAGTTTTCTCATTTATGCTTTATGTGCACTCTGAACCAACAGCAAACATCAGTAACATCAATGGATTTGCAAAACGCTATTCACAATCAGTTGTAACTGAAGATATTGTACATACATTTTATTGATAACGATTCTGACAAGTATATTTAGTCAGACTGAATTTACATGGGTATTGCTGCCCCATATATCTGTAGTCTCAACCGCTCCCATCCACTGTATGTTATATTGCAAGGCGGCCTACCACCAACTGAACGTGCAGATATAGCCTCCTAGCTTTACCGACTTTACGTCACAGTTAGCAAACCCTAATGAAGACACTTAAGCACCAATTAAAAGACAGGCATGTGTCTTCTTTCTGGGCCTCACATCCCTCCCGCCATGGATGATAGTATAGTGGGAACGGACTTCCCTTAGGAGGACATCTATTTCCTCAGGGCTGTAATTCAGTGCTCTGCTCTTGGCCACAGCTTCTTGCGGTCCAGCCTGTGCCTGGGGTTCCTGGCCTCCCTGTCCTCTCCCGGAACTGCCTCCTCCTCTCCCTCTCTCCATGCCTCTACCTTTCCTCACTCTCCTCCTCTCCTCACTCTTACCTGTACTCTCTATCACTCTATCTCTCTATCACTGTCTCTATCTATCTATCTATCACTGTTTCTATCTCTCTCTCTCTATCTCTATCGCACAAACCCACCAGCGCCTAGATCTGTGTGTTTACTTTCTCATTTACAGCACAGTCATTGATTTATGTTTTTAGCTGCCTTTTAAAGCAGTTATCACAGCTTGATTGGCGTTATCCCATTCCCATTGGTTAATGGATATGTGTCTGGCTCGCAACTTACAGCCTTGGTGCCAATTATAGGATTGGAGACCCATTGACGGGCTTGAGGCTGTGGCCCATAACTAGCACCTAGCTTGAGTTTAATAGCTCTGTAAATTTCAAGCCTGCATCTGTTCCGGGTCTCAAATAGCGTATCGGGGTTCGATATGCAATCAGATTTGCAAATCAATAAATATTAAATATGAATGAAGCCAATGTAATAGTACATGTGGGCGGTCTGATATGTATTAAATCATTGATTCCTGAGATTGATATAACCACGAAAATTACACATGAAAAAAATGTACAGTATTGATTTTTATTTTATTTTTTTTGCATTTGAAGTGCTCCCCCGGACTTGTCTTTAAGCCCTTTGCGAGTCCTCCTTCGAAAGCCGTAACTTGTGGTTCGACTTTTGCCATTTGCGGCCTTAATGGGGTGGTTAGAGAGGGGAAACAGGGGAATAGTGATTCGCGATTTTAGCGTTCGGAAATCTTGTGGCCGTGAAAGATCAAAGGCTTGGAGGGGCATTAACCTGCGATATTAACAATCGCAATGAATCGGAGGCCGAAGCCCGTAACCCTATTGGAGCCTGCAAAAAGACACCAATTGAATAGCAAAATAAGATACAGGCTCCATTTCCAAAGCCCAGATCTCCCGATGCCTCAATTGAATGAGGCTCTAAGTCTATCCTAATGTCCCTATTTTGTCTTATCCCTTTAAATGTGGATATGAAGTAGACAGTGTAAATAGTAGTATATTTCTGTAATTTTTATTTACTTTATTTGAACTGCCAGTAATGCTCAGATCTGTATTTAATTTTCCATGTTATATTGACAAAAAGTATCTCTTCTTTCAGCAGTATTTGGCTGCTTCATAAAATATATCAACCAACTTTTGTCTTTGTTTTTGTTTTAAAAGATAAATTGTCAGTACATATATTGGATATATTTTAAATATCCTATTTCTGTTGGAAAATTATCTTTTTTCGGTGGTGATATATTAATTAATTCCTTTACATCACATAATATCCCTTTTAAGTCTGCTTTAAAACACTTTAATTTTTCCACATTGAGTATAAGATAAGATTTAGATGTTTTACTTATTCTTTGGGGTATAATATCCTGAATAAATAACAGGATATGTTTGAATTGATCAATTAGTTTAGATGGAGCCAATGGCAACAGAGATCGTCATCATTACACCACTGAAAAACGTAGATTGGATTTCAAGTCTTAAGCGCTTCAATTGCGAGTTACAATCGCAACCACATTACAGAAATAATGCAATATAAAGATGCAAATATGATATTCGAGTCCATACAAGTTCCATTATATGTATTAACACATTGATTGACGTGATCAATATAACACGGAAATTACACAGGAAATAAAGTATTTTATATTGCCGATTTGCGAGCTTGAGAATGTTGTTGAATATATACTTAGATGATACATTGTTTGTCACATTTTGGAAATTTATAGAAAAGCACTGAAGCAAAACTCTCATTCAGTCTCTTTGGTGACTGTGCCTTCAATCTATGTATCCATTTACATTCCTTTTTGAGTAATAGTCGATCAATTACCCTTTCTAGGGCCCGAATTTACACCATCACACAGAATTTCAGAACAGATGTATCCTTGTTTTGATAGAACTTAAGATGGCGTGCATTTGGAATAGCATAATCATTGATAATTGAACTTATATTTTCCCCAATTCTTCTTCTGAGCTGCCTTTTGGTTTTGCTGACTTATAATTTGTTACAAACACATTGTGTATATGACTCCTGTGGTTCTGCAATTGTAGAATTCCCTAATTGGAAAATCTTCACCAGTACTTGGATGAATAAATTCTTTACTGGGTTTTATGTATTTGCAAAATTTGCATCTACCACATTAAAAACATCCTCTAACTGGTTTTAGCCATGTTTCTTTCTGTGGTTTATTTACTTGAAAGTGGGTATGTACCAGGAGGTCTCTCAAGCTAGGGCTTCTACAATATGTAACTGCACTTTGTTGTGATACATCCTCTTTAAAGTCCTCATCTGAAGTCAGAAAAAATTGGAGATGATATCCTTAATTTCCATTGAATTGTACCCATAGGTAAGTATGCAACAAATTAAAATATTTTTAAAATATTTTTCTTTCAAATGTTTTTAAATATGCCGCTGTCTTAAGAAAATTAATATATATATATATTTTTTTTTCCAAATCTCTACTTGAGTTCATGATTAAAGAGTTTTGCACTTGAAAAAATATATTTCCCTAATCTGTATATATAAAATAATCAAATCGACCAAAAAAAAAATATTTGTTATTGTTCTTGAATTTGTAGTGTATTTGTAAAGATTTGTTTCAGGTAGGAACTAAACAATCAGTTTAACATTTTAATGAACTTTCCACAGATTAGTTATGGGGCTCAGGATACCAAATTCAGTGACAGAGAGCTCTTTCCAACATTTTACAGAACTGTGGCTAATGAGAATTTTCAGCATGAAGCAATCGTCCAACTTCTAAAATCTTTCAACTGGAGTTGGGTGGGGATTGTGTCATTCTCGGATGACAGTCATCGGAGAGCTGTTGAGAAACTAAGAAATGAAATAATTATAAGTGGTGCCTGCGTAGAATTCACTGCTTGGATAAGTACGAAAGAGCTCATATCATTTCATTTGGCTTTAACAAAAATTAAACAATCTACTGCCAGTGCTGTCATCATTTACAGTGATATTTATGTATTACTTCACATTTCCTTTAGTCTGAAATATAAAGCAAGGCAACATACAATATGGATATTTGCATCTGCCTTAACCTTAAACCCTGAAATGAATGAATATTCAGTTACATTAAATGGGTCTCTGTTCTTGACCTTTCCCCATGGGGAGATTCCTGGTTTAAAGAACTTTCTTTACAAAGTTAAACCATCAAAGTTCCCAAATGATATTTTCACTGCTAAAATCTGGCATCTTATATTTAGCTGCCTTCCAGTAGAAGGATTTCCTCATCCATATGTTTGGTCATACCCTATTTGTAATGATAATGATACAATGGAGCATAACAAGATTCCAGGTTACAATCTGGATACCTTTCGATTAACCTACAACATGTATACAGCTGTGTATGCCCTGGGCCATGCACTTCATAATATGTATGCAAATTCTCCAAGTGGAGACATTTTAGAAGCACAAGTTGCATCCTTACTCTTGCAGGTATAAAATACATAATATATTTATTTGAAATAATCATACAATATTTAAAACAAATAATTGTCTGTGTATTCCTAACACTATCCCCATTGGTCAAAATGTAATATGGTTTAATGATGAATCACTAGCTGCATGGAAGAGCTTGATCACATTAGCTTCTAGGATATGCTCCTTAATCTAGCTTCTCATAAAACATGTATAATACTCATGTTTCCTAAGTTGTCCTAGCCATGTAAAAACACAGGAGATTTTAAAAGTGAGCAAAGGTCAGCTTCATATTGCATTTGTTTTTACCTCAAAATGTAGCTGGTAACTGAAACACCTACAGAGCAGTGTTTATTGACACTGGCCTCACCTTCTCTGCTTCATAGCCCCTTTGGGGCCTATCCACCCACCTGTTATTGTGGGGTGAAAGTATAATAAATTTAAATGGCCCCACTGGACCCAATTGCATAGCCAGAGCGACTGGGGAAGCTCTCCCTTCTCCACACTTGATGCCGTATTAAATTCCCTCAACATGTGAAACCGTAGCCAGTAACGCAGCCCGCAAGACTTATGGCTATTAAAATGGCCCCGTAAAGCAACCTGCTAACGATCTGCAGGCTAAGGGTGAAAAAACGCTATGCAACGTCAAGATTTTAACTCTGTGGCCGCAAATACATCTAGCTAATCAGAGTTACAATTAGGAATATCATCCAGGTTCAAGCCTAGATGTCAGATAGTTAGGAATGCCCACAAAACAATTTATTATTCATCATACTAATGAGATATACCTCTCTTTTATCTGTTTTAGCATCAAGAAGGTCTGGGTCCAGTGGCGAGCCAGAGGCGGGGTATCGGAGCAGAAAGTGGGGGAGCCCAGCAAAATCCAGCGCAGGGGAGGATGAAGGAAGAAGACCTGAGAGCTCTGGCATGGAGGAGCGCAGGTGGAGTTGCTGGCCCTCATGGGACAGCAGGTGAAAGTGCTCCAGGGGATCCAGGCCAGCATCTCCGCCAATCATTCAAAGGTCATACGCAGCCTGGAAATGCGCAATAGGGAGGAGAAGAGGCATCATCTAAGTCCTTCCTGGCCGGGCTGATCAGTATTGGGATGGACCAGAGCACATTCCAGTAACAGCAGAAGTCATGCAATGCACTCTGGTTCCCAGCAATGCCTCCTCCACCCCGGAGGCATCCCACAGCCACCCGCAGCCCTGCCCCTCCTCTCCTCTTACCATGCCTCCACCTCCGCCACTGCAGGTGCCTCTGCCTCCCAAGGGGTTGCCTTCCCCTGCCCCACCACCACCACCAGCAGAGAGATGGCCACCAGACATGAGGGTTGTAGGTCATGTGCCTAGGTGGACTAGGACATAGGGGCTGCACATATGTTTGTGCCTTCTCAACAGCACTCCTCAGTGACCATCTATTGAGTCTTGGATCTTGTCCTATTTGATGGTGATATTTTGTATGCAGATGGCTACCTCCCATCACATGGTCCATGATTCTCTTCTCTGTGGACACGTAGGGTTCTGTTGAACATGTCACCAATGGATTGTCACTGAGGAATGCTGTTGAGAAGATATACTGCAGTCCCTATGATTTTTATGGCCTTATTTTGTAGGTTTTGTCTTTTTATCTTGTTTTCTGTTTTAGGTACAATTCAGGTCCATGAAGGCATCTTCTGCATTTGCAACCACTGTAAAGGAAATCTATGAGGTATAAGGTTTTCCCAGTGCCTCTCAGGTAGACATTACTTCAATGACAGCTCCCGTTAACATGTAGCTCCCACAATCTTAAAGCTATCATATAGCCAGTTGTCTCAGACATGATTGTTGTTAGCTTCCATGTAGACTAATACCGCTATGGTGGTAGACTTGCAAAGTCTCACAATGGCATGTTAATGACAGCAAGCATTAATATATGCACTAGTGAAGCTTGTGATCCTTACCTCAATAGCTGTCTGAAAACAGATCATAGGGTCTGGCTGCTGACCTTTGTGTCCTCTCTGTATTAATTGCTATTTTCCCATATTGCTGTCTATCCAGAGACCTAGGTAATAGTTAGTAATGCTTCAGATGGGAATCAGGTGAGTTGGTATATTGTTAGTTACAGTATTTAGCACTGTACTCTACATGCATGTTAATTAGTTTTGTTTTATCCTCCTCCGCCTTTTTTTAGTTGACCACTTGTGTGAAACTGGATTGGATTACACAGTCCAGAGCATGAATCATCTGTTTCATTCAGCAGATCTAGACAAGTTGTAAGTGCTATGCACATACATGTTTTCTTTAATTAAATGGAGTTATTTGTTATGATCCTTTTTTTGCATCAGATTACGGTTGCAGTGGTGTAGTGACCACGTGTGACCCTGGTAGGTGCTATGCATCATGCTTATTCTGGACTATGACACTACCCCCTGTAGGTATTCCCTTTTTCCCGGAAGCCTCTTGCTCTCCTGGGATCTGCCAACACACAATGAGACTATCCAGAGGCACGGGGATCAACAGCCAACTCACCTCCATCAGGGGGTAATCTCTACTATGCCGATACTGGAAAGTCCCTTGCCATTGCTATTGGCCATGTGCCAAGGTTTATAACCATTCCTGTTTGGTGACCTCCCATTATGTTTTGGTATTCATCAATTTAAATTAGTGTGGTGTATGTTCACCTGGTCCCCTTGTGGATTGCTAAGTGGTGGTGGTGAAGGGGCTTATGTACCTGAATGAAGCTGTGAGCTACACCATGAAGGGCCAGTGTAGGTGGGCACATCATATCAGAGAGGTCAGACAAATCACAGTCCGCTAGAGAAGGATCTGGCAACCCACTCCAGTATCACCTGTCATATTCCTATCAGGCCCTCAGGGGAATGTTAATACTCCACAATATCACTAATTGGAGATTTGCATGTATATTAACCCTTCATGTTGATTATATATGATATATATTATTATATGATATCTAATGCTATTATGACTATAATTATTCTTATATGTATTGATCTATTGCATAGTAACTATGGCTCATTAGTTTACATGAATGTGACACATATGGATGTATGTGGATGTCCCATAACCCCAATTATTGAAAACATCCTGAGAACGATATAAGAAAGCTTTATTTCATACACAAAGCACAAGCATAAATGGTCAAGACATTGCATTAATATCATGGTTGTGGTGTGGGCGGATCCCTGGAGAGCAAGAGGCTTGGGAGAAAAATGGGATACCTAAAGGGGGTAATGTCATAGTCTAAAGTAAGCATGATGCATAGCACCTACCAGGGTCACATGTGGTCACTATACCACTGCAACCGGGATGCACTTACAACTTGACTAGCACTTACAACTTGACTAGATCTGATCCATGAAACAGATGATTCAACCTTTAGACTGTGTAAATCTGAGAACAAGCGGTCAACTAAAAAAAGGAGTAGGAGAACAAAAAAACGAATCTACATGCATGTACAGTACAGTTCTAAATACTGTCACTGTAACAATATACTTACTCACCTGATTCCCATCTGCAAGCATTACTAACTATTAGCTTTGTCTCTGGATAATCAACAATATGGGAAAATACCCATTAATACGGAGAGGATACAAAGGTCAGCAGCCAGATTCAATGTCACTTACATCAGACCCAAGGATCTGTTCTCAGACTGACATTGAGGTCAGGATCAAATGCTTCACTGGAGCATATATTAATGCTGACTGTCATTAGCATGCCATTGTGAGACTTTGCAAGTCTACCGCCATAGCGGTATTAGTCTACATTTCAGCTAAAAACAATTGTGGGAGCTACATAATAAGGGGAGCTGTCATTGAAGTATTGTCTACCTGAGAGGCACTGGGAAAACATTACACCTCATACATTTCTTTCACAATGCTTGCAGATGCATTAGAAACCAACAAAACAAGGTCTTAAAAATCATAGTGACTGCAGCATCTGTTCTCAACAACATTCCTCAGTGACCATCAATTGTCCACAGAGAAAAGGTTCATGGACCATGCAATGGGAGGTAACCATCTGCATACAAAATATCACGGTCACATAGGCCTAGATCCAAGACCTCCGCATGATTGGAGGAGATGCTGGCTATGATCCCATGATAGCCAGCATCTATGCCTGCACAGCCTGGCCTGATGTAGATGATGGAGGCCCATGGGGTATGTCCAGGTGAGGAGGTGGTGGTGTGGGAGTGGGGCAGGTCTGGGGCCTGGCTGGAGCCTGGGACAAAACTGGCGGTGGTGTGGATGGTTCCGGTGGTGGTGGTGGCAGTGCAGCACACTGCTGTGTGGGAGAGGAGGTGGTGGCTGGCTGCTGGCATCACTCCAGTTGGAGGGCCCTGGCAACATCCTCAGTCTCTAGAAGAAGGGGATAGTGGGGTTGAATCCCGGCAGTGTGGCTGGAGGGCCGGATGGTGGGCCCACTGGCCATATTACATCCTCCGAACCCGGGTCCTCTTCCTTGCCCCTCCCCTGTGCTGGTTCTTGCTGGGCAAAGGCTGGCTCCTCCGCTTACTGCTCCGATGGAGCCGACGCCCCCGCCTCTGGCTCTCCACAGGACCCAGACCTCCTTGATGCTGAAAGAGATACAAGAGAAGTTTATGTCATTATTATTATGAATAATATATTGTTTTGTATGTATTCCTAACTATCTGACATCTAGGCTTGAACCTGGATGATACTCCTAATTGTAACTCAGATTAGCTATTATTTGCTAGATGTGATGTATTCTTTGGTTCATGGTCTTGATCATTCTTGGCTCCTTTGGCTCAAATTCAAGGCAAGCCATTTAACAACACAATGATTCAAGTCTATGCTACAAATAGCTGAAGAGGCAAAAGTTGTTCAGTTCTATGAGGATATTCAACACTTCATAGATTTAACAACAACAAAAGATGTCACTCTGATTATACGAGATTGATTTGAACCCAAAGATGCCTGGAATAATGGACAAGTTTATCTTGGATTTTTAAAATGAAGAAGGTCAGAGATTAGTAGAATTATGTCAAGATAATTCTCTGGTCATAGCAAACACCCTCTTACAACAACCTCAGAGACAACTCTAACCATGGAAATCATCAGATGGTCAATCTAGAATTTAGTCTGACTATATAATTTAAATCCAAAGTTGGAGGAACTTTATACAGTCAGCAAAAACAAGACATGGCGCTGATCTTGCACAGACAAGAGGAAAAATCATCAGGCCGAGCAGATAATAAATTAATAATATCCAATGTGAATATGCACTGGAGGTAAAGCATAGATTTAAGGCACTAGACATGGTAAATAGAATGCCGGAAGAGCTTTGGACAAATGTTTGTGACATTATCAAGAAAACATCAACAAAGAAACCTAAGAAGGCAAACTGGCTGCCTGATGAGGCTATAAAAGTAGCCCAGGAGAGAAGGAAAGTCAAAGGAAGAGGAGATAGGAAAAGTTTTGTCCAACTGAATGCAGCATTCCAGAGTACAACAAGACACAAGGAAACATACTATAATGAGAGATGTAAAGAGACAGAAGAAGATAACAGAATCTGAAAGACAAGAGATCTCTTCAGAAAAAATAGGATCTCAGAACCTTTTAAGCCAAAATTGGCATGAAAAAAGAAAAATTGGTAGGGACAAACCGACCAGATAAAAAGGAGGTGGTAGGAATACCGAGATGATCTAGAGAAATTATCTTAACAGCAATGATAACTTTAATAGTTTGTCCATTGACCTGGAGACAGATATCTTAGAACGTGAAAAGAGATGGGCACTAAGAGGCTTTGTTGATAGCAAGGATACAGGAGTTGATTGAATCTCACAGGAACTATTCAAAATCCTCAAAGATGATGCTGTGAAAGTGTTGCTTGCATCATGCAAATACATTTGGAAAACTCAATAGTGAACATCCCAATCCAAAAAGGGCAGTTCCAAGAAGTACTCCAATTAGTGACAATTGCACTAGTTTCACATGCCAGCAAGTTAATGCTGATGACCCTGCACGCTTGGCTGCAACAATGTATTGACCAAGAACTACTAGTTGTGCAAGCCAAAAGATAACAGAGAAAGCAAGAGAGTTCCAGAAAACATTTACCTCTGCTCATGGACTTTTCTAATGCCTTTGACTGTGTGGACCAAAACAAAATACAGTATGGCAATGTGTGAAGAGAGTGGAGTACCAGACAATCTTATCCACCTCTGTATGTGGACCAAGAAGCGACGATTAGAACCAAACATGGAACAACAAAATGGTTCAAGATCAAGAAAGGAATGCAACAAGGTTGTACATTAAACTTATATAGAAGAAAGGTTTGTCCCCTGGTGCTTAAAACCAAATATAATATGTGCTAGAAAGATAACAAAAAGGGAGAATAAAAAATAACTTTATCATTGACCATTAAAAGACTTGATACATCTAAATAATAAAAATAATAAAACCACACTGAGCAGTAACAAGTCCAATAAAGAGGCACCCAAATAGGAATATAGATAAAAATAAAATATGCTGTGGCCCACCAGGGGTACCTCATATCTGGGAAGTTTAGTAAATTACTAAAGGCCCAACTTCTTACTTCAGCCCTATGATGAGCTATAAGGAAGAAGGTAAGCTACAGCAAACAATAGAGTGACAGTACTGCTATTTATCTATATAAAGATCTCCTTAAAAAATATACTAAATGTATCAATTTCTCATCTAAAAATATACTGGGATCCCTCTTTATATATGCTTCTAATATAATTTATCTAGGACCCCATGCAGTGTTTAAATCTGGTCTTCTAGTATACAACTATAAAAGGACTGCACTATGATCACTCCTATAATTAAGATGGTCAGTGGCTACTGCGTACATTTTGTCAGATAGGAGGTACCTCTCGTTGGTCAAAGCATATTTCCTCATTATCTGTCTTCCGCTTTGTCTTTGGATGTCTCTTTACTGGGCATTGCTACTTCTCACTGTAATTTATTATTTTATTTGTTATACCCGTCATATCTTTTAATTATCATTAATGAAAATAATTTTTTATTCACTTTTTCAGTTGCATATTGTCACCTATTTTTTTTATCTTATACGTAGAATACATAATGTGTAAGGCCTGACTGGATAAATCAAAAGCAGGAATTAATATTGCTTGGAGAAATATCAGCAACCTCAGATACACAGATGATAATACTCTAATGGCTTAAAGAGAGAGGGAACTAAAGTGTGTATTGGTGAGGGTAAAAGAAGAGATTGCAAATGCTGCTCAATGTTAAAAAGATGAAGATCATGGCCAACAGCAATCTCATCTCCTGGCAAATAGAAGTGGAGCAGTTTTAAATTCCATTTTCATGGACTCCACGATCTCTGCAGATGGTGACTACTAATAAAAGGAAAATGTGTTATACTGTCAACAAAACATTTGGAGTTGTTTTAAAACTATGATATTACCATTAATAACATATGGATATGAGTGTTGGGCCATTAAGAAGGCCGAGCATAGTAGAACTGATGCCTTATTATGGTGGTGTTGGAAAAAACTACTTAGAGTCCCTTGGCCTGGAAGAATATCAAATCAATAAATACTACCAGAAATCAAGCCAGACTGTTTACTGGAAGGTTTGATCATAAGGCTTAAACTTAAATCTTTTGGGTATAACACGAGATAACAGTATTACCTAGTAAATACTCTAAGACAGAGATGGATAGATGAAGCAATGAACATGAAATTGAGAGAGCTCAAAGAGACAGTAGCTGCCAGATGTGCCTTGTGTAGCGCAGTTATGAAGTGTCGGGCCTGACTGATTGTCTACACAACAACAACAGAGTAGCCTAACCATTATCTGAATGCTTTAACAATTGTTTTTAGATGTGGTGATGTATTGGTATGTATAGTGCAATCTTGCCTTGCATGTACTTCTTTTTAACAGAGTTTTAAGGATAATAAAGGTGCATTTATTACACTCTAAGGATCAGGAAGTTTTGAAGCTTAGTGTAGTTTTCAGAAGGTTAATGTGATCAAGCCCATAATAAATACCTTTGTAATAGCAAGCTAACTATCATTTATAAGATAAAGTAAACTACAACTACCCTCCCGAAGAGAGATCACTGCAATTTATGTTATCTTACAGAGATGTGGCAGAATACCTTAGAAGAAGCTACAATACCAGACACATAACTGTAAAATTACAAATCTGTGGTAATATTTGCTGAGAAAATATAATATATCAATCTTTTTTACTAACCAGTTAAACTACTTTTTGAAAAAAGTCAGTTTTAAGACTACAGCTGGTGATGACATATTCTTCAATGAACAAGGAGAAGTTCCCGGGCATTATGACTTCATACTTTATAATATTTTCCCTAATAACACCTATATGAGTAGACAGATTGGGACATATCATTCCCTTGCTTTACTTGGAGAGAAACTCACCATCGACAAAGAGGCCATCTTGTGGTCTCCTGATTTTAATGGGGTAAGTAACCAATTGACTAAATATAATAAATGATTCTATGTCACATCAACAAATATGCTCATTTATATGCTTAGAATTTATTTTTAAATATGTTGCAAGTCATCACAGAATATTGTTCATTAAAGTTTTAAAACAACTCCAAATGTTACAAATATTTTACAAACAGCGTTGTTTATTTTATTTAATACCAAAATAGATTGGACTAAATTATAGGTATTATCTGTTGTAGAGGTATCTAGGTAGTAAAATAAAATAACTTGTAACCTTAGAAAAATTAGTTGACATCACCAAATAGAGTAAGTCCCCAAATACCTTCTGGTCTATGAATCGGCTTTCTGTATCATTAAAAATGTCCTGGTATGTTATCCTAAACCTTATTCTGTCCACTGTCACCCTTGTACATTGGGAGGAGTGTTTTAATGTGAATATATAGTTTTCATACAAGATTGTTTTTATCTAAATGTCATAGAATTTAAGGAGGAAAAAGCATTGTGATTGATAAAAATCTAGAAATTTGATTGGAGAAAACGGGAAAGCCAACAGAAAGGAGGAAGAGACATATTTCCTTGTGCTTCTTACATAGGCAGTTTAAAAATTACACCTTTAATTAATTAATACAAAAAATAACATTTTGTACCTATGACTTTGATTGAGTTATTATCCTTTGGTACTCATCGCAGGCCTCTCCCTCCTCTACGTTACTGGCCTCGCTCATTGCAGGCCTCAGCAAACTCGTAACTTTCAGGTTCTCAACGCTCATTTCAGGCCTCTCCCACACTCTACTTTACGGTCTCACTTATTGCAGGCCTCGGCAAACACGTAACATTTTGGTCTTCACCGCTCATTGCGAGTCTCTCCCCCTTCTAAATTTTGGGTCGTGCGATAAGCCCTCTCTCTCTATGTTAAGGGCTTAGCTCATTGCAGGCCTCGGCAAACCCATAACTTTTCGGCGTTCGGCACTCATTGCGAGTCTATACCCTCCTAAGTTACAGGCCTCACTCATTGCAGGCCTCGGCAAACTCGTAAATTTTGGTCCTTCGGCACTCATTGCAAACCTCTCCCCCTCTATGTTATGGGCCTTGCTCATTGTAGGCCTCAGCAAACATGTACATTTTGAGCCGTCGGAGCTCATCGTGGGCCTCTCCCCCCTTCTATGTTATGGGCCCCCCTTCAAATTTCAGACCGCACGATGAGCGCCTTTGTCGCTTATTGCTGGCCCTTGCAATGAGTGCCTTCAGCCCTGACTGTGAGGCTATCCTCCCCTCTACGTTACGGGCCTCCTTCATTGCAGGCCTCTGCAAACCTGTAACTTTCGGGCGCTCATTGCACATACGCAAGCCCGTCATTTTTAACACAGAGCGACCAACACTTGCAATTGAATTTAACTAAGAGCATAAATAATCAGGAAAAAAGTCAAACAGCTAGTTGTTTATTATATAAAATACATTTGGATGCCTCTACTGGGCCCTGGCGAAATTCATGATATATTGTTTTAGACGTTCAAATGTGAACACAGATGTACTATTTATTTACTTTACTCTTGGAGGGCTTCTGTCAATCTTTTGCCCAATTTAAATTCAATGATTGTTTTGGTAAACAACCTCCTCTAAAAATCAACTACACAAGCTAGGAACCGGCCCCACGCTGATGAGAGGCCGTTACATTTAAACAGCTTTACTTGGGTGAGATGCCTAACTTGTGCATAACCCAACCATAGCTTTACTCACAACTTTGCGGGCATATGCTTAAAGGAAGCCATGTTTGAAATGGTTATGGAATGCAAAAGTGAAGCCTTTGTGGGCCCATTTGCATGTCCCTGCCAAGGTTCCCAGAATGCAGTGTAATAACTGTGTTTGTCGGAATTCTGAGCAGGAAACAATTTTTTATTAACTTATTTTAGACATTCAAATGTGAACACAAATGTACGATTTATTTATTTATTTATTTACTATATATATATATATATATATATATATATATATATATATTGTGTCAGAGTGCCCCCTTCTGGCGGGATCAGCGCTCTGTTTATCCAACTTTTTATTCTCTTTATGGAGGACTCTGGAGCCTTTGTATGCTTTCACAGGCTTTAATAAGTGGTTGGCATAACATAAATAAACATAGCTTATGGTCAGCATGAAACAAAAATCTACTTAAACAGGCTTACTTACTTGCAGGAACACAACTGACTAGCCCTGGAACCGCTAGTTGGCCTGCAGGTAAAAACAGTACCTTTTTTATCACAGAGGGGTGGTACCTTTAAGTCCAGTCACTTAGCTGCAATGGATCCTCTTCTGCTTGCAGCGAATGTTCTCCTTTAAATATGGTGTAGTCACACAGACTGATCCCACAATGGCAGCTTCACTTGCTGCTCTGGCACACTTGCTTCTCAGTCTCTGGTGTGCTCTCTCTCTCTAGAGCAGTCTCTGGTGCTCTGTCTCTCTGGAGCAGTCTCTGGTGCTCTGTCTCTCTGGAGCAGTCTCTGTTACTCTGTCTCTCTGGAGCAGTCTCTGGTACTCTGTCTCTCTGGAGCAGTCTCTGGTACTCTGTCTCTCTGGAGCAGTCTCTGGTACTCTGTCTCTCTGGAGCAGTCTCTGGTACTCTGTCTCTCTCGAGCAGTCTCTGGTGCTCTGTCTCTCTGGAGCAGTCTCTGGTGCTCTCTCTCTCTGGAGCAGTCTCTGGTGCTCTCTCTCTCTCTCTGGAGCAGTCTCTGGTGCTCTCTCTCTCTCTGGAGCAGTCTCTGGTGCTCTGTCTCTCTCTGGAGCAGTCTCGGGTGCTCTCTCTCTCTCTGGAGCAGTCTCTGGTGCTCTCTCTCTCTCTCTGGAGCAGTCTCTGGTGCTCTGTCTCTCTGGAGCAGTCTCTGGTGCTCTGTCTCTCCTCCAGGGACCCTTGAAAAGTACTCGTCGTACTACTGTATGAGAACGCACTTCTCCATACCGTCTCTTCCCTGGGGGTAAATCACAGATTTTATGGGTTTCAGTGACCTTATCTTCCACCCGATATATCTTTTCTTCTAGATCCATCACCTCACTCTCGCGGCTCTGACTTATCCTCTTTGAATCATTAATGCGAGGCCTACAGTTTACCAGTTCACCCTTCAGCTTGGCTTCTTCCTGTAGGTTCATGGCTAGAAGGCCTGTTCCTGTCTGCTTCAAATCATTCCAGGAGTACTTATGCCCCAACTGTAGACCTGGAGCCTGAGATTGGAGCGGCCTCACTGCTGTCTCTTTACGCATGGCTTTTACTTGCTCCTTTAATTCATCTGCTAAATGTTCTCTCTTTGCTCTCAAATCTGCAGTCTCTTTAATGGATTTGTGCAGAATTTTATTTTATTTTTCAATATCTTTCATCCTTGCTTCAGCACCAATTTGAGATCTTTGTCTCACGGAGGTAATGGTTTGTTTCACATGCTCATTTTTTTGTTCTAGCCCTTTAATCTGTCTCTCCGAGTTCTCACAAAGCGTCTCTATGGTCTTTTCCAGCTGGGATTTCTCCTTCATTAGGTCATTCCTCAGATGTTGGCTGCTCTGTCTCAGTCCAGCTTCTAATTTTTTTGGCTGCTCGCTCGGTCTTTGGTTTTCTTTCTCCATTTTCAGGGCCTTTGTGGCAATGTCCTCAGTAGATCCCAGGGCATTTCCTAGCTCCTCTATAGTGCTCAGCAGGGTCTGGTCCTCCTTCTCCTGTTTCAGAAGCCGACTGGATGCCCGCTTATTCACTTCATGTTCAAGCGACTTCCGTGGGGTATCAGGCAGATCACTCAGTTGCTCCCTCCTTACAACCTGATGGAGTTTAGTGTCGGGCTCAAATATCAGAGAGTCAGCTGCCCTCGCCGAGTACAATTCTTGGCCAAATTTTGTGACTTCCTGAGATTGTCGGGCTTCCTTTCTCAGTCCGATCTGTAGGTTCTCCAATTCTCCCCCTGTAGACTCATCAGTAGCATCCCTTTCAACTTCATTATACAACAGCAACTTCCTGGGCTGTCTTTCTTCCCTCTGTTCCTGGCTCCCTCTATTCCAGGTGCTCCTATTGTCTGGCTGACAATTCTCACCAGAACGTATGAGCTTCATACAAGCACCTTGCTTCTGTTCTGGCCCAGGATTCGCTCTAGACTCCAAAGGTAGGCCCCCTCTCACGGCTGCGTCTTGCTCTTGGGTCTGTACTTCATCTTTCTTTCTGTGCAGAGTAGGCATGCTCTCCGTCTTTGCTAGAAAGACGCTCTCAGACTCTTGTTTTTCCTGGAATAACTTCAGCTGTTTAGCAACGTCCAGCTGACTACAAACAGATAGGCTAGTATACTTCTTAGTAGCCTCTTGTATCCTGAATTCCTGTACAACATTTTTATTTTCTGCATCCTCAGCCTTCACCCATTTTATTTCTTCTTTTAGTGACTTCTCTAATAGCTTTGCCTCCAAGGCGTCCAGCTTTTCATGACCATTTTCTAAATTTTCTTCTTTAATAGAGTGGTCATTATGGATTACTTGTTGGTCATTGGTTTGTGGCTCAGAGGACTCATTTTCTAATTCTTCAGCCGCGGTTTCATGGTTTGGCACTTGTTCTTCAGAAATGCTTTGGGCAAATGGGTCATGCACTTCTTTTGTTGCCGAGTCACTATTCACAACCTCCGGGTTAGAAGAAGATTCATTTTCTTTCTGGAATGTCTCTACCCCCTGACCATCTTGTCCTGATTCATGTTTATCTCTTTGTTTACCTAAATCTATATCTGGTGTCTTCTGCTCTGTTAATTTCACATTTGCCAATTTTTCTTCATGAGACTCTTTCTCTTCTGTGCATACAGTCTCAGATAACTGTTCTGATGATACAGTTTCAGCTGATATGGTCTGTGAATTATGAGTGTCCATAACCTGTTCCTCACTATCAGAAGACTCTTTATTTATGGTATGCTCATTAACATGAGCAGACATCTCAGGCACTTGGGTTGATTTTGGTGGTTCTGCGATTGGCTCATGCATTGCGGACTCTTCTGGCTCGGAAGTCGGTATAGATTCTCCTACCGGTTCATGAGCTTCCTTCGAACATCGTTCTGCATTTAATGTAGCGTCTTGAGTACACAGGTTCTGGAGGTCAGTGTTAGTCTCTTCTGGAGATGCATCACACTGAACCAACTGTCTCTTCATATCAGATGAATTGGCCATCCTCGGTATTTGTGGATCATGAAATAGCAGCTCCCTCTGTATTACAGTTGCTTTCCTCTGTTTACAGGATTCCTCTATCTCTTGTGGCTGTGAGCTGGAAATGGTGATTTCTCCTTCTCTCTGAGATGCACAATTAGGGAGGAGTTCTGGCCTCTCCTGTTTATCCTTGTGCTGCAGCTCCCACACAACGGATTCTTTCAGCTTATACCTGCTCCTCTGGTTCCATCTAGGCATCTGTACCTTACTCCTGTAGGACACTCTGTAGTCTTCCAACGAATTCTTCCTTCTCCATTCAGGAATATCATTAGGTTTTAGTAGTAACTTGCCCGTCTGTCTTCTCTTTAGAAAGGCTTCCAGTTACTTCTTCTTTTGTAAAAACACTGGCTTTATTCATTTGTTTTATCTCTTCTTTCTCTGAATCAGAGATCTTTATCAGGCACTTTCTTTGTCTAGACACCTCAGGAGTATTCACCCAGGGCAGGTGACTGTGTCTGTCCCTTTTTCCTTGTTCTTGGCTCACAACTTTAGTTGCTTTTAAATCATCATTAGCTTGCTTCAGGGACAAAGTTCTTTTTCAGACTCAGCTGTCTCTTTTGCCGTCTCTTTTTTAGCGGTTTCTGTTATTTTCCCAGCAATCGTGTACGCCGTTTCATCGGTCTCTTTCACCGTGTCAGCTGTTCCTGCAGTCTTTTTCACTTTCTCTGCAGTCTCATCAGCAGCTCCTGCCGTCTCTGCGGCGGCTCCTGCCGTCTCTGCGGTGGCTCCTGCCGTCTCTGCGGCGGCTCCTGCCGTCTCTGCGGTGGCTCCTTTGTCAGCCCGCCAGTTCCTTGCTTGTCTATCTTTGACAATATCATCAAATGACTTCTCAACGCCAAGCTTCTATGGGGTGTCCATAATATTTGGATGGAAATATCTCCTTGTCATGCCAGTCACACCTTTCTCGTGTGGTTGAAGTATAGGAGCACTTCTCCGGCTAGCTTGTTGCACCCCCAGCGCCTTTATGCTGGCTGTAAAGTACACCTTCTGTTCATTCTGGGAGTCTTTCCTCATCCTCTCATCAGTGAACCCGTACACTGGCCTGTGGTAGAGATGGGCATGCTCTTCTTCGGTATTCCATCTTCTATTATCAGATTTTTCCCACAGACAGGTAGGGGCCTGTCCAAATTGTGAGACTTCCCCTCTGTACTGTAACTTCTCCTTATTACAACTCAGGTTCTCTTTGTTCTTATATTTCTGGGTACTGATTCTCTGTGCTCTGACATCCCGGGTAAAACCAACTCTGGCAAGGATCTCAGCTTTGAGGTCATCATAATTTTCTATCTTTTCTTCATTCAAGCTCAGATAAGCTTTCTGAGCTTCGCCCGTCAAATACGGGGCAATGAGGCTGACCCAGTACCGTTTGTGCCACGCCTCCCTAATGGCTGTTCTCTCAAAAATGGTGAGGTATATGATCACATCATCATCCTCTGTCAGCTCCCAAATAAGTTCATTGGCTCTAACTCTGGCCGCATCTTTTCTATATTTTTCCAGTATAGCTTCATTCTGGGCTAACTGGATGGCCCCCTTTCTATTGAACTCTTGCTGAGCAGCTGTGGCCTCTCTCATGCAGATTATTTCCTCCTCTGCTTGTCGCCGCCACTTCTCTGTGACCTCTCCCAAACATGCAGCAGCACCTCTTAGTTTACCCTCTTTTGCAGCATGGGCTCCGTCCACTGCAATTACTTTTTTCCATTCCTGCTGACAAGCTCCGTCCACTTTCTGGCGTGTAGTGGCATTTACCAGGGCTTTCACTAGTTCCTCCATGGACATCTTGTAAGGTGGGCTGTCTTCTTAATACAGACAATTTAGCATCCCACTTCTGACACCAACTGTGGCAGAGCGCCCCCTTCTGGCGGGATCAGCGCTCTGTTTATCCAACTTTTTATTCTCTTTATGGAGGACTCTGGAGCCTTTGTATGCTTTCACAGGCTTTAATAAGTGGTTGGCATAACATAAATAAACATAGCTTATGGTCAGCATGAAACAAAAATCTACTTAAACAGGCTTACTTACTTGCAGGAACACAACTGACTAGCCCTGGAACCGCTAGTCGGCCTGCAGGTAAAAACAGTACCTTTTTTTATCACAGAGGGGTGGTACCTTTAAGTCCAGTCACTTAGCTGCAATGGATCCTCTTCTGCTTGCAGCGAATGTTCTCCTTTAAATATGGTGTAGTCACACAGACTGATCCCACAATGGCAGCTTCACTTGCTGCTCTGGCACACTTGCTTCTCAGTTTCTGGTGTGCTTTCTCTCTCTGGAGCAGTCTCTGGTGCTCTGTCTCTCTGTAGCAGTCTCTGATGCTCTGTCTCTCTGGAGCAGTCTCTGGTGCTCTGTCTCTCTGGAGCAGTCTCTGATGCTCTGTCTCTCTGAAGCAGTCTCTGGTGCTCTGTCTCTCTGGAGCAGTCTCTGGTGCTCTCTCTCTCTCTGGAGCAGTCTCTGGTGCTCTGTCTCTCTGTGGAGCAGTCTCTGGTGCTCTCTCTCTCTCTGGAGCAGTCTCTGGTGCTCTGTCTCTCTGGAGCAGTCTCTGGTGCTCTGTCTCTCTGGAGCAGTCTCTGGTGCTCTGTCTCTCTGGAGCAGTCTCTGGTGCTCTGTCTCTCTGGAGCAGTCTCTGGTGCTCTCTCTCTCTCTGGAGCAGTCTCTGGTGCTCTGTCTCTCTCTGGAGCAGTCTCTGGTGCTCTCTCTCTCTCTCTGGAGCAGTCTCTGGTGCTCTCTCTCTCTCTGGAGCAGTCTCTGGTGCTCTGTCTCTCTGGAGCAGTCTCTGGTGCTCTGTCTCTCTGGAGCAGTCTCTGGTGCTCTGTCTCTCTCTGGAGCACTGTGGGTCCACACCCAGCCTGAAACCCCCCTGCTGGTTGTTTCAGGAGGCCTTTTAAAGAAACTTCCACCTAGCCCTGATTACACCTCAAGCTTAACTCCGTAGCTCCTGGTGTAAATAATAATGTCTCAGGGATTAGTCCTCTTCCTAGCGCTGCGTCCACACTGGCCTCTGGGGGCAAACCTTTACAATATATATATATATATATATATATATATATATATATATATATATATATATATATATACAGTAGATTCTCAGTTAACCAGAACTCAAGCAACCAGAAAAAAAATATTCTCAAGAAATGCCAGGAGCCAGGTAATCATGCCACACAATGCATACAGGCACCTAGATTGCATCCATTGTACGTCTCTTACCTGGAAGCAGACAGGCATGAGTGACTGACCCAGGGCAGTGTTGGCGTTACATTCCCTGGGTTCAGCACTAGCAACTAGAAACTACATTTATCCAGCATCTACCAATCCCTGTGGGATCGAGATAACCGAGAGTCTACTGTATATATACATATATATATATATATATATATCAAGTTGAACATTTCATCAGCCGTCACTTGGTTCCCTACATATAAATGTAATTATCTTCAGTCATAATCATTTTTACTCTTACAAAATAAACATATTAGACCAGGGTCTCATATACTATGTCACCTAAGGGCTATAATACAAATATATACAGTGGGGGAAAAGGTATTTGATCCCCGTTTTTCCACTGACAAAGACATGATCAGTCTATGATTTTAACGGTAGGTGTATTTTAACAGTGAGAGACAGAATAACATTTAAAAAGGACAAGAAAAACTCATGTTAAAAAAATTATAAATTGATTTGCAGTTCAATGAGGGAAATAAGTATTTGACCCCATTGACTTAGTACTTGGTGTCAAAACCCTTGTTGGTAATCAAAGAGGTCAGACATTTCTTCTAGTTGGCCACCAGGTTTTCACACATCTCAGGAGGGATTTTGTCCCACTCCTCTTTGCAGATACTCTCTAAGTCATTAAGGAGGGTGATGTTTGGAAACTCCACCCGTCAGCTCCCTCCACAGATTTTCTACGGGATTAAGGTCTGGAGACTGGCTAGGCCACTCCAGGACTTTAATGTGCTTCTTATTGAGCCACTCCTTTGTTTCCTTCGCTGTGTGTTTTAGGTCATTGCCATTGTGGAATACCCATCCACAACCCATTTTCAGGTCAGTGAGGGAAATACAGTAAATATTTGATCCCCTATCATTCAGCAAGATTTCTGGCTTCCAGGTGTCTTTTATACAGGTTACGAGCTGAGATTAGGAGTACTCTCTTTAAGTGCTCCTAATCTCAGCTTGTTACCTGTATAAAAGACACCTGTTCACAAAAGCAATCAATCAATCAGATTCCAAACCCTCCACAAAAGGCAGGCTGGAGCAGTGGTAGGGAAGAGGTATAGCAGCCTGTCGGGGTTAATACGACATATTATTTTCTATATAATATAGAATACTGAATATTGAGTTCAGAATCAATTTATAGACACATATTCCTTTTTATAAAATAACATTTATTGAAAATACCAAAATCAACTAGTCTAATGAAAAATGTAATATATCAAATCAAATGCAAATATAACACAGTAATATATCAAAATCAAATGCAGATAAAACACAGTATAACCAGTCAGATAAATAAAAGAAAATCAATACATCATATTGTAATACTTATTATTTATGATATTTTCTATGCAGTCCTAAAATCTCAATATAAAAGTGTATTTCATTCACATGAATAATGAAACCTGGGATAGCAACCCATTGAACAAAATCAGATAAATCAATTAATAAAATTTGTTCTTAATAACGTTTTAGCATGTACTAACAATGTCTAATGATATTATAATATATGTAGCTATACAGGAATATATTGAATATCACACAATAAGTAAAGTATTTTATAATATAATTGATAAGTTAGCTAAGTAAGTTAATTTTTCTGTATTGGTCAAAAAGAAAAATGAGATATCTAATTTTGTATTAAAATTTATATCCGGAGTATAAATTTCAATGACAAAAGGAAATCTAAATAACTTTTTGATAACAAATAAACCAAACAGAGAAATTATGGTAATGATTTTCAATTATATCATAAAATAAAATATCTCAATTTATACATTACCAATTATGACAAAATTCCACTGGTTAATTCCAAAGTTGTTTTTACTTCTCCATAGATAAAAACTTTTATCTTCTTTGTCTCTCTTTCTCTCTCCCTAGATCCTGTTTCTCTCCATAATTATACCTCTTGCTTATTTGCCTATCAGAATCCCAAATCAGTTAAAGTATCTATTAACCAAAAATCTTTTCATGATGTCATCACTTATTTAAATTTTATAAAGAATATATTTTTCTATAGAGACGTTTATTCCTTTAACCATAAGATGGCGCTCTCGGACCTTTGAATTTTATCCCTTTTAATTAGCTAATGACCCCTTTGACCCAGAACCTATAAACAAGATGAAGTCATAAGAATGTTATCAAATAGACATCCCTAGACAGATTTATTATTCTGTTTACTAGACTTGGTGTCTATGAAACGAATATTTTACATGTTAAAATTTAAGGAGTGATTTTATTACCTTGACATTTAGGATTTTAGACAGATATTTATCTCTTATAGAACAATGGATTATTCAAATCATGGATAGATCACTGGTGGGCAGCTGTGAAAACATATCTTTCACATAGATATTTTCAAGTAATAGAATTGCATGCATAGGTATATATATATAAATATAACAGCATATAAAATATTAATACAATGGATATAAAAATAGTGGTTTATAATTGGAATATCATATTATACTATAATATTCATATAAGATAGAACTTTATTCATACAGAAGTTCTGACAAGCCTGGGGACCAGGGTTCAAAACCCAGCAGAGCCAATTCCTCACAACCTCCTTCCCTCAGCCAGGGCATTGAAAATGGGCCGTGTATGGGTTTTCCAGTATAACAATGACCCAAAACACACAGCCAAGGCAACAAAGAAGTGGCTCAAGAAGAAGCACATTAAGGTCAGGAGAAGCCTAGCCAGTCTCCAGACTTTAATCCCATAGAAAATCTGTGGAGGGAGCTGAAGGTTCGAGTTGCCAAATATCAGCCTCAAAACCTTAATGACTTGAAGAGAAGTGGGACAAAATTCCTCCTGAGATGTGTGCAAACCTGGTGGCCAACTACAAGAAACATCTGACCCCTGTTATTGCCAACAAGGGGTCAAATACTAATTTCCCTCCTTGACCTGCAAATCAATTTAAAACTTATTTTACATGCATTTTTATTGTTTTTTATTTTTTTATTCTGTCTCTCACTGTTAAAATACACCTGCAATCAAAATTATAGACTGATTATTTCTTTTTCAGTGGATAAATGTTCAAAATCAGCAGTGGATCAAATAATTTTTTCCCTCACTGTACTTAATCAGCTAGAGTGCCCTACATTAAAATAAGTATACACATATGGGTTTTCGAATAGACATCCCTAGACAGTTTTACAAGTGGATTTACCTTAAAAAGTAAAGGCTGATAAACTGCAGAGTGCACTAATTGTGCTCAGGTGAGAGGGGTGTGGCTTGACTGTTAAACTTGTATAAATGGTTTGTGAGCTGGTTTGGGGTCTGTTTACAAGTTGATTTACCTTAAAAAGTAAAGGCTAATAAACTGCAGAGTGCACTAATTGTGCCCAGGTGATAGGGGTGTGGCCTGACTGTTAAACTTGTATAAAAGGTTTGTGTGCTGGTTTGGGGTCTGTTTACAAGTGGATTTACCTTAAAAAGTAAAGGCTAATAAACTGCAGAGTGCACTAATTGTGCCCAGGTGAGAGGGGTGTGGCTTGACTGTTAAACTTGTATAAAAGGTTTGTGAGCTGGTTTGGGGTCTGTTTACAAGTGGATTTACCTTAAAAAGTAAAGGCTGATAAACTGCAGAGTGCACTAATAGTGCCCAGGTGAGAGGGGTGTGGCTTGACTGTTAAACTTGTATAAAAGGTTTGTGAGCTGGTTTGGGGCCTGTTTACAAGTGGATTTACCTTACAGTAAAGGCTGATAAATTGCAGAGTGCACTAAGTGTGCCCAGGTGAGAGGGGTGTGGCTTGACTGTTAAACTAGGATAAAGGATTTGTGAGCTGGTTTGGGGCCTGTTTACAAGTGGATTTACCTTACAAGTAAAGGCTGATAAATTGCAGAGTGCACTAATTGTGCCCAGGCGAGAAGGCAGAAGTTAATAGAAACCGGAGAAGGGGAACTTGTGAGCTTGCGAACATTTTCAGTATCAAGTGCAATTCTAGTAAAAGCCTAGGAGTTTAAATAAAAGGAGGGCCTTCAAAGAAAAGGGAGGGCAGATTTATAGTGCAAAGGAGGAAAACTTTATATAAATATATTATATTATATTCTTTATTTTTCCCACTGAAATTTCGTAGACAATAATAATAATTATGAGTCAGTCCAGTGGCAACCTTATTCAGTGTACATCCTGTCAAATGTATGCAATACTGGAACAGATGATCCAGGGTCCATACCTCTGTGACAGGTGTGAGCATGTTGCCTCTTTGTAAGCTCAAATTGAAGATCTGGAGAGGAGAATTGCAGCACTTAGTGATATTGCTCCACTGGAAAGGGAGTTGGTGCTCACGGAGCACAGTTTAGCTGGGCCTAGTATGGAGGGAGGAGCTGGGGCTAGTGAGGATGGCCAGGGAGGTAGCTGGGTTACAGTTAGAAGGGGAATCAGAGGGTACAGGAGGAGGCAGGCCAGTTCTGAGTTGGCAAACAACAACACATTTGCCAGATTGAGTGAAACTGTTGGCGATGTCCATTCAGGAATGGCAATGCCAGATAGAGCTGTTCCCTCTAACAGCCAAGCGAACAGCTCTACTGGAGAAGAGGGAGGGCAGAATAGGCAGAGTAACAGACATGTTTTGGTGGTAGGGGACTCTATTATTAGGAAGGTAGACAGGGTAATTTGTCACCCAGATCCCAGCAATCGAACAGTTTGCTGTCTCCCGGGTGCTCGGGTTCGGCATGTAATGGATCGGGTGGATAAATTATTGGGAGGGGCTGGTAATGAACCGGCGCTCTTGGTACACATTGGTACCAATGACAAAGTTAGTGGAAGATGGAGCGTCCTAAAGAATGATTTTAGAGAATTAGGGAATAAGCTTAAAGCAAGGACCTCCAAGGTAGTATTTTCTGAGATACTACCAGTGCCACGTGCTAGCCCAGGGAGGCAGAAGGAGCTTAGGGAGGTTAATGCGTGGCTAAAAAAGTGGTGCAGTGCAGAGGGTTTTGGGTTTTTAGAGCACTGGGCTGACTTCTCACTTGGGTACAATCTCTATAGCAGGGATGGATTGCACCTTAATGATGAGGGCGCTTTTGTGCTAGGGAATAGGATGGTAGAACGGCTGGGGGAGTTTTTAAACTTGTAGGTGGGGGGGGAGGGACTATATAGAAGTATTGGGGTAAATAGGGTAGAGAGGGAAAGGGATGAATTATTTACCCATGGGGGAGGAGAAGGGGGAGGGTTACAATAGAAAGTAGGGAGATATTAATAGGGGCCTCAAATACAGTGGCAGGCACTTCACATCAGCAGAGCCATAGCAACATAAAGTGTATGATTGCAAACGCAAGAAGTTTGCCTGGGAAAATGGATGAGCTAGAAATATTAGCAGTACAAGAAAAATGGGGCTTAATAGGCATTACGGAAACATGGTGGGATGAATCTCATGACTGGACTGTTAATCTGGATGGTTATAACCTATTTAGGAAAGATAGGGGAAATGGTAAAAGAGGAGGAGGGATCTGTCGTTATGTTAAGCCTGAATTTAAGCCTATAGTTAGAGAAGATATTTATGCTGGCACTAACGGCATCATTGAATCCTTGTGGGTTGAGCTAAATAGTGGAGGAGCTAATTCTAAATGCATATTGGTGGGAGTATGCTATAAACCCCCAAATATAGCTGAAAGTGAGGAAATACAATTATTGTTACAGATTGGAAATGCAGCTAAGCATGGGCAAGTTCTAATAATGGGAGACTTTAATTACCCTGATATAAACTGGATAAACGAGACCAGCAGCTCAGCTAAAGGGAACAGGTTCTTGAGTACACTCAGGGATCATTATCTAGCCCAGGTAATACAAGAACATACTAGAAATGGGGCCATCTTGGATTTAGTCATCACAAGTAATATTGATATAATATCAAATGTAAAAATAGGGGAACCCTTGGGGAACAGTGATCACAACACAGTCTCATTTGAGATTGAATACAAAAAACAGAGTTGTAAGGGGCCAACAAAAACTCTAAATTTTAAGAGGGCTAACTTTAATGGGCTACGGGCAGCAATACAACATATAGACTGGGACAAAGAACTTACAGGGAAGAATACTGAAAATAAATGGACAACATTCAAATCCTTACTAAATAAACATACTCATCAGCATGTACCATGTGGAAATAAAATAAATAGGAGTAAATCACATCCCATGTGGCTTAACAATGACTTAAAGATCATGATGAGGAAAAATAAATATGCATTTAAATTATACAAGAAGGAGGGAACAGAGGCATCTTTATGTGACTATAAGGAAATCAACAAGGCTTGCAAAAGGGCTATTAGACTGGCTAAAATAGAAAATGAGAAGTCAGTTGCAATGGAAAGTAAGACTAACCCTAAAATATTTTATAAATATATTAATGGGAAGAAGGCCAGGAAGGAATCGATAGGACCATTACAATGTGACACAGGCCATCTGATAATTAGTGACCAGGAAAAGGCAGATGAGGTGATACCTATATTTAAGAAGGGATCTAGAGCAAATCCGGGGAATTATAGACCAGTGAGCCTCACTTCTGTAGTTGGGAAGCTTTTAGAAGGGTTAATAAGGGACAGAATACAAGAATATGTCTATTTGAACAGGATCATAGGTAGCAGTCAACATGGATTTATGAAGGAAAGGTTGTGTCAGACCAATCTAATTAGTTTTTATGAGGAGGTTAGTAGGAACTTGGATCAGGGCAAATCCGTGGATGTAGTCTTTTTAGATTTTTCAAAGGCATTTGATACAGTGCCACATGGAAGACTAGTGAGCAAACTAAGGAATACAGGAATTGCAGTAAATATCTGCTCATGGATCAAGAGCTGGCTAAAAGACAGGAAGCAAAGGGTTGTTGTAAATGGAACATACTCCGATTGGTCTAATGTGATAAGTGGGGTTCCTCAGGGCTCAGTATTGGGTCCTCTCCTTTTTAACATATTTATTAATGACATTGAAGTAGGACTCGAATGTAGTGTCTCCATTTTTGCTGATGACACTTAGTTGTGCAAGGTAATAAAATCAGATAATGATGTACTTTCCCTACAAAAGGATTTGCATAAATTAGAGAAATGGGCGGCTAAATGGCAGATGAGATTTAATACAAATAAATGTAAGGTTATGCATTTGGGAAGGAACAATAGCCAAGCAATCTATAATCTTAATGGAGCAAATCTAGGGGTATCAGATATTGAAAGGGATTTGGGAGTACTAGTGGACAACCACCTAGGTAACAGCGCTCAAAGCCAAGCAGCGGCTGCAAAGGCAAATAAAATATTAGCATGTTTTAGGAAGGGTATAGAAGCCAGGGAAGAAGATATAATTCTGCCACTATACAAATCTCTAGTACGCCCTCATTTGGAATATGGAGTACAATTTTGGGCACCACCTCACAAAAAAGACATTTTAGAGCTGGAAAAAGTACAGAGAAGGGCTACAAAACTAATAAGGGGAATGGAGGGGCTAAGTTATGAAGAAAGACTAGCAAAATTAAACTTATTTTCGCTCGAAAAAAGGCGTCTAAGAGGAGATATGATTACCTTATTTAAATACATCCAGGGTCAATATAAGGCTTTGTCAAGTGAACTTTTTGTAGCAAGAGATTTTCAACTGACAAGAGGACATCCGTTGAGGTTAGAGGAAAAAAGATTTCACCTTAAACAAAGAAAAGGGTTCTTCACAGTTAGGGTGGTTAAACTGTGGAATTCTCTACCAAAGGAGGTGGTGACAGCGAATTCGATAGACAACTTCAAAAAGGGGTTAGATATATTTCTGAATAAAGAGGGCATTCAAGGCTATCCTAGATTTCTAGCAAGGAATATTGATCCAGGGAGAAATTTGATCGCCAGTTTCTGGGGTCAGGAAGGAATTTTGCTTTTTTTCCCCTTATGAGACAATTGGCAAAGTTTCAATGTTTTTTTTTTTTATGCTTGCCTTCCTCTGGATCAATTAACAATAATTAACAATTAACAATAATAATAAATATTCCAAATTAAAAAGATCAATAGAGATCTAAAAAGGTTGAACTTGATGGACTCTTTATTCATTCTCCAATACTATACTATTAATAATTATTTAATCAATAATTTAATTAATAACTAATCCGCATATTGCAGATCAGAGGAGATCTTAACAGGTTGAACTTGATGGACTGAAAGTCTTTTTTCAACCTTAATTACTATGTAACTATGTAACTATATACAGTCACGGTCCTGTACAATCAAATAAATATGTACATATTTACAGATTTAGATCTCTTACAGTACTATATACTGTATGTACACATATTCAGCAAGATTCACACTCTAATCATATTAATATATAAATATTTAGAGAGGGTCACCTGTAATAATCATAGTAATACAGTATATAAATATTTACACAGTGTCTCATACAAACAAACACATATTCAGCCATGTTCTCCTCTAGACATACACGGGACATAAGCCAGAACCATTGTAATATAAATATTCAGCCTTAATTGGCAATTATTATATTAAATAGTGACTTGCCCGTCTAAAATGAAGGCAAGATAATTTTAAGGCTGGGATTGCTGTTTGCCACAAAATGCGATGCTCTACCCCCCGAGCACCTTTGGTGCTCATTGCAAGCATTTCCCCCCATCTACTTTGGTGCTTTGCAATGATCACCTTCGAGCTGATCGAAAGCCTCTACCCCGTTTAGTTTAGGTGCCTCGCAATGAATGTTACTGCCTTAGGTTAAGTGTTACTGCCTTCGGTTAAGTGTTACTGTCTTGGGTTAAATGTTACTGTCTTGGGTAAAATGTTACTAGCTTGAGTTAAATGTTACTGGCTTGTGTTAATTGTTACTGGCTTGCGTTAAGTGTTATTGGCTTTGTGCACTTTTTTACAGCCTCGTTTTTATCCATTTATGTTTTTCGGCCACCATGTTTTTTCTCGCCCAATTTTGATCGACAAAAAATGCTAACTATACTTCAAATGAAATTGCAACCTCACTCACAGGCTCCCTGGCTCTCCCCCTGTGCTGTGTGTGAGTGTGTAAGGTATTTTTTTTAAGTATTTGCCGTTATTGGGTGGTCTTTCGAGTTCGGAGGTTCGGCCATTAAAGTCATAAAGTATTGCGTGCTATACGGCTGAGTCCCACTGTCTCTCCATCCCTGCAATGAGCACCTTTTGTGCTTATTGCAGCCAAGTCCCACGTGCCTCGCGATGAGCGCCTGTGGCGCTCATCTCCACCCAGGCAATGAGCGCCTTCGGCACTCATTGCAGCAAAGTCAGGTAGGTTAACCTATAATCATATAAATGTATACATATTTAGCCATGTTCACCTATGATTATAATGAATACATACATATTTAGTCAGGGTCATCTATATTCATAATATTTCCAGGATCTACTATTTTTATTTTATGAAATATATATACAGCCAGGGCTCCCTAAAGTCATATACATTTTTAAATATTCACCCAGGGTGAATATCTGCATGAGTGCTGCCGGCACTGGGGAGCTACAGTTCATTGAGGGAACCATGAATGCCAACATGTACTGTGTCATACTGAAGCAGAGCATGATCCCCTCCCTTCGGAGACTGGACCACAGGGCAGTATTCCGACATGATAATGACCCTAAACACACCTCCATGACCACCACTGCCTTGATAAAGAAGCTGAAGGTAAAGGTGATGGGCTGGCCAAGCATGGCACCAGAACTTAACCCTTTGGAGCATCTGTGAAGCATCCTCAAACGGAAGGTGGGGGAGTGCAAGATCTCAAACATCCACTAGCTCTGTGATGTCATTATGATGGAGTAGAAGAAGACTCCAGTGGCAACCTGTGAAGCTCTGGTGAACTCCATGCCCATGAGGGTTAAGGCAGTGCTGAAAAATAATGGTGGCCACACAAAATATTGACACATTAGTCCCAATTTGGACATTTTCACTTAGGAAATACAGGTTGTACACTTGCTAATTTACATTGTAGCAGAGTGCAATTTCTTCAGTGTTGTCACACGATAAGATATAATAAAATATTTTATTTATATATATATATTTATATATACATACACATTACCTGCTCAACCTTATACTCCACTTCATGGTAGGTAGGCAAGAGGGCTAAGAGGGGCCACAGGAGTCCGTGTGGGTGGCCACAGGGGCCAGCAAGGACCAAAGAGCCACAAGGGGCCAATGGAGGCCACAGGGTGCTGCAGGGGCCCACTGGGGGCTGAGGGAGGCCACAGAGGCCTGCAAGTGGCAACACAGGAAGTTGAGCGGGAAAACAGGGGGACCCAGGGGAGGTCAGCTAGGCCTTAAAAGGCCAGAAGGTTCCACTGGGGGCCTAGAGGGCCATAGAGACCTAGGGGAGACATCGGATACCACGGGAGCCACAGGTGCCCCGCAGGGGGGCACAGAGGATCCAAGGGAGTATCATATATATCCCCCTAACTCCTCATCATCATTGCTCCACAATGAATACTAATTGATATAATTATCGACATACTATTACCTGGCTACAGACTGTGTTCATGTCTGGTTATGTTTAACATTTCCCCCGATTGATGTTCAATGTGTATTACCATTGAAATGAGGTGTTTTAGTCAATCCTAATAGTGTTCTGATTGATATTTGTTCTTGTCTCTGTAGGTGTTAATAGCCCAATCTGATGACCAATAAGGCATGTTCTTCATCTTCGAGCAGTGCAATACAATCATGTGAGTAAACACACAACCCAGTGAATGTCACTGATCGAATGCCATCAGGCATTCGATCAGTGACATTCAGCGCAGCAGATAGATCGCAATATATGACTACAAATGACTTCACTAATGAACATGACTGGTGTGAGTTTCAAATACAATGAATAGAGTTCAGGCTGTAGAGTTGCATAGTTCTATTAGGATCTGCTAATCAAAACCAGTAGTTATATATGCGTTATTTTCGCATATCATCCTGTTAACATTATGAAAGCAGATTCATGTAATTGCTTTAATCCACAAACGAAATGGATAATTACTTTTGTTTGACATCAGGATCAACAAGTGCATGTAAATAGTGAATTATTTGCTAAAAGATTGTGGTCACAGTGAAGCATGCCTTGTCGTATTATACATCATCAACTTTTTTTGGGAACGCTGATTGTAAAGGACAGTATCAGTATGGTTATCACTGCTCGCAGATGATGTTCATGTTTATTGGTTTATTTTAGTGTTCAGAGCAAGAAACACTGTACTGTAATAACAGATTTTGCTTGTTCCTCAACCTCCTCTTTATGTTTTCCCGATTTTGATCATCAAATTGGGATTAATCACTAATGTATGAAAACTCACCATGTGTGGAACTGATTTGTATCACGCGAACCATGATTTATTGCAGATTGAAACCACATTAAAGCTTGATGAACATTAATGATTACTTATATCAAATGGAGTGATATATGATGTTCCTATTTGTCTTCTGATTGTGTGTCATGACCATTTGTGACCCTAGTTGATACTCGGAATTATCCTTATCATGCAGTATAACATTTAACCCTTTAGGTGTCCATTGTTTTCAAAAAGCCTCTTGCCCTACCGGGATCTACCCACACCACACCCATGATATTAATGCATAGTCGTGTACATTTCTGACTGTGCTTTGTGTATGAAATAAAGTGTTATACCATTATCACTGTGTGTTTTCAATGGTTGGGGTTTTGGGACATCCAAATACATCATATTGCTGTCACATTCCTATATCAGTAAACTTAGCCCTAGTTACTGTGCAATAGATTAATACATATAATGATAATATTATAATTATATACAAAATAATAAGATAATATATGATATATAATAATATAGGGTTAATACACCTGATAGGTCCAATTTGTGATAAAGTGGAGTATCAACATTACCTTGAAGGGCTGATAAGAATATGACAGGTGATAATTTCAATTAATTGATAGCAAAACACTTAATGGGATGTCAACAAATAGGAATGGGTATATATCTTGGCACACAGCCATCAGCAATGGCGTGGGTCTTTCCAGAATCGGCGTAGGCGAGATTATCCCTGATGGAGGTTATTTGGCTGTTGTTCCACGTGCCTCTGCACAGCTTCCATATTTGTTTGTGTGAGTAGATTAGTGCAGTGTATGCTCCCCTGGTCCCCCTCTGGATCTCTACCTTTCAGTGGGGAAGGGGCTTGTGCACTTCAATGAAGCTGTGAGCTATACCTAGTAGGGTCACTCTGGGTGGGCAGGTCATAGCAGAGAGGTCAGGCAAGTTGAGTCTCCTTGAGTAGGTACTGGCAACTCACTTCAGTATCTTTGGCATGTAAACCTTGTGTAAAAGCACAGAGAGAGACATAGCTGAATGTGCTGCAGCCCATCGGGTCACAGAGAGTGGGACACGACTGAAGGACTGAACAACCAAATATAAAATGTCCCCTAGTACTTTATATATGGCATATGGTGGTATAATTTGGCTACTATTTCTCTTCCCAATGTAGATGTGATGAGTTAGATGTATATGCAATTATATTTATATTTCAGGGTCCACATTAGAGCCTATGTGAGTGAGAATGGGATAAAATAGAAGGCAGTTTCATGTTTGTGTGTTGCAACTTATTCACGTAGTGTGTCTTTAATTGCTTTCTGCATGTTGCAGCATGGCTTTTCATATTGGCATATGCATGAACATACCAACATATGATAAAATATATATTTTTTAATTGGCTATTGTTTTTTGGGGGATTGTTGTGCAATCAATTGTTTTGCCTTTCATTGTTTTCCCCATATTTTAAGATCTGGTGATGTGTTTGTATTGTCTTTTACAGTGGTGTTAAGAACTTGTCTGTAAACCCTTTTGCAGGTCCTATTTGGAGCCCATAATTTTTTTGTCTATATTTGCTGTTTATGGGTTTAAACTCCAGTGCGTCTTTGGGGAATTGTAGCAATTTAATAGAGATTTGCTATTATAAAATGTACAGGCTTGAAAGATCAAAGGCTTAGCTGGGTCGGAGTTACGATTTTGGCAACCACTGTTTTTTTTTAGGCGGGTAACCTGCAGATCCTTTGCGGGTAGCTAAAAGTGGTCAATTTAATAGCCGTAACTTTTGTGCACTCCTTTACAGGCTTCATGAACTACAATTTGGCAAATTTAATAGCTCTCCAAATCACACAGTGACACTGTATGTGGATTGTAAGAGACAGAAAGGCCAGCATGGCAGCCAAATTAAAGGAATTTAAAAATAATAATTCATACCTTTATACTGTATATTTTGGCTAATGGACAACTTTCATTTAAGAAAAACTGTGCTTGTTTGGGAAGTACTGTATGTCACAACACAAAAGCATTATTAACTAGATAAACGATAGTCCAAAAAAATATTTTTAGAGAAAATCTGAATTTTTGAAGAGTCTGTTTACATATTGAAGAATTTATCTTGTTTTTCTTTTATCATTTTGTGAGAGCTGAGCCTGAAGGGTGAAATAATTAGTAGTGAAAACCGGACAGTGATGGTAATTATTAGAAAGGTTTCACAAAGATAAATGTGTGTTTAAATATTCACAACATATCACATTAGTTAAGGATTCACAGTTGATACATCCACAGGGTAATATGCACATAGGAGTGTTTATTATTTATTTGTTTTGCATGCAATACAAACAAAGTACATTTATATAAATATGAGTACAATATACACACACACATATAAATGTAAATAGTATCCCAGCACTATATATGGACATATGTAAATGGATTTAACATTCCAGAACAATTTACATACTTAAATGTGATTGGTATATTTCAAACTCAGACATCGGTTTGCAGTATGGACTGTGTCTCGGGCTACAGAAAAATTGTACCCGAAGGATCGCCAATCTGCTGTTTCAATTGTGTTAGATGTTCAGAAGGAGAAATATCCAACATGACAAGTAAGTAATTCTGTGTGTTTGTTTAACTCTTAATAATAAGCACAAGATATAAATATAATATGCATCAATACTTGTGTTAATTATTCAATATTTGAATTCATATATTTTGAATAAGCATCATATTTGATTGAATATAAAAATCAAATGCACATAATAATCTTAGGTTTGAAGAGTATTATTTAAAAATGTACTGGACATTTTCTAAGAGATCACATAATATGTTTTAAGAGGAATTCTTGACAACTGGGCTGAGTAGGGAACATGGAATTTATAGCAAGTGAGCATTTGGACATTTGCAGTCTGCTATATGGACCAGTTTATCTAGACAATATGTTTATGTTAATCACTTACACAGTTGCTTATGTTGTTATTTGGTCACATACTTCACAACATGAGGTTTTGTCCAGTGGCCCTTTAAAGTACATTAGAATTATTATTATTAAAATAATGTTATAACCTTTAACTCAGTGTTCATTTTCTATTTACTTGTAATTTGTTACAATTAGACATGGAAAATTGTATTGTGTGTCCTGAAGATCAGTGGTCCAATGAAAACAGAGATAAATGCATCAAGAGAGCCATCGACTTCCTTTCTTATGAAGATTGTCTTGGTAAGGCTTTAGCTGTAATTGCTGGGATTATGTCAGTTTTCACAGCCTCAATATTGACAATTTTTATAAAGCATCGGAACAGCCCTATAGTGAAAGCCAACAACCGAGATCTCAGCTACAGTCTTCTCTTCTCTCTCATGATGTCCTTTCTATGCTCTATGCTCTTCATTGGCCAGCCTGGGATGGTGACTTGCTTATTGAGACAAGCTGTGTTTGGAAGCACTTATGCCGTCTGCATATCTTCTATCTTGGGGAAAACTATAACTGTAGTAGCTGCCTTTACTGCTAACAGACCTGGATCCAAATTAAGATTTTTGGTTGGTACAAAAGTCCCAAAGTATATTGTGCTTTTTTGCTCCCTTTGGGAAGTTTTGATCTGCACTGTGTGGCTTCTAGTTTCTCCACCATTCCCTGAATATGACACTCACTCCCAAACAGCCAAGATGATTTTGCAGTGTAATGAAGGATCTGCTCTTGCATTTTACCTTGCATTTGGATACATTGGCCTTTTAGCTTCTGTAAGTTTCTTGATTGCTTTCCTCTCGCGTAAACTACCAGATATTTTTAATGAAGCTCAGCACATCACATTCAGTATGCTCGTGTTCTGCAGTGTTTGGATCTCCTATATCCCGGCCCATCTGAGCACCAAAGGCAAATATTTGTCTGCTGTGGAAATATTTGCCATTCTGGCTTCCAGTGCAGGACTTCTAACCTTTATGTTTTTCCCAAAGTGCTATATTATCATTTTAAAACCACAAAAAAACAAAAGGTGTAATGTAGTACCATCAAAACTAAAATAATATTTTATAAGTATTTAATTATTTAAAAAGGGCATAGGATTCACCAAGACTATTTTGCACCATCAGTTGAATGCTTGAAAATCATGCTGGAAGCATTTTAAAAACCATCAAGAAATTATATAGCTACATGTATTAATGGTTGAGTGATACTCTCAAAGTGTGTAGCTGTGGAGTAAGTCATTATATGACATCTTTGTGTTACACCAATCACTTAAAAATTATTCCTTCCCATGTTTGTTTTAACATGTGAGCTAGCTTTACTAAAATGTTGCATCTTGAATTATCTCTTCACACAAGTGAACTTGAATATAAAACACAAACCTTTTGCAGCAGGTTTCAATGACTCATGTGAAGCAGACTTATTAAATATTTAGCAGTTTTTGGAGATTCCAACATTATTATTATCATCATCAATTTTATAAAGTAAAACATTTTTCCCACTTCCTTTCAATCCTCAATCTCATGGTGCAGAAGTTGTGGCCCTTTGATTATAAGACATAAGTTAAATTATTTTAAGTTAAGTTAAAGATGAATGATGATTATATAAATCTTTTCAGAGTTCCACATAACCTATTTAAACATAAATATTAACATTTGTGAAGTATCAAATGCTTTTTTTTCATACAAGAAAATAAAGATGAAGTGATCAACGTATGACATGTGTTATTATTATTATTATTATTATTATTGTTGTTATTATTATTATTATTATTATTATATTCCTAAGTCTTTTTAGTAATAATTATTATTAAAAAATATATTTATTTTATTAGCTAGAGATAGATAGATACATAGATAGATAGATAGATAGATAGAAAGATAGATAGATAGATAGATAGTTATCCTGAAATATATTGAGAGTTATGTATAAAAATGTTTAGTATGCATGTAGAAAAACTAGATTTGTTATTAATATGATTACATTTTTACCACATGGGAAAGTAATATTATTTATACAAAAGCAATTGTTAGAAATAAATCTATGACTATGAGGAAAATGTTATTTTGATATTTTATAATAATAGTTTGCACCTGTTTCTTTCTGGGCTTGACAAGACCTAGTTCTGACCTACCTAGCAGTTTGTGGGGTTCTTGTAGATATCCCTGCTAACAGGAATAGAACCGGACCAGCACAGGAACGGCCAAGGGACCACCAGAACCCATAGGCAGGATAGCAGAGTTACGAACTGTAACCCTGTTCAGGCAAATGCAGCAACAACAAATCTCCATAGTAAGGATTATTACTCCCACAGAATAAAGCATACACATAAATTGTGTACATTCTGACAACTGTTTATTGCCAAGTATATAGCTTTTTTATGTATATCACTGTCCAATCACATTGGAGTCACAACATTTGACAAACATTCCTCTATCCAATCGTGTCCTATTTCCTGTGTCATTTAGGAGGCTTGTTCATGAAGATGACAGCCTCCCTAATGACCCCCCAGGTACCCTAAACACAAGTATGTCCGGTCCACATACAAGTTAATTTAGGTATATTTAAACAAATAATGAATAATGATATAATTTATGACATATAATTATGCCAAGATTGCCAATATACGGGCTATTTCATTTTATATACAACAAACCCTTCTCTAATTCTCTATCTCTAAACATTGTTCTCTTTAGGTCTTCCCATTTTGGATATAATCAGATTTCATGATTTAATAATATGCAATTTTGTTACTTGAAGAATATGCAATATTAGATATTTGCCCAAAATAGGAAAAGATTAAAATCAGGTCTAAGAAGAATTTTAATGTTCATCATGCTCAAAATCTGAAAAATATATTGATCCCAAAAAACTTTTAACTTATCACAGCTCTGCCACATATGTAAGTGGGAACCCTTCAAACCACAGCCCCTCCAAAAATTATCAGATATAGCTGAGTCAAATTGATTTATAGAAGAGGGTACCAAATGCCATTTAACTTCAAAAAGTTATCTATAGGAAGAGTATGGGGAAGATTTCTTAACCAATAAACAAGCTTTACACCACACATCCTCAGAAAAAGTCATACCAATTTCCAGTTCCCAACTACGCGTCCTATATGATTTACCAAAATCTCTCTTCGCTCCTATTATTTTATGGCAACTAAAGTTAGAGTGAGAGAATTGTTAGTTTACAAATAATTATTCAAACACCAAAAAATACATGTATAACCTAATTAAATAGAAAAGAGGACTATGAAATATTGTGTAAAGGGTGCTAAATATCAGGGAGGCTGAGACAGAGGAAAAAATAAAAATAAAAATCACTATAAACTTTATTAATCCAAAAAAGAGGAAATAACTACAATAATCTACATATATACATATAAAAATAAAAGATAAGAGGGACTTATCATTGTGAACTGCATACATTTTTTCCTTAGACTGACTAGCATTAGTGTCCATTCATGCCACTACTGTATACAAAGCATGAGAAAATTCATAGGTATGGACAGCAGAGCCTGCTGTCCCAAAAGTGTATTCAGGAATTAGTATGAGAATAAATCAGGATGCTATAATATAAGACTGCCTGCAGAGTGAGGTGCTTCCCCTCAAGCTGCAGCGTCAGAGTTGCAATTCATGCTAGCCAATAAATACACAAAATGACAATGTTCAGTATATGCGCCTTACCTTACTTTCAACACACCGGCATATAGCAAAAGCACTTAAAAAATATCAGCGCTGACACCGGGAGCTGTGAGATGCAGCATGGGTACCCTCAATTAAGAATCCATAGCCCGACGCGCGTTTATTCTTGTTGTATCTTGCGTTTTCTTCAAGGACGCTGATGTGTCCCTCTTATCTTTTGTTTTTAGATGTATATATGTAGATCATTGTAGGTATTTCCTCTTTTTTGGATTAATAAAGTTTATAGGTATTTTTCTTCTAATTTTTTTCTTCCCATTTTCAGGTTGCGACATATCATAGAGAGATCGTTTCAATGTTATCTAAGGGAAATTCCTCTCTCTTAGCCTCCCTGATATTTAGCACTATTTACACAAATAATTATTCAAAAGGAGAATATTCTCTAAAGTTATGCAAGTAATTGCCCAGTGTGATCGTTTGCTCCTTAGAAGTTATGACAAGCAAGTGGAGTATGGAGTTGTTGACAGAAGTGACGGAGTTAAAACTTCTGAAGAACTCCTAATTGGTGCAACTTCCCTTTAAAAGCCTGGAAAGCAGACATGGAAAGGGGTGTGTGGCTGGCTAGGCTCTGAGCAGGTGTGCTGCTGCCAGAAGCAAACCCCAGAGTGGAGGCTGATCCTGTGTGGAATTACAGTGTGTTTGGGAAGCAAGCCTGTTAGAGTTACCGGATTTACTGTGGCTGCGAGTATTGAGACCACAGCAGGAAGTGTGAGCTGGTTGCAGGCGCAGGACGAATTTAGCTGGTAGAGTGACTACAGACTCAGGAGGTGAAGGTACAAGGAAGCCAAGTAAGTGAAGGGATTATTGAAGATCCCCTGCAGTTAGGCTCTGTTTGGTCTAGCTGAGGTAGGCCAGTGAGTGAAGGCCTCAGTCTGAAGCAAGCTAAGAAGGACGCTTGTAGCTATCTGCCATTGAGAGGAACGCAGTACTTTTACGTAGTCTGCTGGAAGCAGAGATTGTACCAGGATGAGAGGAGCCTGAAAGTTTACAGTCAGGAGTAAAAAGGCTGTTTGGTTTGCTGACAGAGGCCCCGAATGAAGGTTCCAAGACCTTTTATGCCCCAGGGAAGAGACTGAGAGATTAACGAGGGAAGTTAACACAAGTTATTGTTGTGATATCCAAGGGTCCCTGGGGTGAAGCATACGAGAGAGACGGGCGGACCCGATGCTTCATCCGCGGCTACAAAGATAAAGACGCGGAAAAGACTAATGTATCCTGGCCACAAGGTGGCAGTATAAGTAAGAAAAGATGGTGTGTATCCTGGCCACAAGGTGGCAGCCTAAGTAAGAAGAGATTATGTGGATTCTGGCCACAAGGTGGCAAAATAAGTAAAGAAGTGACTATTTGTATCCAGGCCACAAGGTGGCACTATAACCTACATAAGAGACTGACTGTATCCCGGCCACTAGGTGGCGCTATTTCCTTGAAGCTACTCCTGCTGAAAGACACAGCGTTGTAGTATTTTTCCCGCTGTCGCAGATAAGCTGCACAGGAGTAGTCAGGGCGTTCCTGAGTTATAGTCAGCTCGTTTAAGTAGGTGTTGTTTTTTCTGTTATTTTTTAAGCAGAGTTACTGCTCAGTTGTTACTTTCATGTTTGCAACTAAACCAATTTGCTGCATTTCAAGCCAGTATCCGACCCTTTTTCAAGAAACCACCGCTATACGCGGCCATCCTGGTCACACAAGGTATGATAATTTGATTTAGACTGCTGCAAAGTCTAGCCATGAAAATCATTTTAAGTGGTATTTGTTAATAGAGCATTGTTGGAGTATAAATCTCGTATAGATCTTATACCACAATTTTTCCAATAAATAGGAATAAAATAACTATTTTCATATGGCAGAATATGAATAGAAGCCAATAAAGAGGGATAACATGATAAGTCCATCAAGTCTCTATTTTTGTACCAATATTTAAGAATCAATATAATTCCATAAGGTAAGTTGCTAAATGTATCTCTCTCAAATTTAGGATTGGCTGGGAAAGCATTAACCACATCTTCTTCTATAGATTTCCATTTCTCCTTATTTAGAGTGATATTCTGCCCAAACAAATAATTAATCATTATAGCATCATGAGTATCTTTGAAATAGGGAGCAGTTAAGCCTCCCATTTCATATGTTCTCTTAACAATACTCAAGCTGATGCATGAATTTTTACCATTATTTAACAATTTGTTGATTAATCTTTGAAAGTTGTTTAACATAGAAAGTGGAGCTGTGTGGGGAATACATCTCAAAACATACACAAATTTAGAAATTAGCCTCATCTTTACAGCAGATATGCTATCCAGCCATTATAAATTCACAGCTCTCCAATTCAAATCATCTGAATATGCTCATAGGGAGGTAACAAATTATTTTTTCAAGATGAAAATTTATTCCCAAATGTGTAATAAAATTGCTATCCCAGATAAAGTGAAAGTTATGTTTTAAATCTTTAATTTGTGTTTATTTCAAGCCTCTCATAATCGCTTCAGATTTTGAGGTGTTAAATTTAAAAACAAGAGACTATACTATATTCTTTTAATATTTTGATTAATTGAACTAAATATATTTTCTGGCTATATCACAGTCAAAACAATATCTTCCTCAAATATTAATATTTTATGATGGAAAAAAAATGTTGATCCCTTTTATTACTTGTGAAGATCCATTATTTAGATTATTTATCTTGTTTCAGAAAATTTATAATTCAGGCTTCAATTATTTCAGCTGGCACTGAATCCATACTCTTAATTTCACTGAATTTGTTGCAAAGATGAGGGCTCATTTCATAACAAAAAATAACTTATAATAGGTACCCACAAAGCCATCACTCCCAGAGATTTGTTAGGTTTCAATGTATTTGTCACTAGTTCAATTTCTTTTTGGGAAATCTCTTTGTTAAGAAAAAGTAGCTCTTCTTTAAACACTTTTGGGAGATTAATTTTATCTAAAAATATGTTAATTTCTATTTTTGTTGGTTTATAAAAACCCTTCACTGACCGTAGGTTATATAAGGTATTATAATAACACTCAAAAATGTTCCCTATTTCTGTTGGTTGGATTCTTGGCTTATTATCATTATCTCTTAGAGCTTGAATTCTATTCACATTTTTTTTATTTTATTAACCAAATGTTTCCCAGCTTTAATTCCAGAAAGTAAATGATCTCAGATTCAAATTATATGTTTTTAAGTGTAAAATCTTTTAATTTGTAAGTTCAATTTATTATCTAACAACTTATGTCTTTCTTAGGGGAAAGCTTATTAGTCATCTAAAGTTTGTTTAGCTCTAAATATAAATCTCTAAGCTAATGACCTCTGGTCTTTATTTGCTGCTTCTTTGGCCATTAATATGCCCAGCAGACATGCTTTATGAGCACACCAGATAGTAGAGTAACTGACTTCCTATTTGTTTCAAATAAGTTTAATTAAATAATGAAACATCTTCCATTGTTTAAGTTGTATTTTATCTTGAATATCCTTAACAATCAGACTAATCTTTGAATGATCTGACCAAGTGATATCCCCTATTTTCATTCTATCTTTTTCAATGTTTGAAGATCAGTTAAAAACATATCTATTCTAGTAGAGGTTCTGTGTCTCTTATAAAAAAAATATATAGTCTCTTGTATTTGGATTCAATGTTATAAAAACATCTAACAACTCTCAGCAATTGTCTTGAGAAATGTTTTGCTATCCTTCTGCAAGATATATCTGGCACTGTAATATTACCAGTAATTATGGATATGGCCAAGGGTTCATGACATTGTTGAGATGTAATTATGTGTTGCCTGTACGTTGTTATCTTGTATCCTAGTTATAATATATTATAGAAGGAAAATGTGATATGTGGAAATGGTAAAAATACTCAGCACAGAAGCTTAACTGCAGAACATCACATCTGCACACATACAGGTCTTGATTCAAGGCAGATGACTGCTCATTAGAAGGCCTAAGCAAACACTTGAGATTAACATCAAGTTTTTTTTTTGCCCTAGCTAACTATAGACACATGTCATGTAGTTTAGACATCGGGTGAGTTTTATTTCAAGGGCTTCTATAGCAACCAAGCTTGCAAGGCAGATGTGCTGACATCACACACATACACAAAAGTACACAAGGTTGTGGTATGGGAGATGTATAAATATGTTGGTTCAAAATAAATGTTCAGTCCTAGTTTCACATATCCACAGTTAGAGGCTGTTTTGTGTTTGTATCCTGAATTGGGGAGTGGTCTTACTGGAGGCCACTAGTAACCTGTATCCAGTATTCTCTTCCTGTACCTTTGTACGTTGTCCTCTTCAGATGCTATCGTTGTGCCACAGAGAACATGAACTACAGGATTCTGCTGGGGTAGGTTTTAAATGGTTCATATCAAGCCCCCTTGAAGAAGCAGATTGGAACAATTACCATTAACTACTGAATTATCACTCCCACAATTGCTTGGCATTATAGATAGAGATAAGACCAAAACAAGCTTCTGCTTGGATACAATTGTTATCACCCTCAGTGCCCATAGATATTGTAATCACCTTTGATGGTGCTAACATACTCCTCCTAGAATTAAACTAATGTTGTGTCATAATGAATCTACTTAAGATAATCCACAAAAACAGAACTGGGAGTTCTGCTAAACTGAGAGCAAACTTGGTAACTTTACATATGTGGACAGCACTGCCTAACAGTATAGAGTGGATATTTTAGATTTCATTCAGATTTCAAAGGAAGTGTAAGGCAGAGACATCATTAGGACAATTAATTTACACTAAAGAAAAACATTCTATGGGTATGAAGATAAATTAATATGTTATTAAAATAAGTATTATTGAACATAGATACTTTAAAGCCAACTCTTCTGCATGAAGTCCAAAATGTTTTGATGTAAAGTTCAACCCCAGGGGAATAACAACATTTATGTATCAAATAGGATAATTTACTATATATTGGCATGACTACAGATGACTACAGATATTAGATATTAATCCTAATATTTCCATGTTATGTATTCAAATTATGTATTTAAAAGAAATAAGTAAACAAATGAAATAAATTAAAAAAAGAGAGTGATAAATACATTACAATACATTAAGGGCAGCATTTTATATATTTCTTTATTACAAGAAAAATTCCACTATTAAAGGTCAGAGCTGTTATATCTTATATATTGGAACAAGTTATAGAAGAATGTATCTGCGATGCAGTTATTTTATTTAGAAAATGATATCCTTGAATACGTTCACATAGCACTCCCAGTAAATTAAGATATTTAGTTGCCCAATAATAGATGGAAATATGTTGGATCAAGTTAACTGGTGAGAAGAATTGCATTACTTACAACCCTGGCTCACCCAACCAAACCATGGTTGGACACTTCACTAGACTAAAGATAAAAGGAATTTAAACTGGCACATTTTACTAGTTCAAATGCTATACCTCTAAGTACTTATAAAGTAATTCTATTTGTTTTAGTATACTAGGCCATCTATATGTAGATAATTTTGCTAATATTATGGGAAATATATATAAATAAGAAATATTAATTAGGGAATAATGAAAATTGACATATGTTGTTTCGTTTGTATTTTCTGTTTTGTTTATGGAATTTTATATTTTTTCCTTTTCTTTCACATTTAATATTTGTTTGTTTAATATTAATTTACAGCCTTATTAAATTGCGATTCAGCAAATCTAAAGGGCTCTATATAAGCACAGAGCATATTTTTTTTCACTAACTAAAAACTTCTGTAAAAAAAATATGCTATGTGCTTAAATAGAGCCCTTTAGATTTGCCGAATTGCAATTTAATAATTTTATATTTTTTTAATATTACATTACTTTTTTAATGGTAATAGTAAAACAGCAGGATTTACAAATTAATATGGGGATCTCCTTCTTTCTCTGTCTACACAAATTACACTTGTATTACTATCCAATATATCATATATATTAATATTTAGTGTTATTTGAATAAGGGAATAATTGTAAGAAAAAAAATCCCTAAACATAAATTGTTTAAGTCTGTTAAAGAATTAGTTGTTGTTAATGGTATTTATCCCATATAGCTAGTACTTATTTTTATACTATTTATTGACATTATTTTGAGATTTCAATGCTTGTATGGTGGACTATTTGAAAATCAGGGCGTGGCTATAGGCGACAGTTCTATGTAAAAATCATATATGATTTTGTATCAAGTTAGTAAAAAAGATAGTATTGTAAAGGGGTAACAAGATTAAAAAAAAAAAACACTAACGGCATTGTGATTGCAAGCCCAGTTGAAAGAGAGAGAGAAAATGGAGAATTCACATATGATGGTGACAAATTATGTTAGCTGTAATAGATGAAAAAGAAGGACTAAATACAAATCAAGCAAAGTTATTAGAAACATAAAGTGCTCCAGGCGAGAGTTGAATGGAGTCTGGTCAGTAAACGCAGCATTTGAACAATAGGTCAATTTCTGACAGGAGTTGTCACGATGATGGAGTAACCCTTGGAATTTATATGATTAGTTCATTAGATTGTTAAGAGACCAGTAGACAATTAGTAAAAAGAACACCAACCAAATTATGAAGCCAATGCCCTTGGCAATTTGCCTTTTATAGTCATTATGTTCTTGTTCTAAAATGTTTTCTAGTGTTCCGTTGAGGTTTTAATATTATAATGTAGCACTTTGGAAAGAAAATACAGCCAAATAGTCCCATAGTTGATATCAGTATGGTAAATACCTCTGCAGCCACCATGTATTTTCCTTTTGAACAGAGATATGCTGGAATAAAGGAAACCCAGGCACTACAGACAACCAGCATGCTAAATGTTATATACTGAGCCTCGTTGAAGCAGTCTGGTAATTTCCGAGCAATAAAGGCAACAGTAAAGCTAAGCAGAGCTAACACACCAATGTAAGAAACTGCCACATAGAAAGCTGTGATTGATCCTTCATTGCATTTTATGATTATTATCCCAAGTATAGTTTTTGTATCATAGTCCGCAAATGGAGGAGAACATATCAACCAAATGGTGCATATCATAAACTCTCCAATGGAGCAAACAAAAACTAGTCCAATTGATGATTTGGGTCCAATTAATTTTCTTAATTTGCTTTGGGGCTTTGTGGCATTAAAAGCAGTGATAACCAACACAGTTTTTGTCAGGACAGAAGAAATAGCAACAGTGAAAATGAACAAAAAGGCAGCTTGTCTCAGCAGGCAGGTCGCATCCAAAGGACGTCCAATAAACAAGAAAGGGCAGAGGAAAGAAAACATGAGAGATAGAAGGAGGATATAACTTATATTAAGATTATTCGCTCTCACTATGGGAGTGTTTCTGTGTTTTATGTAAATCCACAGCACGGCAATTGTCATTAAAGCAAAACTTACTGCAACACTGGTAAATGTTGCTCCAAGTTTTTCATTGTACGAAAGATAATCCAGATTTTTTTTTACACAATTATTCCTTTGGGGATTTGGCCACTCATCATCTGGACACCTCATGCAATTGTTCATATCTACAGGAAAGAAACAAAACATGTAATACTATTATACACTAGATTTTCTAACTTTTAAGCAATAAGGATCAAATATTTTTTTGTTTGTTTATTGTGAATAAAGTTAATCTTTTGTGAAAAAACACTGAAAATATCTGGTTTTATCCTCAAATTTAGCCAGGAGCTCTTTACATCTTTAACAAACTGCTTTATAAGGTTTTCTAGTTGTAGTAATATCAGCAACATTTCCACGAATGCTTCAGAATCTTTGGAAAAAGACTAAAGACAACTGGAGGCTCATTGCAATGCACCTGATATACATACACAGTTACAAAAACAAGTGGGCACTTTAAAGTAGTTTCCCCAGCAGTTCATTGCAGCGGATAGTGACCCAGAAGCATACTTGATATTTGGGACTATCCTTATATATATGATGTGAAGCCAAGAAACCAATTTCAACAAGGAGGCTCATATAACTTGCTTTGAGTATATATATATTTTTTATATTTTTTTATGGGTTTAGATGCTGTATTGAATAAGACAGTGACCTTACCTAAACAACTAGGAGTTGTTAAAACACCGCTGGTTGTTCTTGAAAATAGTAGTCCGCTCAGAGATATAGCTCCTTCACATAAAATAATTATCCACTCTTATCCAAATCATGGTACAAAAATACTTTAAAGTTTATCTTTTTATGTCAATGGGACAGGAAAACTATCTAGTATTATCATGTTAAAAAGAGTACATAGTAGCTAGGGTACTACAGTGTTCCTTATCAAATCGTACACACCTGTCATATTCGCTATTTCACCTTCAGAACAAGGAATGCAGTTAAAGCAGCAGAGACTCTTCTGATTCTCGTGGCTTTTCCGAGTTCCAGGTGGACAACTTTCACTGCATACGGAACGAGGAGTCTAAGAGATATGATTATTAAATTAAATCACAGGAGATTTATCAAATTATTTTGAACGTATATTCAAAAGTTTTTGCCTTGAAGACAAACTGCAATTTTTGATGCTTTTCTTGAGATAAAAATAAGTACATTAGTCATTTAAATGGGTTCAAACTTTACCATAGTCTGCAGAATAAATTGTAAAATCCTGACCCTAACATATAACACCATTAACAATAGTGCACCACTTTATATATTTGCCCTCTTCTCAAAATTGACTTCAAACCACCTTCTCTCTGCTAATGACCTTTTTCGATCCTCCTTTCTTTCCAACTTTTCTCACTCCCCTGGTAGAAATATTCTCAAGCAATCATTTACAATAAAATCATCTACAGCTATGAAAAAGGTCAGCTTACTAATAAACTAAAATATTTGTAAAAATGTAATGGAAAACATTCAAATTGCATGTTTATTATATTGAATAAAATCTAGTCTAAATACCTTTTTTTTTTTTTTTTTACCTGGGTGAAATAGGAATCCCAGATCACAGCACTGTCATTAATTAGAAGGTTATCAGGTGCAAATGAATAGAAGCTTCCAACATTGATTTTAATGAGTGATCCATTTGAGGATAAGACCCAGTTAACTATATTATATTTTCCAGAAGGATTCCCATTTTCATCAAAGTATAGCACTTCTCCAGCTTCTGTTTCCATGTGAATATTTTTCAGATAATGGTTCAACTGAAGAAAACCAAATCAGTACCATAAACCACTTGTAATATGACCACCATTTTATTTTAAATCAATACAAAATTGTCATGATGAAAGTTAAAATTGTCATGATGATAGCCCATGGTTGGGTCCAAATTTCTGTTGTTACCCTCCGTACATTTTCACTGTAATCTAAGCTACAACTTCACAGAAAATGTTAATATTTTATCTGCAATGTTTAGGTATTTTGGTCATACAAAAAGCCTTAACCTCATTTAGTTTAGACTAGCTTACTTTGAACATATCATTTTCTGCCAGATTTGCCTACGTAAAGGGATTCTAAAATTAATATTTTTTTTCTGTATCAGTACTTAGAGGAAACTTGCATGCTGCATAAACATTGCAAAAGCAACAGATCTGTTAGACAATAATTTTAGAGATGGACCAAATGGACCAAAAGAGGGCAATTCATAACTTGCATGCAAACTAGCTGCTGAAGTCAAACATGTTTAATCCTGTCTGACTCAGTGTTGTTTTGCTTACCATACATATTAAAAGAAGTCTAGGTAGTATGTAGATTGTCCAAAAAGATTTGGGCTCAAGCTTATGTCCGAAGTCAGCACGACTTTCACTACTTTATTCTCATGCATATACACACAGTACAATTCTGAACACATGATGCAACTTCATTAATATTAATTGGGGCAGGCAAGGGGGAATGAAGCACAGTTCCATTCAAAAAGTATTTGCTCCTTCCTCTGTTATTGCATATTTGTCACTCCGAATGTTTCAGTAATTTCACCAAATATTATTTAAAGAGAACCAAAGTGAACAAATAACACATTTTATTTATTTAATTTACTCAATGAACAAAGTCAACCAACCCCAACTGGTGCAATACAAAAGTAATAACCCTAATAGTTAAATCAACTCAATTATTGGAATAGAGCTACCATATTGAAGAGAGTCATGCTCTATTACAGCCAGCCCTGCTCAATATCAACCTCACCTTTTTTGACAGTTGCCATCAGAGTTGAAATGTCAGCACACATATTAAACATGTGCATTATGCTACAATCAACTGACATTTCTGAAGAGATTAGAAAAAAACTGTTGATATTTATCAGTTTGGAAGCCAATTGTATAGACACTCCTAGGAAGGCTGAATACTGTTCCAATTGTTCTCCATATGGAAAGTATGATTCCATGGAGTCCCATGCCATTAGAAATGGCATTTGGTGTTAAAAAGGAATCATACTTTTAATATGGAGAACAATTGGAACAGTATTCAGCCTTTCTAGGAGTGTCTATACACATTTTCCAAGAACATGGCATTCAATCATCTAGGAAGTCATAAAGCAACATGAAAATCATCCAAAGAAAAGTAGGTTTTCTTGTTAAAGCTATGCTCAGTTTTTATGACTACAATCAGTAAGAGAGTGGATAAAAATGGGCTTCACAGGATAGTAGCAAGGCAGAAGCCATGGCTAACGAAGGAGAACATAAATGTTTATCTTTCATGAAGACTTTTGGGAGAATGCTGTGGATAGACAGGTCAAAATGTTAACTTTTTGGATAACATGGGTCCCATTATCTCTGTCATAAAGCAAACACTGCATTCCAAAAGGCAAAGATGATGGTGGTATTGTGTTTGCGTAGGAATAGTTTTCTCCCACACACCTGTACAATGTGCCATAATTGAACAAATCTTGAATTCTAAACTGTCAGAAAATCCTTCAAGAGAATGCCTGAACATCAATCCATAAGCTGAAACTAAAACCTAGTTGGGTCATGTAACAAAAACACAAAATTAAGACCACATGAGAATGGTTGAACAAAAGCAGTACATAGTTTGAAGTGACTTAGTCAACATCCAGACTTAAATCCAGTAAAGAAGCTGTGACATGACTTTAAGCAAACAGTTTATGCTTAGAAACCTACAAATGTTTCCAAATTAAAACAGTTCAGTGAGGAAATATGAGCTAAAAGTCATCCAGCGTGATATGGAAGGCAATTTATTCATAGGAAGTTTTTGGTTGCAGTAAATTCAGCTAAAGGAAACACAAAGATTTATTAAACTGCAGAATTTTAGTTACATTTATTCACTGAAGTACTTAAATTAGTAAACACTGGTAGGGTTTTAATCTTGTTTTACAGCATATTGACTGTGTTTAAATTGGGACTTTGACTGTGTGTTGTATCAGACTCATCTTGACCTCATGGACCGTAAAACCCCATACTGATCCACTTGGTATTCATGGCAGAGATACTGGAGTGGGTTGCCAATACCTTCTCCATTGGTCCTCCTAGATGGTCTCCTATCCAAGTACTGGCCAGGCCCAAACCTTCATGGCATCCTAGTGGTGTGACCTCCTAGTTCCCTGACTGGAATAAAACCCAGGGTGCAGTGGTAAAAGCAACAAATCCTAACCACTGGACCACAAGAGAACCCAGGGATTTTGACTAGGTCACTCCAAAACATTTACTGCTTCTTTTGCACAGTTCTTATGTGGATTTATTTGTGTTTTTGCTACATGACCCAACTATGTTTCAGTTTCAGCTCATGGATGGCTGACCATCTTCTCTTGTAGTTAACCAATTACCTTTTTCACACAGAGCCAGCTGGTGTTCAATAACTTCTTATAAATAAATGAATGGAGTAAATGCATTATTTAAATGCATTGTTTATTTACTTAGGTTTTCTTTATCTAGAATGTGACTTTTTTTTTAGAGATCTGAAGATATCTAGGGTGATTAGTATGCAATGACAGAGAAAATCAGGAAGGTGCAAATATTTTTTCACTTCACTCTAGATAAAACACAGACACTGCCTGTGGATGCCATGTTTGTGAACTAAGTGGACATTCTGCTCTTATTTGTATTATCTATTCAAGAGTGGAAGGAGAGGGATGGATGAGGGAGGCTGCTTGTTGATTCTGTTAAGATGTTAGCACAGGCTTTTTATTCTCATAGATTATTGTTCATTTGTTGCAGACTTCACAAATGTGACGTTTTTGCTAATTTGCAGTTTAAGTGGTCATGTTATCAACATTCAAAATTAGTCAGAATTTGTCTACTAAAACACAAACAATTTAGTTAAAATATAATAAACTGAAAATTAAATGAAAACAAAAGGAAGCCAAGCACAAATATTCACTCCAACCATGTCAGTCCTATGGAACTATTAGAATTCCATGGCCCTAGCCCTTAGCCAATCATTGTGATCTGGAAAGGGAAAAAAACAGAAATATGAACTGTGATTGAGATGGAATTGGGTTCTTATGGCATTCACACTATCAAATAAACCTGGCAAGGCAAGAAAAACATTTTGCACTTGGCTTTCTTGAGGGGCATCTAGAGTCTGTGTTCACAACATCTTAACAGTGCCTACACACTTGTTTTCTGCTGTATTAAATACCACTCCTATTTTTTGTTTTTGTTTTGAAAAAGTCATTGAAGAATCAATTGTGTTTTGTTTGTTTATTTTTTAGTACAGGACTCCAAATATGACATTTTTACCTGAGACCTTCCGCCATGCACCACTAAAACATTAGCTAAATACATCTCATGTAGAGCATACGCCAGAGCATATACAGCAGTGTAGATGTTGTTGGTAACTGAATTCAATTCAATATTTTCCAAGGAAGCTCTCCATTTATCCAACTCAGATTGAAGTTTCAAGAATAGTACAAGGAAGATATTGTCTTGCATTGAAGGCTGAGTAGAAGCATAGAGAAAATGATTAAACCCAGGGATGTCCCTTTGATACAATGATATAAGCAATGAGCCATTCAAAATATAGATAAAGTGATCAGAATGTTTTACACTTGAAAAAGTCATAGTCACTGAACATACCCAGACTTTCGTAGACAATGGTTCATCACTGAGATAGGACAGCAACTTCAGAATATGAACAATGTCACAGTATACAATGATAACATTTACAGTCGAAGTTGTGATCTCTTTCGCAGCGTAGATCAAACTTTGATCATTTTCCTCTGTGGATTCCTTTAAAAATAACATAAATGCCATGCAGATACCATGTCTTCCCATTTCTTTCCTTATGTCAACTTTGTCCAGTTGATTGCTTTTGTTTTCAGAAGTTATAAATCCTACCCATGTCCACCCAAAGTGAATAAGTAATTGTATCATGGCTCGGAGCTGAGAATTTTCATTTGGAACAATTCGATACATATATGGAAAGTTTATCTGTTCATCATCAGCAGGGTCCAAAAAACCATAGCTTAGCTTTAAGAAAATATAAAGAGACACTGAGATAACCAAAATTACGGATGATGGTAATTTTTAAAGTTAACATTTTGTACCACCGTAAACATTTCTGTAATTTTTATATGCTTTCTAATAACAATATGATTATAATATATCTGGGTGTTGTGATTGCTGGTTTTATTGTTACCAGAATCAGCACTTTTTATGTTATCATATTGAAATAAGGAAAAATGCTTTAATTACTACTCAAAACAAACTAGAAAAGTCCCCATTCGAAGGCACACTATAATCAAATTGTTCATTTGAATCAGTGAGACTTTATTAAGGATATTACATGTTAAAATATCATCTTCATAAAACACCAAACAGGGTAGGGAGAGGTGGGGGCAAGAGACACAGGGGACGGAGAGGGACACGGCGAAGAGACACAGGAAGAGACAGGGGGAAAGACACAGGGGAGGGAGAGGGGGTAAAAACAAAGGGGGGAGGAGACACAAGGGAGGGAGAGGAGGGGGGGAAACGGGCCACGAATATTCATTGCCGAAGGCACTCATTGCGAGGCCGGTGGTGATCGCCGAAGGTGCTCATCACAAGGCCAGTAAAGTACAGGGGGAGGCTCCCATTGTGTGCCAGGCTTCGCATTTTATGGCTGTCATTTTTGACGGGGAATTTGCTAGTATATATATATATTTAAATTTAAATATATATTAGACTAGCGACTCGCCCGTCAAAAAATGGCGGCAAGATCAAGTTTTTCCCCAAACATTTCTCTCTCCCATGTCTCTTTCCCTCCCCCTCCTGTCTCTCTTTGCCCTCTCTCTCCCTCCCTTGTCTTTCTTTGCACCCTCTCTCCCTCCCTCATCTCTCTTTTCCCCCTCTCTCCCTCCCCTGTCTCTCATTGCCCCCTTTCTAACTCCCCTGTCTCTCTTTGCCTCCTCTCCCTCCCCGTCTCTCTTTGCCCCCTCTCTCCCTCCCCTGTCTCTCTTTGCCCCCTCTCTCCCTTCCCTGTTTCTCTTTGCCCCCTCTCTCCCTTCCCTGTCTCTCATTGCCCCATCTATATCTCCCCTGTCTCTCTTTGCCCCCTCTATCCATCCCCCGTCTCTCTTTGCCCCCTCTATCCCTCCCCTGTCACTCTTTGCCCCCTCTATCCCTCCCCTGTCACTCTTTGCCCCCTCTGTCATTCTTTGTCCCCTGTCATTTTTTTGCCCCCTCTATCCCTCCCCTGTCACTCTTTGCCCCCTCTATAACTCCTCTGTCACTCTTTGCCCCCTCTATAACTCCTCTGTCTCTCTTTGCCCCTCTATCCATCCCCTGTCACTCTTTGCCCCCTCTATCCCTCCCCTGCCTCTCTTTGCCTCCTCTATCACTCCCCTGTCTCTCATTCCCCTCATCTCCCTCCCCTGTATCTCTTCCCCCTCTACCTCCCCTGTGTCTCTCCCCCCTCTGTCTCTCTTTGCATCCTTCTTCCTCCACCAGTGAATCTATGCCCCCTTCCCCCCTGTGTCTCTACCCCCCTCTCCTGGCTCCCTTCCCCCATCCTGTCCCTCCCTTCCCCCATCCTTTCCCTCCTGCTGTGGGCCGCTGGGCCGCTACGCGAGCCAGCAAGCGTGAGCAACGGCCCGTACGCTCACAACTATATATGTGATACTATATTCCACGTGGATTTTATAGCTGAAAAGAACAATCCCATATCGTAGTTGGAACTTCTCAGTAGAAAGGTTAAATATTCCTTTTGCTTAAACTAAACTATAATACAGTATAACTATATAAATACATTTCTATTAGCCACATTAAATTCCAAGCTTGTATGTGCAACGTTTTTCGCAAGTTGGATGTACAACCATGAACATGATCAATTAGTCAAACTTGTAGTTAAGGTTTTAGATGGAGCCAATGGAAACAGACATCATCAGAATTATGTCAATGAAAAATGGAGGTGGGATTTCAAAGTCTTTCAGGATTCAATTACGAGTTACGATTGGACCCACATTCCACATATAATGCAATATTGATAAAGCTGTAATATGATATTCTATTACATGCGAGTTACATTATATGTATTAACTAGTGATGTCGCGAACATCAAATTTTCGGTTCGCGAACATCGGACGCGAACTTCAATCAAATGTACGCGAACGGGCGAACCGGGCAAACCGCCATAGACTTCAATGGGCAGGCGAATTTCAAAACCCACAGGGACTCTTTCTGGCCTCAATAGTGATGGGAAAGTTGTTTCAAGGGGACTAACACCTGGACTGTGGCATGCCGGAGGGGGATCCATGGCAAAACTCCCACGGAAAATTACATAGTTGATGCAGAGTCTGGTTTTAAGCCATAAAGGGCATAAATCGCCTAACATTCCTAAATTGTTTTTAATAACATGCTTTAAAACATCAGGTATAATGTTGTATCGATCAGGTAGTGTAAGGGTTACACCCGCTTCACAGTAACAGACCAATCTCCTTGTTTAATGCACCGCAAACAACCGCAAACAGTCCCTTTGCACAACCGCAAACTCCCCATTTGCACAAGGTTGGATACCAAGCTAGCCATGTTCCGTTCCTTGTCCTCACTGATGTCATTGAAGGTCTCTTCCTCCACCCAGCCACCAAGGGTCCCCGAAAGGTGACAACAAGCCCCCTGGGACGCCTGCTGTGTTTGGTCTCCCACCTCTTTAAAGCCACCTTCCTCCTCTGACTCCTCTTCTTCAGACTCCTCTCTCTGCATTGCTACTATTCCTATCGGTTTAATCCCTGTTACGTCCACTATTAGGGGACGTGTATATGGCATTGATTTTTGGAACAGGGAGATGGAAAAAGATGCTTGGTCGGACCTCCTACTTCAAATTTGAGGCACTACGCGTGCAATCTAAGGTGCCACCAGATATGAGTGTCACTGTGCACTGGCAAAAGTTGGCAGAGTAGGCGCTGTAGGCCTCACACACACGCCTGTAGGCAGGCAACTGATATTCAAACGATTACAGTCAAAAATGTGTTGTATTATGTCACTGTACACTACGGTTGCACCAGATATGAGTGTCACTGTGCACTGGCAAAAGTTGGCAGAGTAGATGCAATAGGCCTCACACACACGCCTGTAGGCAGGCAATTCCTATTCAATCTATTACAGTCAAAAAAGTGTTGTTTTATGTCACTGTACACTACGGTTGCACCAGATATGACGTATCACTGTGCACTAGCAAAAGTTGGCAGAGTAGATGCAATATGCTTCACACACACGCCTGTAGGCAGGCAATTGCGATTCAATCTATTACAGTCAAAAAAGTGTTGTTTTATTTCACTGAGCACAATATAAGTTGTTAGGTGTTAGCCTGTCACACACACACACTGGCAGGCAGGCATATGCAATTAGATTACACAGAAAAAAAATATAAAATAAAATAAATGATGTTCTAGCCCTAAAAATTGCTTTTTGGGTTGCTGTCCTTGCAGCAGATATCAGATGAGTCCTTCAGGTCTGTAGTGCAAGCTAAATACACAGCCTGGCTATCTATTTCTCTATTAAATCTCCAGCAGCTACACTATCTGTCCTCTCACAACGAATGCAGCTTCAGAATGATTCTAAAATGTATGCTGTCCTTCAGATGGAAGGCCCTGGAAGTGAGTGTATGCTGCTGATTGGCTGGAATGTGTCTGCTGACTGTGAGGTGCAGGGTGCAAAATTTCCCTTAATGATAAAGAATAGGGGGCAAACCCAAAAGCGCATGTGTTCGCCGCCCGACGCGAGCGAGAACATTCCAAAATCGCCTCGAATAGTCCGCGGGCGAACTGTCCGCGACATCTCTAGTATTAACACATTGATTGCTGGGATCGATATAACACAGAAATTACACATGAGATAAAGTATTTTTTTGAGCCGATTTGCGAGCTTGAGAAAGTTGTGCTATTAATTCTAGGACCCAACATCACTTTCCCTTTTAATAAAAGTACAGTAGTGTATGTATATTTGCATTTACAGTGCTATGGATTTAACTTTACCGCCCCACGCTGTTCCTCTCTATTCCTCATTGGCTTCTTGGCTCCATTTGTGGGTTATGGGGTTGAACACCAGTGATTTAGATGCAATTTAAAATCACAATTGGAACGTATCGGTTACAGGTTTGACAGATTAAAGGATTTGCGATCTCGTAAGTCAAATACTCGCGTTCTGTAGGTTTTCTTACTTTACCCCGCAAGTCTTGTGGGCTACGTTACAAGCTACTTTTTTACACATTAGGGGAATTTAATGTGGCTAAATGTCCTTCTCTGTATAGAAACAAATGCTTGTAATGTTATATTTGGACATTATATATTCAATTTTAATGTCCTTCTGTGGAAAAGCAAGTGTCTTATATGTGGACATTATTTGGTTAGCACTAAACAGATTTGAAATGTTACATCATTTAAAGAAGTATTTTTCATAATGCTACAACTTCTTTATTAACTAAGAATATACAGCGGTCCCTTGTGTGGTGTTACAAGCTCTATAAAATACTGTTGTATCTTTTACATATATATATATATATATATATATATATATATATATATTTGCTCTGCTGCCAACTTTAACCTTTATTTCTGGTATTGTTACTTTGTTTAATTGTATATTCAAACAACCAAATCTTCCACACCCTCAGCACCTCTAGTACCTTAAGCACAATTTATAAAAATAATATTATTTCTTTCCACTTATTTTTTACATTCAGTGTTCTCTGCAAGAAATTATAATAATATCCATGCCTACTATTTATTTAAATGATTAAATTTCAATTCAGCCAATTAAATAGGGCTCGATATAAGCACGCAGCATATTTTTTTTACAGAAGTTTTTAGTTAGTGAAGATATTGCTTTTGGATAGAAGTCCACTAACTAAAAACTTCTGTAAAAAAAATATGTGCTTAAAAAGAGCCCTATTCAATTGGCCAAATTGCAATTTAATAAGGCTGTAGGTTTTTTAAGAAAAATAAAGATGATATTTTAACCTTTGAGTTAAAACCTTCAAGTCTCATTGATTCAGTTTAATTATTTGATTGTAGTGTGCCTCCTAATGGGGAGTTTTCTAGTTTGATTCAGTTTAATTATTTGATTGTAGTGTGCCTCCTAATGGGGAGTTTTCTAGTTTGTTTTGTGTATCAATTACATCAAGAGTTTTTTATTCATATAATACTCAAAACTATATTAAAGGGGTCACGTTACTTAAAAATGTCTCAGAAAGATAATATAATTAGTACATACTACAGTAATATAAAAACTAGATATAATAAAGGTATGGTTTGTATTTTTTACTACTATCCCCATTTTTAGGATTCTAAATGGCTTGTTTCTTTTCAAATTTTGCTGTACACAGAACAGAGCATTGTGTACTCACCTAATCAAACAAAACTAAATAATAACCTAAATGTAATAGCATAGAAAGCAAACAGACATACAGTACTGTGACCGTTTGGCCCTTAGATGATATGACAAGCAAGTGGAGTATGGAGTTCTTCACAGGAGTGACGGAGTTAAAACTTCTGAAGAACTCCTAATTAGTGCAACTTCCCTTTAAAAGCCTGGAAAGCAGACATGGAAGGGGGTGTGGCTGGCTAGGCTCTGGGCAGGTTGTGTGCTGCCGCCAGAAGCAAGCCACAGAGTGGAAGAGTGACTACAGACTCAGGAGGTGAAAGTACAAGGAAGCCAAGTAAGTGAAGGGATTATTGAAGATCCCCTGCAGTTAGGCCCTGTTTGGCCTAGCAGAGTGAGGCCAGTGAGTGAAGGCCTCAGTCTGAAGCAAGCTAAGAAGGACGCTTGTAGTTTTCTGCCATTGAGAGGAACGCAGTACTTTTACGTAGTCTGCTGGAAGCAGAAATTGTACCAGGCTGAGAGGAGCCTGAAAGTTTACAGTCAGGAGTAAAAAGGCTGTTTGGTTTGCTGACAGAGGCCCTGAATGAAGGTTCCAAGACCTTTTATGCCCCAGGGAAGAGACTGAGAGATTAACGAGGGAAGTTAACACAAGTTATTGTTGTGATAGCCAAGGGTCTCTGGGGTGAAGCATACGGGAGAGACGGGCGGGACCGATGCTTCATCCGCAGCTACAAAGATAAAGACGCGGAAAAGACTATTTGTATCCTGGCCACAAGGTGGCACTCTCACAAGTCTAAGGGACTATTTATATCCTGGCCACAAGGTGGCACTCTCACAAGTCTAAGGGACTATTTGTATCCTGGCCACAAGGTGGCACTCTCCCACCTCGCAGAGACTGTTAAACTTATAATTTCTCCGGCGCAGAGAAGCTGCCCGGATATAGTCAGGGTGTTCCTGCATGTTAGTCAGCATGTTTACGTAGATGTTTTTTTTCCGTTATTTTAAGCAGAGCTACTGCTTCAGTTGTTACTTGCATTTTGTCAATAAATCAGTTTGCTGCATTTCAAGCAAGTATCAGTCTCTTCTTCAAGTAACCACCGATTTACACGACCATCCTGGTCACAGTACATATACATTTTGGTGCCTTATCACTAAAGAGCTGGCACGTAACATGGGCCCCTCACCTTGTACATTTGTATATAGTTGTAGAATTCCCCTGTTTACTAATAAAGTTTATTTATTTTCCCCCTTTTTTTTTTTCTTTTTTTTTTTTTATTTCTACTTAAGAATGATTTTTTGTCCCCCTGGTTCAGTTTTTTGATTTTTCTTATGTATCCACCTAACCAAGAATTTTTATTACAAATATAGAACCATGATTTACGTATAATACAGAATATAGGTAAGGCAATGATATGCTCCATGGCCTGTTGAATAGTATTTGACATACCTATGTTAACATCATTTTAAACCTAAATCATGGGAGTCCTAAAAGAGAGGAATTTTAGACACTGGTGTAAACCAATGTAAGTTATTTTTATTATTATTATTTAACTGGGATGTACAGAAGAATATGAAGTTAGCTATATTTTTATGTACCAATAATTTGCATGCATTAGTGGTGAGCATGCAGTAGATTGATATACCTGTAAGATAAAAAAACAATACAGAGATTGTTATATGTGTATACCTGTCGTGTACAGAGTTTCATATACTTGGGATTGGGGGTTGGTCCATGTACTTGAAAAGGCATAAGACAACATAGACCTTACATACATCCCTAACTCCTCTGAGCAATCAGAGGATGGGAGGAGATAATAAAGTGGTGAAGAGAATAGATAATGTCAGTAGTCATGAAGAAACAAAATAAATAAAGGTGATGAATAGAGAAGGGAAGGTTCATGGATGTCACTGATTTTGGAAAAGTAAGCATGAATATGTTTATGAGCAACCCTTGGAGGAAGTCGGAGGTTCAGATTTATATCCCTTTTGACCAGTGAGCACGTTATCTCTTTTCTATCTTCAAATAAAAATGTACATTTAGTAGAGACATTTAATCCCTTAATATTGCCTTCTGCGTGTAGCACACTGACAATGTCATGTGTAGAGGTTAACATTGTGTAACTAATTAGGCAGGTGGCCAATGAGTGAAGTGCCATCTCTAATGGTAAATCCACCTTGGTCTGTATGAATATGTGTATGAAAATGTTGTTTATGGAATAAATGGGGCCCTTCAATAAATTTCGAGTTTTTAGCATGAGCATTATGCCATTGGGAATCATTTGCAATTTCCTTGACTGCTACTATCACACTGATACAATTTGCTTTGTAGACTTAGTTTTAACCATGTGGAGAAATGCTTCAAAGATAAGAGTAATTGTATCAGAGGTTGTGAGCTCAAATAGAACTTGCCATCTTTTTTAAATAACATTTTTGATTTAGTTCACAAGGTCCAGCACCTACAATACAAGGATAAACAATAGGTAATGGATGTAAGACAACTATAGATTCTCTAGTGCACAGGTAGTCTTGTTCTTTCAGTCCCATGGACTTCAGTGACTTTGATCCATAGTTGGACCTCCATTCAATTGAAAATTGCAACAGTTACAGAGCAACTCAATTGATCAAGCTCACAGCTACCTGGCCAAAAGCCTAAACGATAAACCATGCACCCGTAAGAAGTATTTCAGGCCATGATCATGATCAATTAAGCAAGACCGTAACTACTGATTTAGAAACAGACAATAGTAAATGGGACCGTTATCATGACATCAGTAAAACATTGCGTTTAAACATCTATCAATTAGCGTTTAGAAGTCCGATATGCGATCAGACTTGCAATCCGGCAGTATACAAAATAATAAAAATATACTGTTCTAGTCCATGTGGGTGGGTGTATTAACTCCTTGATTCCCGAGATTGATATAACACAAAATTAAAAGGTAAAATAATTATTTTTATTGCAGATTTGCAAGATTGTTGTGCAATGAATTCTAATGTCTTTCATCGCTTTCTCCATCTTTTAAAGTGTAGTATTGCTTTTTTTTTTGCTTTTACAGTGCTGCGAACAGGGGTTTAAACCCCTTGCGAGTCCTATCTGGTACTCGTAGGATTTTCTTCTACATATGCCATTTACAGGTTTGAAGGCAATTGTGGACTTATAGAACTTGAGTAGTAATTTAATAGCGATTTGCGATTGTAACATTTACAGGCATGAAAGATCAAAGGCTTAGATGGGTCGGAGTAACAATTTTGACAACCGCAGGGATTGTTAGCTTCTAGCCCGCAAACCGTTTACGGCTAGTGAAAAGATGTCAATGGAATAGTAACTTATTTTACAGGCTCCATTACGGGCTTTTGTAACTACAATTTGCTCAACTGAATGGAGTCCTTGGTTTATTCCCACTATACTGTTATATGTGTTACCATTTGAAGCAAATAAACATATTATTTAAGAAAGGAATTGGTCTGACTTAAATGTGCAAACTTGAAAATTAGAACAGTGATGCAAGGAATATATACCTGAGGATAGCCATACAACTGTGTGATTCCTGCAACTGAGTAGGTTATTGAAGACAGAAGGTGCCCAACAAAAGCAATTGGAGACTTATTGCTTTCACAGATGTAATTTGGAGTTGGCTGTTCCTTTCCTGACAGAAGACTCAATGTACTATGTAATGCAATTAGTTCATTGGTACAAACATCATAGATCTGGAATCCCAAGGTCACATTGGGCAAAAGCAAGGTGCTGTTGTTGATCTCTTCAGTTGCATATATAAATGATAGTAGATGTTGTACGTAGTGAAATAACAGACTGCAAGTATAAAATAATTACAAGAGAACATGTTTATTTGATAATATCTATCTATTTTTGAAGCTGATAATTATGATTAGATATTGTGGGGTATTTACGGTGTTGTAAACACACTTACATCAAATAAATCAAGAATATTAAGTGGTGCGCAATAGATAAAAACTTTGGTGTAATTACATTTTTTGTTTAAACAGTAATTATCCAAACTTTTGATACAAGAAGATGAAAATCTCTTGTAATAATACTTTGTACAGATACTTCTTCTTTTCCTTAGTTCTTGATGGTAGTTGAAACAGGAGTCATCTTACATCTGAGAGTTGTGCTTTGCAATTCTCAAGAATGCCTTCCTGGAGTGGATTTATATATTCATAATCACTAGAATAAAAAAGGAAGAGTGCAAAAAAAATAAAAGATGGTGAAGTACATTCCAACAACTTTTATTTGATACTAATAATATACTGTATATACCCACAGGACTATATTTGGAATCTCATATCTATCCATATTGATGTTCACAGATCTTTCCACAATAGATGTTCAAGAAATACTGCTTAACAAAAGAAGAAATATTGCTTGTGATAACATTTTACAAACAGTTATGTTACCAGAGAAAAAAAGAGGATATTGTCCTTATCCACATTGCTGGAATAATATCATGGAGTGAGCAAAATGATGTAAACACCTTTCCTTCTCTCCTAAAAATTATATAAAAGTAGAATATAATCAGAACAATGATGCTCCTCTCCTCACCAAGCGTTTTGTTAAAAAATGTCCTCTAGGGATAATTGTTGCTCTAACTATTGTGACAAGGATGGCAGCCTTGCCTTGTTCATCAAGGTGACTTAATCGCCTTCGGCTATCCCTACTCACATAGAGAATCGGCAGAGACTTCTGGGCACTGGTTTACTTTTTATTATGCAAACAAAACGATAAATGAAAATAGCTTAATGCAGCACGAAAATGGACTAGTTCACAGCTTAGTTCCCTCACTAGCCCTGAAAACCGCTTCTTGGTTCTCTTGGAGGAGTGATACCTTTAAGTCAGTCTCTCTCTCCCAGCTTCTCAGCTGCAACGGACCCTCTGCAGGTCCTCTCCTCTTGCACCAAACAGTCTCTCTTGGAAATCTTGTTGCAGTCACACAGACTGATTCCCATGCTGCTCTGGCACCCACTCTGTAAGTCCAGCAAGGTCCTGACCAGGAGCTGTGTCTCTTTCTCCTCCCAGTTCACGCTGAATACTCTGTGTCTCATGTTGGGATGCTGGCTGTACAATCCAGGCAATCCTCACTCACTTGCCAGTGTCTCTCAGTCTTGCAGTCTGTATTTCAAGCAGTCTTAATGCCTCATTTCACAGCTTATCCCAGCTCTCAGGCTCCAACAGCAGCAGTGCTGTGAAAGGTTCTCAATTCCCAGTTTCTTCAAAGCTCCACACAGACTCCTCACTGCACTTAGGCCAGAGCCTAGTCAGCAGCCCCTCCCATGTCTGCTTTCCAGGCTTTAAAGTGAGGCTCCAGCAGGACCAATTAGGAGTTCTCCAGAAGTTTAACTCCGAAACTCCGGTCAAGAACTCTTCACACCCTGTCCCTGACACCATCCTCAAGGGGGCCAATGGTAACACTATGTATTCTATCAGCAGTACTTTTATTCAAGTTTTATGTAAAAAAAAATTAAGAAATGATTAAATGTTTTACATAATTTTACCCACTTTAGGGTACTATATCAGCAATGTGGATATGTTTTTCAATATCCTTCTCTTTTTAATATATTTTCCTCTTATTCCTATGGTAATATATAAGATTGGAAAATTGTATTACAAGCCATATAACTATTTCTTCATTATTTATTGCGACCACATCTCCATATATCTATATGGATACAGATTTGCAGCCTTATTAAATTGCAGTTCAGCCAATTGAAAAAGGCTCTATATAAGCACATAGCATATTTTTTTTACAGAAGTATTTAGTTAGTGAACTTCTATTCAAAAGCAACCTATTCACTAACTAAAAACTTCTGTAAAAAAAGATGCAATGTACTTATATAGAGCCCTTTTACATAGGTCAAATCACAATTTAATAAGGCTGATAATTCCTAATATAATCCTATGAGTACATATATTATTAGCATCAAATAAAAGTTGTTTGAACGTACCTCACCCTCTTTGGTTTCTTGTGCTCTTCCTTTTTTTATTTTAGTGATCAAATAAAACAATACTGCTCAACATTATTTATTCAAAATAACTCTTTATTTTTTTTACTGTATGCATAGATCTCTGAGTTACAATATTTATGTGTAACTCAGTGATTCTTCTGACAGTCTCCCCTCTATGTGTAACAAAATCAGTTTTCCTTGCTTGACTGTGTCGGTCTTGAAAGGAATAAAAACCCAAGCTTCCGGCACATGTGCATGTATATATTTGTTGCAACAGCAAACAAACAATTAGCTTGTTCCTTTGGTTTCCGCAGACATGCAGCCATCAAAAGAAAACAAAACTTACATTTGTTAATACAATGAAGAGAATATAAACATTGGAAAGGAGCTCGTAATTAATTGTCCTTTCAGCACCTGAGAGCTCTCAAGCATCTCTCTGACTGACAGTCCCAAAGCTCAATGACTCCTTCAGTGCTGCAAAACTGCCCCACACCACCAAGGAATTTAGACACATTGAGGTAAAACTATACCCTTATTAAAAATTCTGAAACATTTAAAATGCCATCACTTAAAATATTTTTTACAGCTCCTCTACATGATGGCGCAGAATCATGAGTTCAGAGTAACATTAAAGGGTGAATGTAGTTCACAATTTATCTACTTTATATTTTAAGGCCATGTTTTATATATATATTATTTTTTATTTTTTTTAAGTTTCTTTTTTGCATTGGAAAACAATTAAATTAATTTAAGAACATCACTACTATTGCAATCCTTAAACAGACCAAAAACAGTGCATTTAAGATGTGTTAGCAGTACTGGTGAATAGAAGAGTCTCTTACAGAACCGGTTACATAGTAATTGATGTTGAAAAAGGAGTTTTAGCCCATCAAGTTGAACCTTTTAAGATCTCCTCTGATCTGCAATATGCAGATTAATTGTTAATTGATCCAGAGGAAGGAAAACAGAACAAAAAAAAACAAGTGGATAAAAAAATGAATTCCTTCCTGACCCCAGATACTGGTGATCGGATCCCTCCCTGAATCAATACTCTCTCTCTAATTAACCATAATATATGTGATTTGTTTTATTTTTTTGTTAAAAGTGTTAAATTTCAATAATGGTATAATAAAAGCATGAGCTTGTTCTAGTCCAGAGCCTCATAGATAATAAATATCTGTGCTCCTGTATTTACTGTCAGGACAAAGGAGGGAATAATCTTGCCCCTGTCTTATTTCAAGGCAGGTACCAGTCATATCAAAACTTAAATATGAACTTGCAAGGTTTCTAGAAATCATTCAGTGTGTGTGTAATTAACTAAATAGAACAAAGCACAGTATTCAAGCAATACTGGAGCCTTTTTCTGCTCATTTTATTAAATTAAACATCCTGAATTTTAAGACATTTTGCAAAGAAAAAAAAATAGGCTAAACATGACTTACCCTTCACAGATTGGCGGTGTTGGAATTTCTGAGAAACTTGCCTTTTTTTCATTACATCCAAAAGAAATGTGCAGAATTCCACCTAAAATAATGTCTCCTTCTCTGAAGTAGCTCAGAGGATGATACTTGTTGCTTATTTTACACATATTCTTGTAACTGGAGCACTTTCCAAGGTCAGCAGTAAAAGCTTTCAAGACTTCCAGAACCAACCACAAATACAGAACTTTTCTTAAAAAGAGCAAGCAATCAGTACTCATCTTATCTGAAATGGTACGGGGATAGTTGGTAAATAATTTCTAATGTGAAGTTAAGCAAGTAGTAATGAAAATGTATATTAATGTTCCTGCTCCAAGATTAAATCTCTAGATCACGTATGCATCAATAGCTAAGCATTTTATAAGGTTAGTTCTGTTTTATAATTACACACATGTTTATTTTTTAATATAGTGGGTTAGTCAAAGTAGAATGTGACAAAATAATTATTGCTGGTCTTTAATTCTGTGGAGAATCTGGAGACATTTACTGTATAATTTTCTTATCTCCAGATATAATGCTATAAGTTGGTTTTATGTATATTTTTGTGACCTGGCCTATTTTGGATTCATGTTAGAGATGTCAATGCACCTGGAGGTTTTCAAGCTTTCATTTATATTTGCACTTTACTAAGAAATATGTCCTGTCTACTTTGTTAAATCTTAAGTTTATTAGAACAATTTTAATGCACTATTTCCCCCCCACAAAGATAAGCAATTTTAATAAATAAATAAGTAAACAACAACAACAAAGTTAGAGGTGCTCAATTTGAGAATGGAAAATACCTTAAGTAGGTTTGTACTATAGGTCTGGTTACCTACTCGGAGAGCAACCTCTTCACAGGGAGAAATATCCTGTAGTATATCAGTCTGGTCTCACTCAAAAGAGTGACCCAGCCCCGAAATAGCAGGCAATTCTACCCTGAACAGGGCTGAACAGGAGAAACAGCAAATCCCAGATGTCCCTCATCAGTGAGGCCCAGTGAGCAAGGAGTCCACATCTGGTTCCCCCTATCATCCTTATGGTGAGAAAACCCCCTAAGGGTGATTTGAATACGCAACAACAAAATTAGAACACCTCTGACTTACCCTTAGGAATTAACCTCCCTGGCGGTCTGATTATGTCAGTATTTGGTGCAGGTCCTCCGTTCTGAACCCCACCCCCAGGTCCCCCATTCTGATCTCCTCCCCCCAGGTCCCCCATTCTGATCCCCCCCCCACCCCCCAGGTCCCCTATTCTATATGGGTGTCAGACGGAGGACACGCATGGCTCGAGGTTACCTCTTTAGGTACGGAAAATGACCCTGCCAGGAAGGTTAATCTCCCTAAGAGGTATAGGGGACTCCAGACGTGTACCCCTTGCTCACTGTGCCTTTGGGAGTTCAGCTACACCTCACTGGTGAAACCCAATGAAGGCTGCAACGTACGTTTGGTTTTTGCTGTTTCTCCTGTTCAGGGTAGTATTGCCTGGTATTTCGAGCCTGGGTCACTCTAGTGAGTGGGATCAGACTGATATACTACAGGATATTTCCCCCTGTGAAGGTCACAAGTAAGCTAAAAGAGGTTGCTCTCAGAGTGGGTTATCATGTCCATAGAACTAACCCATTAAGGTTAGTTCATTCTCTGAATGAGCACCTCTGACTTTGTTTGTTGTTTTGTTTAAATAAATAAACAAATAATAATTAAACTCAGCAACTACGGCCACAGATCCAGAAAAAATACACTTACCTAACATATGAATAATTATTACATTTTATGAAAAACTAGGATTTTTTTTAAGTTTATTCATTTTCTTATCCAGATGGACATCATATATTCAGTTAGTAAGAGAACAAACATTGGTGCAAAAGTCTTTCAAAAAGGAAACAGTGCCTGCGCTCTGTCTGAACCTCCATTTCCTGTTTATCTTAGATTGAACCAGTAGGATATAATAAATTAACATCATATTTAATAAGGGGAACATATAAAGGAGTAGTCTCACTAAACTAGAAAACCAAATCATTCCCAAAACGGACTCTATATTCAAATTGCCAGGCCATATATTTGTACGGAAATAAATAATCAGCTTTCAGGTAATGAATCTTATAGAAACTTACAAGGAAAAATTATATTTAGTATTTCCCTAAAATATTTAAGCCCATGATCTTCTAGAGCAGTTGATACTGCAGATGAGCCTGCAACCTTCTGTAATATAGAATAAAAAGTTGCTGTTTCTTGGAATTATCTATCATCATAAATTGCTGAGCAGTTATTAATATTATATTTTATTTGTATCGCACCAACATATTCCGTCGAGCTGTACAGGGGAAAAGGACAATGAAGCATACAATATTAACAAACTGCAGACAATGGAGTGTCTTGTTTTGAGCTTCGAATCTTCATCTTTTTCAAAAGCACCCTACAAGATTGGAAACTCACTACTAACAATCTAAAGCAAAGCTTTTGTACAATAAGTTTCCTAAAGAGCTCAAGTCCACAAAACCTGTGATTTCGATTACTTGATCATACAACTTTAGCTTGACTGGAACTAGTAATTTCTTGGGATGACATGGAGGAGATGGTATCTTATCTGATGGGCGCTCATGAACATTGTGACATTTCACAATTTTCCCGGATTTGACTTGATGACCTAATTTTTCACAAAAGAAACATAGGGCCTCATGAAATTGTCCATATTGTAGTTACTGAAGCCTGTAACGGAGGCCGCAAAAATTACTGCTATTAAATTGGCCTCTTTTAGCTACCCGCAATCGATCTGCGGGTTACATGCTGAAAAGTAACTGCGGTTGTCAAAATCGTATATCCGATCCATCTAAGCCTTTGATCTGTCAAGGCCGAAAAAGTTATAAATGCTAAAATAGCAAATAGCTATTAAATTGCTATAATTCCTCAAACCCGCAATTTCTTTAACACCCGTAAATGGGAAAAAATCCTACGGGTACTAAAGAGGACCCGCAAGGGGGTTAAACACCTATTAGTAGCACTGTAAAAGCAAATATAAACACACTACTGTACTTTAAAATTCGGGGAAAGCGATGAAAGACAAAAGCTATTGCACAACAGTCTCAAGCTCGCAAATCTGCAATTGAAAAAAAATATTTTTAGTGTAATTTCCATGTTATATTGATCTCAGCAATCAATGGGCTAATACATATAACTGAACTTGCATGGACTAGAATATTAGATTTATTGATTTTTTCATATTGCAACATTTCTGGATTGCGAGTCCGATTGCAATTCAAACTTCTAAACACTAATTGATTGTGGTTTAAAAGCCATGTTTTACTGACGTAATGATGATGGTCTGTATTTAATATATAATGTGAAATATTTCTTTCTAATTTACATGTAAGTTACAAAGGAATAAAATGTATAACCATGTGATAATGTGAAAAAAAAGCGTGACAAAGGTAACAGTCTTAATTAGACAGTCTTAATATATTAACAGTAAACAATATTGCTACAAAATTGTTGCAAAACCTAAAGTGTCAGTGCGAAAACTGAGGTTGCTTCTTTCTCAACAGATCAGAAATTCTTGGGACAGTCTTTGCAATAGCGCAACGAATATCATCTTCTGCAACAAGTCTACTTCTGTATTTAAACTTGATAATCATAAAGCTTTAAAATCCTATTTCATAGAGATATGTTGTTGGAAATGGAAGAAGCGGCGCAACACAATCTCAGACAGAACAGGATATGACTGCAAATACTTGATCCATAATTTATTAACTGACTTTGAAGAGAAATCATTTTTTGCTGCATCTCTGGTAATGAGTTCAATGAACTTCTCTTGTGCTTTCTCAGGAGCATCTTCAACTTTGACTGTGAATGGACTTCTAGCAAGTGCAAATGGGATGTCAGGTAAAACTGGAAAGTACAATGAAATTTCTTTCGCAACCATTAGCAAGTGTTCTATGACAGAACGTATCATTGTAATCCTTTTGTCAAGTTCAACGCCATTTTTCTCAAAAATAGCAGATAAGTTGGGCAACATGTAAGTTCTATTTTCCTCTCTGCGAACTGCTAACTGCTCCCTCCCTCTCCCTCTCTCTCTCTCCCTCTCTCTTCCTCTCTCTCCCTATTCTATTGGTCCCTTATACCATATTTTATTGTTTTCTTTTAGCCCCAAATTTTACCTGCATCTGAATTTCAGAAGGCCTCACTGGTAACTCTGAATTCTGGGAGTTCTGTACACACCATCAGCCCCAACTTTTAACTGCATCTGGTTTCAGAAGGCCTCACTGGCTACTCTGAATTCTGTGAGTTCTGTACACACCATCAGCCCCAAATTTTACCTGCATCTGGTTTCAGAAGGCCTCACTGGTTACTCTGAATTCTGGGAGTTCTGTACACACCATCAGCCCCAAATTTAGCCTGCATCTGGTTTCAGAAGGCCTCACTGATTACTCTGAATTCTGTGAGTTCTGTACACACCATCAGCCCCAAATTTTACCTGCATCTGGTTTCAGAAGTCCTCACTGGTTACTCTGAATTCTGGGAGTTCTGTACACACCATCAGCCCCAAATTTTACCTGCATCTGGTTTCAGAAGGCCTCACTGGTTACTCTGCATTCTGTGAGTACTGTAGACACCATCAGCCCCACATTTTACCTGCATCTGGTTTCAGAAGGCCTCACTGGTTACTCTGAATTCTGGGAGTTCTGTACACACCATCAGCCCCAAATTTTACCTTCATCTGGTTTCAGAAGGCCTCACTGATTACTCTGAATTCTGGGAGTTCTGTACACACCATCAGCCCCAAATTTTACCTGCATCTGGTTTCAGAAGGCCTCACTGGTTACTCTGAATTCTGGGAGTTCTGTACACACCATCAGCCCCAAATTTTACCTGCATCTGGTTTCAGAAGGCCTCACTGGTTACTCTGAATTCTGGGAGTTCTGTACACACCATCAGGTATGGAAAAGACCTTGAAAGCTGCATCTGCCCAGGAGCCAATATCTTTTATTAATATTTCTAATTTCATATGCTTACTGTATCTTGCCTCGCTTTACTCCTCCTTCCCCCTTTTATGGCCTGTATAATTTGCCTAGATCTCCTCCTTTCCACATGTCTTGGCATTTCCTCTCTGCGAACTGCTAACTGCTCTCTCTCCCTCTCTCTCTCCCTCTCTCTCCCTGTTCTATTGGTCCCTTATACCATATTTTATTGTTTTAGAAGGCCTCACTGGTTACACTGAATTCTGGGAGTTCTGAACTCACTCCCTGCCACTCACCCTCCAACCCCATTTCTGATTAAATATATAGTGAAATGGGAATCACCTGACTTTCCTACTTGCATATATTATCTCACCACTAGGGGCAGACAACATTTTAAATGCTAGAGCCCTCACCTCTGTTCCTTCTCTCTCTCTCTAAATGAAAAACCTTTCTAACTTTCACTTCTCTTATGACCCTTTTTATTCCTTATCTGTTTAATCTTTCCCTGACTTCTGCCCCTTCCATTCCCTTTAGATTGTAAGTGGCGAGTTTTCAGTCTTCTAGGATGCTTTGGGAAAAAGCACTTTCTGCAAAGATTCTAAGCTCAAAACAGGGTCCTCCATTTTTGGAATTTTGTTAATGCTGTATTTTCCCTTGTTTTTATCCCCTGTATTGCGCTACGGAATATGTTGGCGAGTTACAAATAAAAGTTAATAATAATAATAATAATAATATTTTCATCCAATTTTGTTGCCAAAGTTGAAGTTTCATTTGGAATGATCGGATCTTTTTAGACAAATCAAGGTATGTTGCATTTGGTACTTGAAGTGATAAATTTAACCAGTTTAAGATTGCAAAGATATCAACCAAGTAAGCTATTTTCTGCAGTTCATTTTCATCACTGAAAAATGCTTCGAACTGTAGTTTTGCTTTCTGATTAAAAACGTTTTTAGTTCATCACGAAGATCAAAAAAACGTCAAAAAACGTTTTAAAACTTTTCCTCTTGACAACCATCTCACATCAGTGTGAAATAACAGGCCATTTTTGGGCGGATCCAACTCATTACAAAGTTTCAAAAACAGTCGACTGTTTAAAGTACTCGCTTTGACAAAATTGACGGCACTTACAACGCTTTTCATTACTTCTTGTATCTCTTGTGGCAGCGTCTTCTTTGCTAACATTTGTCGATGAATTATACCGTGAGTGGCTTTTGGGGACTCATTCAATACCAAACGTTGATATCCAGACTGACATCCTAGCATAGCTGGAGCACCATCTGTGCAAACACCACAAACCTTTTTCCAAGAGATCTCATGCTTTTCCAGAAATTAACCAGTTGTGTCAAATACATCACGTGCATTAGTTCTCATTTCAAGAAGTTTGCAAAAAAGAAACTTATCTTTAAAGTCTCCAATCATTAATATACCTCACATAAACCAGTAATTGAGAACAGTTTACAACATATGTAGATTTATCAAGCTGGATGCTAAATATTCCAAGTGGAGCAGATTTCATATCCTGGATTAGCTGATTAATAATATCGGAAGACACTACTAACAGTGATGTTAGATAAGGAAATTGCACTCAATTTTGTAACAAACTTGGCTCCAATCATAAGTTGAACAATTTCTTTGACTGCTGGCAACAGCAAATCCTCAGCAATGGTGTGAGGTTTCTTAGCTCTGGTAATTTTGAGAGCAGCCAAATATGAAGCTTCAACGGTTGCTAGGTTTTGCTGGTGGTAATTTCTGTCAGTATCAAGACTGGTTTTCTTGACGGCATCAGCCTTCATGGCAAATTTTGGATGCTTGCTATCAAAATGACGTTTGGGCTTCATAGATTCGGCCGATAGAACTTTATAACAATAACGCATTTCAGTTTCTCAGTTTCTGCTACAACTATTGAAATAAAACCATACTTTCAAAAAATCGTCACTATAGTTTCTTTTCTTAACATTCTTCTCTCCATGATCCATTATCATGGGCTTGCTAATGAACATTATATAAGAATAGTTTCAATAACAACAATAGAATTGAACTGTCCTGCTCTAAGACGCGCTATGATGACATCAGACACTGACATCAGTAAGCATTGCGGCAGAGCAAGAGAGACCTCCAGTGGCTTCAGCTTGTGGAGGGAATGAAACAACTGTAGACTGAGGAATTGAAATATAGCTTTTATTATTCGTTAATAAAAAAAGTATTTTTTATGAATACTTTTTGTTCTTAAAATAGGGGATTTAGTTGTATTTCACTAATTCTAAATAATTATATTTCCTTAGGTTAATACCTTTTCTTTTCTTTCAATTTTTAGTGCTTGCTTATAGTGAAGCAGGTTAGTAGCATAATCATCATTGTGTGCATATCATCAGTGCTGTAATGCTTTATTAGCAATTGCAGTGTGATGGTAGCTCTGCTAACTTTAATGTTGCAATCCTAATCTGGGCTGCTCTGTTTGCAGGTCGATGCTCCTCCTCAAACAAGCTCGGTGCCCTCTGATGACGTCGGCTGGTCACCAATGAGGTTTTAGGCGAAACCTGCCAAATCGTCATTCGAGCCCTGATGGGGTCGTGACCCACCGGTTGAGAACCGCTGGTCTAAATTGTAATTTACAGCCTTGCTTAATTCATTATGTTCACGCCCTGAAATGCTACATACGGAAGCATGGTTTACAATTTTGGAATTTCACCCATGTAGTTGAGGGCTGTTTCAATTTAATCGCTCTGAAACTTTTGCAATTTTCAAGCCCGCAGACTTACGGGCTATTTGAAGGCAATGGAGCAGTTCATGCTGGTGGAGACAATGTATAGGTGAAGTTTAGCCACAACGAAAACTGACTGAGGACCTTTTTTGGAAGTGTGAGCCAATGTGTATAACCAGACTAGTCATTTATTTTATGCTGCTGGAGGTTTATAGTGGCCAATTTCATCCTTAATACAGACCATTGTGGTAGATGTCCCAAAGAGATGCTTGATCCCAGGAGTCTTCTACTTTAGGAGTAGATTCCTATGCACAAGACAGTGCAGACTTGGCAGAACGGATAGTGTCGAGTAGAAGCTAGAGCTTACTAGCATTAAAGGTATTATAGACATAGGGCCTTATTTAATTGCAAGCACACATGCCATTTGTATGCAGGCTTGAAATTTGCTACAATTACAGAGCGATTTAATTGAACAAGCCTGCAAATTATGGGCTAAAAGCCAAAATCGTAAACCATGCAATCATAAGTAGAATTTCAGAGAGTGATCATGATCAATTAAGCAAGGCCGTAACTACCGATTTAGAAACAGGCAATAGTAAATGAGACCGTCATCATTACGTCAGTAAAACATGGAGGTTACACATCAATCAATTAGCGTTTAGAGGTTCCATATGCGATAGAACTCGCAATTCAGCAATGAACAAAATAATAAAAATAAATGGTGATACTGTTTTAGTCCATGTGGGTGGCTTGATATGTATTAAGTATTAACTCATTGATTCCCGAGATTGATATGACACCAAAATTATACATGAAAAACATTAATTTATTATTGCAGATTTGCAAGCTTTAGACTGTCGTGCAATTAATTCTAATGTCTTTCATTGCTTTCCCCATCATTAAAAGGGCAGTGTTGATTTTTTATTTGGATTTTACAGTGCTACAAGCAGGAGTTAAACCCCCTTGAGAGACTTTCTGGTACCCGTAGGATGTTCTTCTACATTTGCTGTTTCCGGATGAGAAAACATTTGCAGGCTTGAGGAATTGTAGCAATTGAATAGGGATTTTTGATTTTAGCTATTGTTAAGTTAATATAAGTTACGATTTTGACAACCGCAGAGATTTTCAGTGTGTAACCCGTAGATCGTTTGCTGCTTGCTAAAAGACGCTAATTGAATAGCTCGATTACAGCCTCCAGTAACTTACACTTGTTCAATTGAATAGGAGCCTTTGTTCTTACAGTTTTAATTATAATTTTGGAGACTTACGCTTTTATTAGACTGCGATGATTTCGACTGTATTGCATTTCATACTTTAATCCTAATGATGATTTCACTTACAATATGTGACCCATATTTTATGTAATATACAAGAAGCACCATGATCATATATTACTAACAGTTATTTATTTACAATGAAAGTTGGCCTTTATACAATCAAAACATTTTTCATTAAAGACATCCTCTTTAAAAAAAGAAAAGAAGAAGGTATTATTTTATCTCTTTATATATTTTATCTTATTATATAGATTTTCACACATGTATCTTTATACAATAGTCCTTCAATGAGTCTTAGAGTCTTCAGATTCTAATCCTTTTTTATATACTGTGAAGGCCCTTTGTAATAATGTAATAATCTTATCACAATACTTCTTTATAAACTGTGATCATTGTTAGTGACTGCTGATAAAACACTATTAGTCTTTATGAATAGTCCTTCATTCAGACTTTAACCTTATCAGAACATTTCCCATGCAATATGATGATTGTTCTGTGATAATGCATGGGAAATAGTAGCCAGAGCCACAGAAGGCCTTAAGGAGTAGGCAAGAGATGTGGAAGCTACCCATAACAATGGCACTATGTCCTACAATACACACTGTGCAATGGGCTCAGACAGAATATATAGCCCATAGGACTACCTGACTGGTTGAGCCCATGCCATGTTGCTGACAAGGGGTCGAGTGATAGCACATGCAGCAGAGCACCAGGACCTCAGTCCTAAACAGCACCAATAAACAACAGAAATGGGTCTACCAGGACCCCTCATACCACAGGAAGTGGAATTACAGGAAATGGATCACTTTGTGCATGTGCAGATGCAGACACACACCGCCAGGCCTATCCTGTTGCCTAATCAGTATGTGTGTCCTACTAGCATCCACAGGCCCAGCCCCAGGGTTCCTCCTTGGCCGACTAGGCAGTCTACCAGACCAGGTACCCTTCCTGTCAGTTACTTATTTTGGTATAACTATATGTATAAATCAGTGTTTAGACATTCTTCAATGTAAACATTTTTGTTCCATTTTGCACTGTAAAAAAATTTGATAACTCTTTTGTTATCAGTAAAAAAATCATTGTGAGAATAAATGGTAAACATAATAGCTTATTATTAACATTAATATAAGTAATAGAATATTGATGAATTACTATGAATAAGTCTAATTATTTTCCTATACTTCTTTAATTAGAGCATTGCAGATATACTGTATATGCATATACTTAGCTATATATTAATATTTAGGTATGTGTGCTTGTACATCTCCATATAATAGCCAGGATAGAATGTCAAGAAATAAAATATTTTCATTACACTCTGGAAATTCTGTGCGTAAAGAAGTGCATAATTATGTGCACAAATATACCATCACAACATACAGTGAGGGAAAAAAGTATTTGATCCCCTGCTGATTTTGAAAGTCTGTCCACTGACAAAGAAATGATCAGTCTATAATTTTAATGGTAGGTGTATTTTAACAATGAGAGATATAATAACAAAAAAAAGTTATACATTGATTTTCAGGTCAATGAGTGAAATAAGTATTTGACCTCTTCGACTTAGTACTTGGTGGCAAAACCCTTGCTGGCAATGACAGAGGTCAGACGTTTCTTGTAGTTGGCCACCAGATTTGCACAAATCTCATTAGGGGTTTTGTACCACTCCTCTTTGCAGATCCTCTCCAAGTCATTAAAGTTTCAAGGCTAATGTTTGCCAACTCGAACCTTCAGCTCTCTTCACAGATTTTCTATGGGATTAAGGTCTAGAGACTGGCTAGGCCACTCCAGGACCACCTTAATGGGCTTCTTCTTGATCCACTTCTTTGTTGCCTTGACTGTGTGTTTTGTGTCATTTTCATGCTGGAATACCCATCCCTGACCATTTTCAATGTCCTGGCTGACGTTACATGTCCCCGTCCATTATCCCTTTGATGCAGTGCAGTTGTCCTGTCCCCTTAGCAGAAACACACCCCAAAGCATAATGTTTCCACCTCCATGTTTGACTGTGGGGATGGTGTTCTTGGAGTCATAGGCGGCCTCCTCCTCCAAACACGGCGAGTTGAATTGATGCCTAAGAGCTTGATTTTGGTCTCATCTGACCACAACACTTTAACCCAATTCTCATCTGAATCATTCAGATGTTCATTGGCAAACTTCAGACGGGCCTGTACATGTGCTTTCTTGAGCAGGGGACCTTGCAGGTGCTGGCGGACTTCAATACTTCACGGTGTAGTGTGTTACCAATTGTTTTCTTGGTGACCATGATCCCAGCTGCCTTGAGATCATTAATAAAATCATCTCATGTAGTTCTAGGCTCATTTTTCACCGTTGTCATGATCATTGAAACTTCACGGGGTGAGATCTTGCATGGAGCACCAAGCTGCTTGACGATGGTCTTGTAGCCCATTCCAGCCTTGTGTAGGTCTACAATCTTGTCCCTGACATCTTTGGACAGCTCTTTGGTCTTGGCCATGGTGGAGAATTTGGAATCTGATTGATTGATTGCTTCTGTGGACAGGAGTCTTTTATACAGGTAACAAGCTGAGATTAGGAGCCCTCCCTTTAAGAGAATGTTCATGATCTCAGCTCGTTACCTGTATAAAAGACACATGGGAGCCAGAAATCTTGTTGATTGATAGGGGATTAAATACTTATTTCCCTCATTGACCTACAAATCAATGTATAACTTTATGATATACATTTTTCTTGTTCTTCTTTTTGTTATTCTCACTGTTATAATATACCTACCATTAAAATTATAGACTGATCATTTCTTTGTCAGTGGACAAATGTTCAAAATCAGGAGGGGAACAAATACTTTTTTTTCCTTCACTGTACTGACATTATTGAATATAAAGGCTCTCATTTAGTGTTGTCTTGGCTAATGTATAAAAAAAAAATATGTTAAGATTCTTCTCTGGATTGCTGCCTTATCATGGTGAATGGACTTCTGCACCTCATTGATGCTGTGAGCTATATTAAGATGGGCGTTTCATAGCAGAGAGATCAGATAAATCATGCCTCATTTGAGATAGAACTGGAGCCGCCTCCAGTATCATTGCCAGTATGGATAGGCACAGTACGAATAGCACCAGATCTAATGAAGTGGTTGGGCCAAAGTTGAGAGGATGCCCTGTTGCAGTAGTGTCTGCTGAAAAAAAACAATTCCCTATAGAAACCTGGAACTTCAGATCAAGGCAAACTAAATATGGTCAAACATGAGATGACAGGTTTAAATATTGATATCCTGGGAATTAGTGAACTTAGATTATTATTATTATTATTATTATTAACTTTTATTTGTAATGCACCAACATATTCCGTAGCCCTGTACAGGTGATAGGAACAAAGAAAATACAATATTAACAAACTGCAGAAAATGTAGGCCCTGTTTTGAGATTAGAATCTTTGTAGAAGGTGTGTCTTTCGCTACTTACAATCTGAAGGGAATGTTAGAGATAGAAACCTGGAAAAGAACAGATAAGGCATAGCAAGGGTCTGGAAGAAAGGGACAGTTTTCTCAGGTAAGAAGGTGTGCAAAGTTATAAAGGTTTTCATTTAGTGGTAGAGAGAAGGGATCTGTTATCTCCACCTAGTAGTCACATAATATAACCTGCAAATAGGAATGTAAGGTGATTGTAATTTGACTGTTATAAAGCTACAACAATTGGGGATGGGTGTTTGTGGGGTAGGGTGGGAGGGAAGTGGTTAGTTGCTTTAGGAAAAAATGTTGGTATGGCAAAGTCTCTTTCTTAAATAATATATTAAGTTGCTTCAAGAGAAAATGGTGGTACGGCATGGAATGGTATATTTCATATCAGGCAACCACCAGATCTTCTACTACGTTAAGAACAAAAAAAATGGAGTAGTCCTCATAATCAATCAAAGCTTAGCCAAATCGATGTTTGTTTACAACCCAATAAATGACAGAATGATTTCATTTTGAATTTAGGGTAATCCATTTAACATCACAGTGATCCAAGTCTATGCTCCAACCACGAATGCTGAAGAAGCTGAAGTTTTCCAGTTCTGGAAAGATAGTTAACACCTCCTAGATAGAACACCAAGAAAACTTGTTATTCTAATCATAAGAGATTGGAATGCTAAAGTAGTGAACAAAACCGATGCCTGGAATACTGACAAGTTTGAATTTGAATTGCAAAATACGGGAGCTCAGAGATTACAAGAATTCTGTCAAGATAATTCTCTTGTTATAGTAGACGCCTTCTTCCAAAAGCCTCAGAGATGACTCTACACATGGATGTCATGTATTTTTGGACTTATGGACTCATGGTCTCTTTTTGGTTGACAACCGGTCATGAATGGACACTAGGCCATGTGGTTACCAGATCCAAGGGTTATTCTAATGACCTAAGAGCTTCTAAAAAGACTATGTCACTTGTGAATTTATGTTATTGTATTATGTTGTTTCCCCTGACCACCTTGCACCTTTAAACTCTTATTTATGTGGTTGTGAGACTGGGCTCAGTAGATTTGCAGTATGTTTTATAGTTATTTAATATGTTATGTTGATTACCCTATGTATGTTAAGTACTGTATGTTGTGTTGCTTCTCTATTTGTGTTTGTGATGTTGAATTCTGTATGTTTTGTTCATGAAGATTTAACTGATTTAGATTGTGATGATGTAATCTGTAAATGTCATATTAAGATTGAGTTAGGAAATCTGTCAGTTATGTAATCCTGCTCATGTAAAGTCTGCTCTGACTGAAGTATGTACTATATGCTTCTGACTGGATTAATATATATATAACAAATAAGATATCTTGAAGATATATAGTATGAGGATGGGGGGTTTAGTATGCGGATGGGGAGGGCTTAGGGTGAGGATGGGGAAGGTTTAGGATGAGAATGGCGGGTTGAGGATGAGGATGGGGGGTTGAGGAGGGGGATTGAGGATGTGGGGTTGAATATGGGGGGTTGAGGATGAGGATGGGGGTTGAGGATGGGGTATTGAGGTTGAGGAGGGGGGTTGAGGAGGGAGGTTGAGAAGGGGGATTAGAATGAGGAGGGGGTTTGAGGATGGGTATTAAGGATGAGGATGGGGGGTTGAGGTTGAGGAGGGGGGTTGAGGAGGGAGATTAAGGAGGGGGGATGAGGATGAGGACCGAGGTTGAGGAGGAAGGTTGAGGAGGGTGGTTTAGGATGAGGAGGGTGGTTTAGGATGAGACTGGGCGGGTTGAGGTTGAGAATGGGGGCTTGAGGATGGGGGTTGAGGATGGGGGGTTGAGGATGAGGAAGGGGGTTGAGGTTGAGGAGGGGGTTGAGGATTAGGAGGGGGGTTGAGGAGGGGGTTGAGCATGAGGAGGGGGGGTGAGGGGGAAGTTGGGGACGGTAATAAGGGAGGGGGAAGAGACACAGGGAAGAGAGAGGGGGGAAGAGACACATGGGAGAGAGAGGGGAGAATAGACACAGGAGAGAGAGAGAGAGGGGACACAAGAAAAGGGCACACAAGAGGGGGAAACAGAGGGCACAAGAGGGACACAGGGGCAGCACATTTTCCACACTCTGCTTATACTCGAGTCACTCATTTTTCCCAGTATTTTGTGCTAAAATAGGTGCCTCGGCTTATACTCAAGTCGGCTTATACTTGAGTATATACGGTATATATATATATATATATATATATATATATATATATATATATATATATATTCGATCCCCTGCTGATCCCCTGCTGATTTTATATGTTTGTCCACTGAAAAAGAAATGATCAGTCTATAATTTTAATGGTAGGTGTATTATAACAGTGAGAGACAGAATAGCAACAAAAAAAACAAACAAGAAAAACAAATGTCAAAAAAGTTATAAATTGATTTGCAGGTCAGTGAGGGAAACGAGTATTTGATACCCTACCACTCAGCATGATTTCTGGCTCCCGGGTGTCTTTTATACAGGTAATGAACTAAGATTAGGAGCACTCTTTTAAAGGGAGTGCTCCTTATCTCAGCTTGTTAGCTGTATAAATGATACCTGTTGACAAAACCAATTGAATGCTACAAAGCATTGTGTAATGGTTGCAAATACTTATTCAGAGAAAGTTGACATATTCTTATGTTACTCATGCATACCTCTGAATTAAACATGGTAGTATTGTTAAAAAAAAAAAAGGTTCAACATTGTTTCAAATATAAGTTGCATGTTACAAAGTATTATGCAATGGTTTACAATACGTATTCATCAAAATTCAGCCATTGTTATATTATTCTTGCATACATGAGAATTAAAAGAATTAATATTGTTCAAAAATTATGGTTTACCTGTTGGTGAAAGACAAGTTGAAGGTTAAAAAAAAATATATATATATATTATAAATGTTGTACTTTTTTGTTGAGTGTCAGAGAATCAAGTTGTGTGGCAAACAGCTTTAACAGCATTACAATTGAATTGCTCTGTCACTTTTGATGGGCAAGTCACTAGTAGAGTAAATAACACACATCGATACACATATAGATAGGTCACTACATACACCACCCTACTGACCCTATACCCCCCACCCTACACCTCAACACTTAATAATTACACATAAAACACATTTTTATTTTACCTCACAAATATATACACAAATACTTTGTTTGATTTATACTCATTTTATTATTGGGCTAATTATGAATGGAGGAGAGAGAAGGGAAGAGGACTGGAGAGGTGGGGAGGAGAAGAGGTGAGGAGTGGAGGAGAGGATTAGAGGAGAGGAGGTGTTGAGTGGAGAAGAGGAGGAGAAGAGTGGAGAAGAGGAGGTGGGAAGTGGAAGAGAGGAGGTGGGGAGTGGAGGATAGCAGGTGGGAGTGGCCAGGTGTCCATAGTCATAGATACATCGGCTTCAGGGTCAGAGGGGAAGGGGCCTGGTGCTGGGGGGTGATAGTGCGATGGAGGGACAGGCCTTAGGATCAGACAATGGGAGAGCAGGATCCCTGACCACAGTAGGGAGGCCAAGAGTTAGGAGCCAATAACAATCAAGATCAAGAAACAAAGAATAGATCACATCTAGCCAATGGGATAGCTACTCATAGTTGCAATTAAGTGAATCATCCAGGTTAAAGCCTAAATGTCAGGTAGTTAGGAATAAACACAAACCAATGTATTATTCCACATAATTAACACATACACTTTTCTAGTAGTGAGCCGGACACGGGGGTATCGACTCCATTGGAGCATGACATTGGGAACCGAGCCCATAGCCGGAACCGGCGCAGGGGGAGGAGGATCCAAGAGGTGCCGAGGGCCCCTGGGGTCACCTGCAGGACCATACACCACCCCTCTTCAAACAACTACAGCCATCACCAGGGCCCTCCTCCTTAATGTCCAGAGCAGGGACCTACACCACTGGTTGCACCAAGCCAGGCTACTCAAGGGGAGATGTTGGTCATCATGCAACAGATACTGTAGTGCCTCCGGGGGATCCAGGCCAGAATCTTCTCCAATCACGAGTAGTTTATGAGCAGCCTGGCCAGGCAAAATAGGGAGGAAAGAAGACACCACCTAATGACTAAATCTTACCTTGCCAGGTTGCTCAGGATGGGACCAGAAAGCAATACCCCAATCCAATGTGGAAGCCATGTGGCGCGCTCTGGTCCCCAGCCCCACCTCCTCCACCCTGGAGACCTCTCTCACACACCCGCAGCCCGGCTGCTCCTCTCCTCCCCTTGTGCCTCCACCACCAGCACTGCCAGTGCTGTTGCTGGTGCCCCCTGGGGGGAATCCTCCCCATGCCCTCCCACCACCACCACCGTGGAGACGACGGCCACCCACGGAGGATTGTGGCCCTGATGTTAGGCAGGGGAGGATATTTTTGTGCCTTCTCAACAGCACTCCTCAGTGACAATCTATTGGTCCAAATGTTGATATAATCTAGTCTGGCTATAGATATTTTGTACGCAGATGATTACCTCCCATCACATGGTCCATCATCCTCTTCTCTGTTGACAGTTGACCACTTGATGGTCACTGAGGAATGCTGTTAAGAAGATAAGATTCAGTCACTATCTTTTTTAAGGCCTTATTCTGCAGGTTAATCGTTTTCTTTTTTCAGGTCCATGGAGGAATCTTCTGCATCTCCAAGCATTGTCCAAAAAATTAAGTAATTGAAAGATAATCCCAGTGCCTCCCAGGCAGACATTTCTTCAATGACAGCCTTCCCCCGTTAACATGTAGCTACCACAATATTAAAGTTATCATATATCCAGATTTCTAAGATATGATTGTTCTTAGCTTAAATGTAGACTAATACCCATATGGCGGTGGACTTGCAAAGTCTCACAATGGTATGTTAATAACATCCAGCATTAATATATGCACTAATAAAGCATGTGATCCTGACCTCAATATCAGTCTGAGAACAGATCATTGGGTCTGATGTAAGTAACACTGAATCTGGCTGCTGACCTTTGTGTCCTCTCCCTATTAATGGGTATTTTTCCTGTATTGCTGATATCATGAGTATCGTTTAACATGTGCTAACACCTGCATAGCTGATGGATGTGATATTATTGTTGCTAAACAATATCAAATGGAGAAGTTGATAGTACACCTGGAGCACTGATGGTGGTCACAGCTAAGCATTTATGTGAGATAACACATCACATATATAGTTGTGAGCATGCGAGCCTGCTCAAGCCATTGCTCATGCTTGCGGGCTCGCGAAGCGAGGGCCGCAGTTGCTGGCATGGAGCGCCGCAGGCGCTCATTGCCAGCAACTGCGGCCCTCACAAAGCAGGCTGCTCACATTACACCTCTGATGATCGGAAGGCCAATAAATAAATACAAACATGTATATAACTTGTACAAATGTGATATGTACATATTTACCGACTGACTCCTGGCCAGGACGAGGAGGAAATAGGTGTAAAAGAGGATGTCTATGGGAGGGACTATAATCCCCAGAATGAATTGTGAATGGCACCACATGATCCTGAACAACCAATGAGGTGCATGCACACTGGCTCCATTAAATCCTGCTGGACTCGGTGTTAGAGCTGGGCAAAGTGATTGTAATAATAATACAGCGATAAGCAGAATAATAATAATACAGCAACAAGAAATATATTATTATAATAATAGTAATAATACAGCAACAAGAGCTATATTATTATAATAATAGTAATAATACAGCAACAAGAGCTTTATTATAATAATAGTAATAATAATACAGCGATAAGCAGAATAATAATAATACAGCAGCAAGAGCTATTTTATAATAATAGTAATAATACAGCAACGAGAGCTGTATAATAATAATAATACAACAATAATGAGTATATAATAATAATATTACAACAACAAGAGCTATCACATATATAGTTGTGAGCATACGAGTTGTTGCTCACGCTTGCGGGATCGCTCCTTGCCAGCAACTGCGACCCTCACAAACTTTACGTCGTAACGCAAACAACATACGAGACAAGTTAACACCCATTACGACCTCGCAAAAATCGTCCGCAACCCGCGAACATGAAAAAATGAAAAACACAATAAATACACATAACACATACATAAAAAGCTTACCAACAGCAAGAGGGAGCATCCAGCAACTAAGAAAATGAAGTTACACCTTAATTTAACTGAAAATAAAAGAGTTTAGACACTACAAAATTCTCTAAGCAAGAGAAAAAATGGCTGCCGAACAAAACGAAAACGAAGCTACAGCACTCTAAACACGCAAAACACCACAAGAAAAACGCAAAACACCAGAAAACACCTACGGATATTCCGCTACAGATGCATACCACACATTAGCCGCCATTTTAGAACAATGCGGAAGTACACAGCTACGCTAACGGTTTGGTCTCGCGCACGCACACTATTACACTGCACACATTCATCACGCTTACACAGCAGCTCCACACCACTAATGCTCCAGCAACATCAAAACAGATTGTCAGCTCTTCAACAGAATGCTTCCTCCATATATTACTTGAAAATAGGTAAAGTATATTAATTTATTAATGTATTATTTATTTGATTATTATACACCAAACAGCATTAGCTCACTTACAATTTCATTGCCGTCATTTTTTGATGGGCAATTCGCTAGTTATTATTAATGGTCATCGCCTCTTGCCCTTCCGGGATCCGCCCACATAACACCAATGATATTAATGCACAGTCTTGTACATTTCTGAGAGTGCTCTGTTTATGAAATAAAACTTTGTTATAGCTTGGTCGCTGTGTCAGTGTGTTTTCAATGGTTGGGGTTTTGCGACATCCACATACATCACATTTGTGTCACATTCCTATATCAGTAAACTAATGAGCCATAGTTACTGTGCAATAGATTAATAAATATAATAATAATAATACGAATATAATAATAAAGGGTTAATACACATGAGAGGTCTTATTTGTGATACTGTGGAGTATCAACATTACCCTGAAGGGCTGATAACAATATGACAGGTGAAAATGTGAATTGATTGATACGAAAAACACTTGATGTAATTCCACAAAATGATGATTGGTATACATCTTAGCACATGGCCACCAGCAATGTCGTGGGACTTTCCAGGATAGGTGTTCCGGAGATTATATGTAAGAATATATCTTTGTATTTTTATGGTACACAATAGAGCCTCTGTGAGTGAGTTTAATTTTTTTATGTTGCAATTTAATCAAGTAGTGTGTCGTTAATTGCTTTATGCATCTTTATGCATGACCATAGTAACAGAAAAACATTTTTAAGGTCTATGTATTATTTGGGGATTGTTGTGCAATGAATTCTAATGCCTTCCATTGCTTTTCCCATATTTTAAAGTCCAGTAGTGTGTTTTTATTGTCTTTTGCAGTGTTCAGAACCAGTCAGTTAATCATTTGCTAGTCCTATCTGGAACCCGTAATATATTTGACTACATTTGCCATTTGCGGGTTTGACTGCAATTGCCTCCTTGGGGAATTGCAGTAATTTAATAGAGATTTGCGATTTTAGCGATTGTAACATTTGCGGGCTTGAAAGACCAAAGTCTTAGATGGTTCGGAGTTTAGATTTTTACAACCACAGTAATTTTCAATCTGTAACCTTAAAAATGATTGCTGGTAGCTAGAAGAGGCCAATTTAATAGCAGTAACTCTTACGGGCTACATTACAGGCTTTAGTAATTGCAATTTTGATCATTTAGGACCATATTACATTCCAGCCTCGTAAATCCAACGTGCAGCACGTAGGGGCTGCGTGCTTCCAGTTTGGCAGACTTACTTGCTATTAGATCAGAAGGGGCTGCAAGCTATGAGTGAGAGACGCTATCTTGTAAGCCAGTTCACGGCCATCGGACTTGCGTGTGCAAACGCAAACAATTAATCAATCTTGTAGTTATGGGTTCGGATGGAGCCAATGGAAAAAGAGATTGCAACTGTTACGTGAATGAAAAAGGGGAGGGTAGATTTCCAAGTCCAAGTGCAATATTAATAAAGCCGAAAATATGATATTCTATTACATGTGAGTTGCAGCATATGTCGTAACACATTGATTGCAAAGATCGATATGACACAAAAAATATTCATAAAATAAAGCATTTTTCAAAGGGGGATTGGCGGGTTTGAAAATGTTGTGCCATTAATTCTAAGACCTAACATCACTTTCCCTTATAATAAATGTACAACAGAGGGATTTTATTTACATTACAAGTGCTAAGTATTGTATTTTACCCCCTTTTGCAGGTGCTCTAGGGCACACGTTGGCCGCTGGGCTCCATTTGTATGTTACATGATTGCTCGCGAGTGACCACGTAGCACTAGCTGTAATAAACAATTAGCGGTTTGTGTAATTTTTTTTTTTTAAATTAGTGACATAAATTTCCTATGGTCCTCTGAAACATTAATAGACTTTATGAGTCTCAATAAAATATCATACGACATTGCATTCATATAATTACACTTGATAAATAACATCATGCTTTGTGTTTTATTTTTATTTTTTTAATATCATTTTAATATCAAAAACAAATGTACATGCTACCTGAAAAAGCGATTTTTTTTAGAACTGCAGTGAATTCAGCAAAGGGTAAAATGCCATATTAACCCCTTCAGTTTATGATTATTTCCCTAATAAAATATGTTAAGAATATATTAAATCATTAGCAGCTACAGGATAAAAAATATAGTCTAAAGTCCTATACTAACACATTTAAATTACTTGCTATATAGACTGTCACAGTCAGGAAGGCGTTATTTGGAATCATTATATTTGGTGTTATATGTGACATATTTGAAACCCAAATTATTTTGCTGAGTTTTCCATCCAACTGTAATTTTGCTTATTTTATTTTGCTTGTCTATTCTTTTCCTTCCTTCTCTCGTGAGACAACGGTTTATCTGAAAAATACAGCAATATATAATTATGTGATTAGCTTTTCACCTGCAGCAATGTAATTGGTGACAGATGTCACACATTTTTTTTGCCATCAGGAAGAAATAATTAAATAGTTATTTAATTATTTTACCAACCAATGATACGTAACAGTAATGGAATAAAAATAACCTAAAATTTCCACCTAAAATTTCTTATTTCAGAATAAATAGAATTCCTAGATAATATTAATTAATTAAAAATTATGAAAATCGTCTGTGTTGTCAGTTACTCCTCCATGTTTTTGGAAGCTGCCGTTTTAACTTAATTTTTTGTCACTGACACTGATCTTTGTGAAGGGCACAAGTTAGCTAATTGGGTCAAAGGTTCAAGAGCCAGCCGAAGAGCCAATCAAACTGTGGCAGTTCACATTCATGTTTCCGTGTGCTTTAGAGCTCACATCACCAAATATTGTAGCAATAAACAGCAAGTGGTTATATATATTTGAATTTCTAAAAGTGGACACTCATACAAGACCAACTTGTGTTTGGGTGAAAATCTTCCTTTAAGAATACAGCTGTCTGCAGATGTTCTGTGGCATACATTAGTGCACTCAAGGGTGAAACTCACCAACTTTTTGATATCCGTTGTGATGAGCACAACTGGGTGTTTAGCATCATCAAGTGACATTTGTAAGGATGTTAATAGCCAGTGTACACACTTTTCATGTTGAAGCTATTTTTTAGTTCACCATTAATTAACATTTAAAATAGATGTGCAAAAATAGGGTTAACATTAAAGTGCAAAAATAGGGTTAACATTACACTGGTCCTTTATCTATACAGTACAGAGGTGTCCCTATTTTCCATATATGAATACCTACCCATATATTTATCCGCAATGTTGGAGTTTTAGTACATTGGATACTGTAGTTGACAAGGATTAATAATATATTAAATATTCACAGCTCTTTACTTATAGTATCTACAGTCTCTAACTATATGAAAGCAGTAAAACAGATCTAAGAGACTTTAATAAAAAATTACATGTCTGAACTAGTTAATTACGATAATCTTCCAAATACAGGGGTGTGTTTCTGCATAGACCCACAAGGCCCAGGCCTAGGGCAGCACACTTTTAAGGCCCAGGCCTAGGGCAGCACATTGAAATATGTTTGTATATGCACAGAAATGCCCATATGCAGTGATATTTTGGTCTGTAAGTGTACCTGCCATTTTCTGAATAATATATATATATATATATATACATAAACATAATCCCGAACAAACTTATAATTTGAGATACAGAAAGGGGAACGGAAGAGCTGCAAGTGGGACATGGGGGGGGGGGGGTACAAATTTGAACGGCGAAATAACCTAAATACACCCATGTACAAATCGCTACTCAACAGCACATTATTGGCGAGGTAATTAATTATTAAGTCACAACATGTTAAAACAAACACTGTAAGGTAGATATTTTTTTGTGCTGTAAAAAAAACCTTTTCCATACTTTCAAATAACTGTTACAGGTGTTTGTGTCTTAAGTTCCAGACCTACTCAGCAAATGAGACAATGAGTAAATGTACAGGTTTCAGGTTATATCAAAAGTGAATGTTAGTCCATCTGTATTATCTGTATTGAATACCAATAACTAAATGTTACTGGGTGTAATCCTAAATCAGAAGATATCAAGCATCACAAATTCCCACATAATTAGTGTGCCCACTACATGGAATGCAAGAAAGGGGTTAAAGTATCTTCAAACCGCTAACTATAAACAGTTATAACGCAACTATTTTAGCAATTGTTTTAAGAAGAAAAACACTTTTCCACATGCTTTTCCTCTCTCTATCTGATGGCGTAGGACACATACAGTGATTACAGTCATAGGTTCACTAATCTAATAGGATTGTGATACTTCTTATATGTGTCACTCATTAATATTATTTCTGGCTTAACTGTTTACTCTAAACACTAAAATTGTTTAGCTGTTAATTTATACCATGTCCAAGTCAGATCATTTTTCTTTTGATTGAACTAATCCATAACAACTTTTCTCCTAAACCAGCAATAAACCTACCCTAACAATAATTTTAAATAGTTCAGACATTTCCATATCATTGATAAAATATTTTCCAAAGTTGGATAGGGACATGGAGATTAATCTGAGGCATATACGTGAACCTGAGACTGAATAAAGCCCTATGCTAACCAGCCAAGTAGGAGTAAACAGGCTCAAGCATCACAATGAGTCTGAGGCTCTAGCTTATCACAATGAGATATCGCCTGAAAAATCCTGGAGCAGTCCTAGCTAGACCAGGTGTAGCTGAGCCTAGAGAGGAACTGTGAGAGACAGGGGGAAGCAGTTTGTCAAAATTAGTGAATCTAAGAGTCTGTGTGGCTTGAAATTTTCTACAGTGGAGATTGTCCAGAAATATCCAAAATCAAGCAGGACAGCAGAGACAAGACATAACTGCAAGATATGGAGATCATCCCTACGGGAATCTCATAGAGCTGATGGTAGTATGAATCTGTGTATTATTGCCAGTGAAATGGCTAATAGCTGCATGTTTAATGATCCCTGGGGTGCAATATTTGGAGAGAAGGGTGGGCCAGTGATCCACCTGTTTGCATGTGGAAATTACTGCAACAGCTAATGTCTGGAGTTTGTAGCCTAATAGTAAAGGTTAGTTACTAAGGCATGCTACTTTCCTAAGGTATTTTCTACCCAAATCAACTTAAGTGTATAACATATTGGGATAAATTGGCCACATAAAAACAGAATTTTTATTAGTCTCAGGTAACAACGGTGAATTTAAAAACAATAAAAAATCCTGGATTGGAACATAAACTATTAAAAATAGGCTAATTTTAAGAGATTGGTTACCACATGATGTTGCTCAATATCTCCTAATAGAGGGGTAATCTTCTCTCTCTCTCACAGTAGTTATGTGTGATGCTTTTTATACATATATACGTCATCAGACGTCTTTCTCAAGGATGAAGCTACACAGGCCATCGGAACCCTTTTTAAACCTTGCCGTAGCCACGGCAACCGAATGACGTCAATCGGACATGTGTCGTAATACCTACAATCCATCTATAACGCCAAGATGGTATTGTAATTCTTTCAGGATTAATTATTAGAATTATAAATGTTATGAGGTATCAGCATATTAAGATAGTATATTTAAATAGATAGCATATATAAAGCTATCTTTGCTCCTAATTACCACCTAAATAATACCGAAAACAAGGGGGCAAAAGGCTTATAATGTTACACTGGAAAATAAAAGAAAAGAAAAAGAAAAAAGCCACATTATAATCTATATCTTAATCAGAGAAACTTGAAATTTGTGAACTATTACTGGAGTAAGGGTAAAATATATCCCTCCAAATATATACCCTATTATTTCCAGTGAATAGTGTGTAAAAAGAAAAACTATATTTTATGGGTACATTTTAATGTCAATACTAGCTACAGTTTATAAGTATAAGTCTAAGTGATCTTAGCGGCCTAAATAGGTCACTACGTGTTATTGATTCTTCCTCAAGATAATAAATCTCTACTAAGTGCTGTTGAAGTGAAAATAATTTATGTTCAATATATGAACAAAAACTCTGTGTCATGAGTGCAGTATGTGAACACAAAAAAGAACCATTCCTCTAAATAGAGAGTGAAGTGTATAACTCTAGATATATAAATGAATTAGCCTTATTGTGGCTAGCATCCTTTTCCTTCTGTGAAAGTTGCTAATTCATGTGACAATGTGAAAAGTTGCTCCTCATAAAGAACAAGAGAAATGTGGAGATTATTTTTCAATATGAACTAGGCTTTTACTGGTGATTATATATATATATATATATATATATATATATAAATACACCATTTTAAAAATATGTTGGTAACTATTTAAATACCTCAACAGCAATTTTTTCTGCATTTTATGGGCAAGAGTTTATAATCAAATAAAGGTCCTTTATTTGATTATAAACACTTGCCCATAAAATGCTGAAAGAATAGACCTGCAAGAGGCAGATTTTCAGTGGAAGAGCAGACCAACGCTGTAGTTAGATCTCTACTTTAAAGCAAGTGTGCACATCTTTTATATTATAAAAAAGAAGGGGGATCATTATTGAGCAGTCTCAGACCAAGTCAATACCTTGGTTAAGAATAGACATGTGCTATACATAGAGAGAAACTCTATTTTTGGAATAGATTTATATTGCATTTAAAGATAGACTTTACATACCGTGGCTGGTTAGTCCCCATTAATGAAATTTAATGTGGGATAGTCTCCTTAATTATGGGGAGTTTGAAACCTCATTCAGACAAATTTGTGGCATTTAAAGTTTGAGAACAAAGCAATTTAAGAGCAAAGTAGTCTTTATGATACTAAAAGACAGGGAAAATGGAGACAACAATTTAAAAAGCTGGATAGCTGTGTATAAAAAGCATCACACATAACTACTATGAGAGAGAGAAGATTACCCCTCTATTAGTAGATATTGAGCAACATCATGTGGTAACCAATCTCTTAAAATTAGCCTATTTTTAATAGTTTATGTTCCAATCCAGGATTTTTTATTGTTTTTAAATTCGCCATTGTTACCTGAGACTAATAAAAATTCTGTTTTTATGTGGCCAATTTATCCCAATATGTTATACACTTAATTTGATTTGGGTAGAAAATAGCTTGGGAAAGTAGCATGCCTTAGTAACTAACCTGTACTATTAGGCTACAAACTCCAGACATTAGCTGTTGCAGTAATTTCCACATGCAAACAGGTGGATCACTGGACCACCCTTCTCTCCAAATATTGCACCCCAGGGATCATTAAACATGCAGCTATTAGCCATTTCACTGGCAGTAATTTTTAATAGTTAATAGCTTTTTTTTAATAGTTTATGTTCCAATCCGGGATTTTTTATTGTTTTTATATTCGCTGTTGTTACCTGAGACTAATAACAATTCTGTTTTTATGTGGCCAATTTATCCCAATATGTTATACAATTAATAGTACAGGTACAGAGTAAGGACACCAGATACTGTATTGAGGCTTCAGTTTTTTTTGTTATCTGTAGCAGTCAAGCTGCACATGTGCCAAGAAAATGTTCCTGCAGCAAAGTTAGCTTGTTTATGTAGCTTGTGTAGGTTTCTTTTAATTTCTATTTCAATTACATTTATTTCATTAAAACCACTTAGGCCCAAAGCTTGTTTCTTTTATAAAGCACCAAAGGAAGTATAATTGTAAAGGAGAAGTAGGCTGTACAGATCCTGTACGTATATTTTTTACTTCCAAAAATATATGTAATGTATATAAACAGGTAGATCAAAATTGTTAAGCATACACCAAAAAGCTCTTGAAAGCTATGAATTGTATTAAAAATGTCAGGCTTAACCTCACTGGTGAGTCTACACTGTTAAGAAAATTGGGAGTTTAATATCTTTTTTGATTTATGTTCTAAAGTAAATACTTTCTGGAAAAGATTGCCAAGGGGAACTTCTTAAGTTCTTCTTAAGTTCTAGAACCAGAAGTAATTTTGATCATTCACAATCAGTAAAATCAATATGCATCAAGACCACTTGCTCATTGACAATTAACCCATTACTCAGTTGATCAGGACAGAACAACGAGTTTTCTATCACTAGTACAACATTGATGCATAAAAATTAATATTATAAATAATAAATATGTTACACTTGATTATTTGAGCAACTCCTAAAAGACTGGCTTGGATATTTGAATGTGATTTCCTAAGCACATTTCTGGATCTAGATTGAGGTGCTGTAAATAAATTTTTGCTTATTACAAGTAATAAACCTGGTCATCATTTTGATGTGGTGGAACAAATTATTTTATACCCACATGCAGGGAATGGATGCAAAAAAAACATATATTGCTGGATGCACCAGCATTTTAGAATGCAAAAACCATGCCATTCCTTTTTATAAAAACATGGGTAAAAGATGGTTTGTTGTATGGGTGATAAAGGATGTTGATTGGGATAAGGAAAAACATAAAATAATTTGGGATCGACTAGAATAAAATAAAGAAAAGTAAGAAATAATAAAAAATGTAAGCATATGGATAATGTAAAGCAAAGAGGCATGTAGAAAACAATGTACAGTCACTATGGCCAGGATTCTATCAGTTTAGTTACTTACGTTTGTTGGATCCATGTTTTACGAGCATAGTTATTATCCGATATTTATAACACACCAACATATTCCTTAGTGCTATGCAGGGGTTAAGTACAAAGAAAAAAATACAATACTAAACACAAGGCAAAAAGTGGAGGGCCCTATCTCAGAGTTCAAAATCTTATGTACGTGGTGCATTTTCAAAGCACCTTACAAGATTGAAAACTTGTAAACTAACAATCTAAAGGGACTTAGAGGCATAAACCTCTGCTAAAAGCACAGATAGAAAGGATCAGAAAGTGAGAGAAAGTTGAGATTGAAAGTGAAGAGAAGACAATTCTGTTGTTGTAAGATAGGCATTTGGGAGGATGTTACAATTAAGTAGGAGACAGTAGAAATCCGATAAGGAGGGATTGTGAAACAATAGGTCTAGTATGCAGATTTTTATCTTTACCTAGTGGACATTTTGTGCTGAAAAGTAATCAAGATGGTTATGGTGGGTGAAGTGGTAACATATCAGGATAGCATATTCTGAGGATTGGTCAGATACAAGTGGTTTCCATGTCTCTATGAATAAAGTCTATACGGTCAGGTGAGGTGCAGGGAGGGAGTGAAGTGCTCTCAAAATTTTCTTAGCTTCTGGGAAAGGAAAATAAGTAGAAGCAACTTCCCAAAAGGGTTGATTGCTATGTCTATAGCGCTCCACAAGTGATATCAAGAGGACGTTTGGTCCTATTTTTTCCTGATGTGAGAGGCTCCATAGATGGGTCTCAATAAGATCCACCATTATAAGATTAGAGCAAACCGTCTGGGGAGTAAGGTCTGGATCTGTGTGTGTTCAATGAAGCACTAAGACAGTTTATATTATTTGTTTTCTATCTTTAATTGTAAAAGTATCCCTGTAACAATTAATATATTGGATATTGGACTATTAAGACACTAAATATTGGGCCGTCTGGATTAGAAAAACCAAGCAACATAAGGACGACAGGACAATATCTGTGACATCTCATATATAACGTGAATTGATATCATATTGAATGTGAGTGTAATGGTTTTAATTATTTGCTATAATAAACCTTGATATACCTATTTCACGATTGATTTGGCTTTGCACTTCTCCCTCCCACTACTCTTTTTGTTTTTCTGGGAAAGGCAAGCTGGTGAAAAGAAAAGGCTCTGAAAAAAGAATGATAAATGGTGTGAGGAAATAGGGATACAGGGGAAAGAAAGATGACAGAGACAAAGGAGCAGTGAAGATAAAGTAAGGAAGTAGGACATATGAGAAGGAGGAGGTTTTAGCAAGGTATGCAGGTAAGAAAGCTGGAGTAGGAGGGCAGACACAGCAAGGGAGATAAGGAAGTAGGACATATGAGAAGGAGGAGGTTTTAGCAAGGTATGCAGGTAAGAAAGCTGGAGTAGGAGGGCAGACACAGCAAGGGAGATTACACAGATGTTACAACATATAGTAAGGGATTGATAATCAGCTACAAAATTATTTCTGTCTCACAAAAAATAACAGGCATATATTAGTAGAAATAATAATAGTGATATTGGATCCGGAGATGGGACAACCTCTATAATCCTGTCCATACCTCCAGGTGTGCAGCAAACTTTGGATTTTTTTTAGTTTGTGGGTAAGGCCGGCTGGGGAAAATAAAAGGCCCTCTTAGTGTGAAGCAAACTTCAAACTTTTCTTAGCATTTGCAAAAGGTAGGCTGGGGAAAAAAAGGCCTGAAGAATAATAATAAATGGTGTGAGAAACAAAGTGATATTGCAAAAAGAGGGGCAATGTTATTCATATTTTAAAACTACTAATAATTCATACGAAGATTGTTTGGAAACATGTCTGGATACCTTTTGCCTGGTTCTAAATAGTAACCCATTGGAGTCTGCTGATGCATCTAGTTACAGTAAGCCAGACACTCTGCCCAGAAGAGTTACAAGCCGTGCGTTGGCCTGTCCCACAGCAGTGACGTCATTGAAATCTGGAGGGTATTGTGGCTCATCAACGGTTAGCAAATACATGCTAAGTCCTCTTTACTTATACTTATTAATTTTTGAATTTAAATGCATGGAGATAGAATCTTATGTATATGTGACTTAGGGCCTCACTTCTGATGCTACAATTTGGAAAAAAAGTAGCCGCAAGAGGCCGCCGCAAGCTACTTAGCTATTCTAATGGCAGCGTATGGTCACTTACGGCCATGTAGCTGCAATCCCTTGCGATGAGCACAATCGCAGCTTACTTCCGTCAAAGCTTTTGATCATACGCGGCCGCGAGAGTTTCGGCCGCAATAAAGCCCAAATCTCTATTGTAATGCCACGATCACCCTCCCGTCAAGCCGATAAATGGCTCAAATCAAGCAGCAGCTTACTTACAGCAAGGAAAAGTCACAATGGCTTGCTAAGCCCATACGTAGCCTCCCCCGTGCAGTGTCCCTACATTAACACTATAACGCAGGGGTCCCACGGCACCTAAATGGTTACTCCAAGCCACAGGGGTACTGTAAGCACCTAACATTAACCACCCAATGCTTGGGGTCCCCATCAGGACCCTTGCAGTGTCCCTACATTAACACCATAATGCAGGGGTCCTGATCAGGACCCCTGCAGTGTCCCAACATTAACCCCTTGCTGTAGCGGTCCCGATCGGGACCCCTGTAGCACTTCAAAATTTTAAATTTCCCGCCATGGGTCCTGAAAGGACTGTAAAGGTCCCTTAAGGACCCCCGATAAATAAAACAATTAACCCCTGCTGCGGGGGTACTATAATTACCCCCCAGGCACCTAAAATGAATTCCATCACTCATGGGGTTTTATAAAGAGCCCCATGAGCCTCTATGTAACCCCATCACTTAAGTGGATCTATACAGAACCCCATAAGCCTCTATGTAACCCCATCACTTATGGGGGTCTATACAGACCCCCATAATCCTCTAGGTAACCCCATCACTTATGGGGGTCTATACAGACCCCCATAATCCTCTATGTAACCCCATCACTTATGGGGTCAATATAGACCCCCATGAGACTAAAATTAGACATAAGGGTCTATAAAGACCCTCATGGGTCAATTAGAACCCTAACATTAAACCCATTAATGCAATGAAGATCCACCAGGACCATTATGACACTGAGTACAAACACTACAATACACTATTCCCCCCAATAAACCACTAAATCTAAATGAGTCCCCTCTAACTAATGAATCCCCCACCTCCCTATCCTATTAATTCCCCTCTACCCTAACCTATTAATCCCTAACTACCTAATACCTACGTTAACCTATTAACACCTACACTACCTACCTACCCCCTTATTAACCCCCAACCCTCTAATTACAAAAATAATAAAACCTAAATTACGCAAAATAAAAAAGAGCACCATTACAAAAACTAAAACATTACATTACACAAAATAAAAAAAACACCTCACCACTACAGAAAAAAAAACTACTCACCTAAAAACAAATACATATCACATTACAATACAACAAAACCAACACCCAGCAATAAAATGCAGTTATATACATTAAATACATTTATATAAAATATACCCATAACTACATTTCATTAACCCCAAATACATATCATTAACCCCCTAATTCCATTCCATTAACCCCCTAACTGCATTCAATTATCCCATAAATACATTCAATATAATCCCTAACTACATACATTAACCCCCTTTACTACAAACTCGTAACCCCTAACTATATATATTTTCCCCTTACCTACACACATGTAACCCCTAACTACATACATCAATACCATGACTACATACATTAAGAACCCTAAATCTCACCTAAAATAGAATAAATAAGACCACTTACCTTGCCCAAATGCCCCTTCAGCGACAACGGTTTTCCTGCCTCAGGTTGCACCCCTTGGAAAAAAAAAACTTAAAATTTAAATTAGTACAGAAATAAACAAAACATAAAATCTAAAACATTCTAAATATTAAACTTACCTTTCCGCGGTGCATCTGTCCTCGTTCTAGTCTTCTTATGCTGGGCCCCTTGAAAAAAAAAACACTCTAAAAAAATGGAAAAAAATTACTGAGCACCCTTCTGGAGGAGCTCCCGGCTGCACATGACACCTTTTGATTAGCTGAAAACGATGTCAATCAAATTTCAGCCAATCAGAAGGCTCCAAGGTGTGAGCCAATCAGAATGGCATACACCACTATATCCCATTCTGATTGGCGGATACATCTGTCAATCTTTTGTAAACGTATTAGAAGGCTGAAGGCATCTGCACCTTCTGATTGGATGTATTTATGGGTTAATTGAATGTAGTTAGGGGGTTAATTGAATGTATTTGGGGTTAATGGAATGTGGTTAGAGGTATATATGTATTTAGGGTATATAACTGTATGTTATTGCTGGGTGTGGGTTTTGATATATTGTAATGTGATGTGTATTTGTTCTTGTATTTTATTTTTAGGGGAGCAGTTTTTTTTCTGTAGTGGTGGGGTGTTTTTATTTTGTGTAATGTTATTTTTTATGTTTTGTAATGGTGCTCTTTTTTCATTTTGTGTAATTTAGGTTTTATTATTTTTGTAATGGTGCTTTTTTTATTTTATGTTACTTATTTTTTATTTTTTTTGTGTGGGTTGGTTGGGTTTAATAGGGGGTTAGGTAAGTAGGGTAGGTGTTAATAGGTTATTGTAGGTGTTCGGTAAGTAGGGATTAATATGTTAGGGTAGAGGGGGGTTAATAGGATAGGGAGGTGAGGTATTCATTAGTTAGAGGGGGTTTGTTTAGATTTAGTGGTTTATTGGGGGGAATAGTGTAGGGTAGTGTTTGTACTTAGTGTCATTATGGTTCTGGAGGACACTCATAGCACGACCCCCATAAGCGATTGGGTTACATAGAGGCTTAAGTGATGTCATTTTAGGTGATTGGGGGGGTACCTATAGTACCCCCAATTTAGGGGTTAATTGTTTTCGTTATTGCATGGACACTGCAGGGGTCTCGATTGGGAACCCTGCATTATGGGGTTAATGTAAGGACACTGCAGGGGTCCTGATGGGGACCCCCAGCATTGGTGGGTTAATGTTAGGTGTCATGGGGGAACTTAGAGTACCCCCGCGGCTTGGGGTAGCCATTTGTGTGCTGCGGGCCCTTTAAGGACCCGCAGCGGGGCATTTTAAATTTGTAAATGCTGCAGAAGTCTGGATCGGGACCCCTACAGCAAGGGGTTAATGTAGGGACACTGCAAGAGTTCCAACAGGGACCCCCAGCATTGGGGGTGTTAATGTTAGGTGCCACAGGGGTATTTACAGTACAGCCGCGGCTTGGGGTAACCATTTGGGTGCCGCGGGTCCTTTAAGGACATTTAAAATTTATAAATATTGCAGTGGTCCCGATTGGGATCCCTACATCAAGGGGTTCCTATAAGGACACTGCAGGGGTCTGGATCGGGACCCCTGCATTATGGGGTTAATGTAGGGACACAGCAGGGGTCCTGATGGGGAACCCCAGCATTGGGGGGTTAATTTTAGGTCCCTGCGGCTTGGGGTAACCATTTGGGGACATTTAAAATTTGTAAATGCTGTGGGGGTCCCGATCTGGATCCCTACAGCAAGCGTTCCTGTGGGGACACTGCAGGGGTCCGGATTGGGACCCCTTCTTTATGGGGTTCATGTGAGTACACTGCAGGGGTCCCGATTGGGACCCCGCAGCATGGAGAAGTAAATGTTGGTTGCCACGATCTGTTTCAAGCCCGCCAAGGCTTCCAGACGATTGCATGGTTTGTGATCGGCCGTAAAAATTACCTCCTTGCTGCGCAGTCCATTTGGATACCAACGTATATGTAGGGCTGTGAGGGGCCGTAGCCTCATCACAAGGAATTGCAGAGTTGAGGCCATTTTGCGGCTACAATTAGAATGAGTCCCTTAGTATTCAGGTAACACTCTGATTTACTATGGCATTGGCATTTTATTACTAAGATATTGAGCACTTTACTTAGAATAGGCAGCTACAATCAGAGGGACAATGGTTTATAATTATACTTTATTTATCAATGTGTACATAGATTTTTGATGGTTATTACTAAGATATTGAGCATTTCACTCTAAATAGGCAGCTTAAATTAGAAAGACAATAGTTTTTTTTTTATCTTTCAATGTGTACATAGATTTTTCTTTTGACAGTTGTGTATTGTGTACTGTATGGGATATGTGCAATAGCTACACATGAATTGAGACATTATTGCAGCATTTACTCAGGTAGATGTTGACATTTGTATTTTTATATTATATAGATGTTGTTTTGTATGTTGCACATTATATATAACTTTTTCAATTTTCTCTCACGTTAAACTCTCTCACGTTAGACTTACTAGAGCAAGGATTCACAGGATAAGGAGGTAATTGGTGGATCCCCAGTTCCACCATCAGAATAAGGGATGGATCACCTTTAGTTAGTCTAAAGGAGTAAATAATGGGCTTCCCTACCATAACTATATTAGGGACTAGTGTGCACTTTAATTTGTTTTCTATTGTTATTCTAATTGCTGCTATCTTTGATGAATTAACGGACCCAATCTATTGTTACCTCTCATGTTTTATTTTTTATTACACAAATAAATCATTATATTTAAGACTTTTATCTGTTGTTATTGATTATTATAATGCACCCTATCCTGTACCTAGGAGGAATTGTAATTATAGATATATAAGTGTCTTTTTCTTCGTTTTCTTATATACAATGTGCATACTTGTCAGAAAACAAGATGCAAAATGATTCAGTCCAAAGCCTCAAACACTACCAAATTGCCCCCTGTACTGTGAATATGCAGGAGCCCTTGGAGGATCACAAAACTGTCATCTACATACCTGAGCCTTACGAAAGAAGGGATGTGTGGGAACGTTTCCAACCCTAGCTCCTGTAGGAGTCTTCGCATATTAGCAAAAGCCAAAGGGCCAATAATCTGGATTTTCAAATTCATTGAACCAAACTTAATTCAAATGTTCCGGTAACCTGATGCATGAAGGTGAGTGTTTACTTTGGTTCCAGAACACCTCTGATCACCTACTTGTGAAAAACTGAGAGAGAGAAATGTCCATTTTGTAATACTGTATCCTGCTAAATGTATAATATCAAAATGATTTGGTGCACAGTAACAGATGAATCAAAAAACTGTAGCACAACTAACAGTGTATAATATGAAAATGATTCTCTTTTGGCCAAAAAGGTCCATGGAGGACATTCAATGTCATACATTGCCAAATTCTGGAAGCGGAGAAATGATAATCCTCTACCAACAACGACAACAAACGCTAATAAGAGGCTAGATAGATGTGTGAATTGTCTTTTCAAGCAGCAATCCTTCTGAAACTTAAATTTGTTAAACAAAAATTTTACTAAGTATATGCAGTAATAAGGCAGGCAAAGTCTGGCCATGCATGATAAAAGGCAGAAGATAAATATGTCACATTCGTAATATCCGGTAATCAAAACAAACATATTTTAGCAATGGAATACCCAATTCCCTACAGAAATTAATACATAATCTATTTAAACATTAACCCAGATTAAAAGCTAACTATTTAGATAATATTTACCTACCAGAAGCTTTCGTACGCGCACCCAAAAATAGAGCGCCCAGCATCTGCGTGCACTCCGGGCTGTGAATGATGATCCTTAGGCGTTCTCATGCAAAACTTGCAAGAATTTACATGTGGTGTTGTGGGACCCAAATCTAAAGTGGTTTGCTAAATTATACTGAATGTTTAACATCATTTTTTAATTCACAGATGGATAAGCAGACACAGTAAATTAACAACCACTCTCAAGACATCCTCAAAGTTTGTTTCAAGTAAGTCAGGCTACAAGATAAGACACTATGCTCTGCAGCTATTTTTATGTTGTGTGCTTTAAGGTTATTAATCATATTATTAATCTTTTAATGCAGAAATCAATGTTTTATATAATTAATAACAAGCATGTCAGACAATTTAGGACTAAAGTGACCATTTAACTTTACACTATTTAACTACTAGATGTTGCCATTAACTTACTGAGAGAGATATGAGAGAGACAAATAGAAAGAGGATAGAGACAGAATAAAGAACATACTGAGATGGAGGGAGAGAATATGAGACAAACAGAGAGAGAGGAGAAAGTGAGACTTAGTATAGAACAGAGAGAGAGAATATGAGACAGAGAAACAAAAATGAGAGAGACACAAGAAGAGAGGTATGAGAGAGACAGGGAAAAAGAGAGAAAATGAGAACAAATAGAGAAAATGAGAGATGCCGAAAGAGAGAAAGAGGACAGAATAAGACAGAATACAAAACAGAGAGAGAGAGAGAGAGAGTTACAACCTGTTACAATTTCTAGCAGATATAATGTGGTTGGTCGGCTGCGATGATTTGACCACTCACAGAAATGGAAAAATGTATGTCCAGTGTTTCCATTTATAGACACATGGGGGCTGTAGCTTAGTGAATCCAGCCCATCAGACCCATGGGGTAATGTATATAATCACCTGACTACATTCTAACTAGGTTGCGCTTACACCCCCTAGCCTAACCCTAACCCTTACAACCCTACCCTAATCGTTATACCTCTACCCTAACCCTAACCCTTACACCCCTACCCTAATCCTAACTCTTACCCTAACCCTAACCCTTACAGCCCTACCCTAACCCTTACACCCCTACCATAACCCTATTTCTTACACCCCTACCCTAACCCTAACCCTTACGCCCCTAGCCTAACCCTTAACCTACCCACTCAACCCAAAGACCCCTATTCCTAAAAGTGAATGCCTAACACCCCTAAGCCCACCCAACTACCCCTAACTCTAAAAGCTAACACCTAACACCCCCTAAGCCCACCTTACACGAAGTTGTGCTGGTCCTGCGCCCGGTCTTGCGCCCGGTCCTGCGCGTAGATGTTGGGCCCTGTGCGCAGCTGTTGAAATCGTGCAAATAACGGGCGCGATTTTGTGGGTTTGAGCATGTGTTGGTGTGCATGCGCGGGCGCGCATGCGTTAGGCACTGCAAAGCTGTGCCACCAGTGGTTACAGATACCCAAAGTAAAATTCTGTAAACCTAATTTATCGAAATGTAAATTGATATACACATTAATGCACCACTATGGTTTAGGAAAACTTTTGAATGTTTGTAAAGCATATAACAAACGAACAACAATAAACTCCATATGAAGGTTTCGCTACAATGCAGATCTCTTTATAGAGTTTATGCATCATCAAGCTTAGCACACATACAGGCACAATGCCTCTGACAAATTGTATTGTATAAACACAATAATGCACACTTGATCTTCACTTTTTGACTTTGTCCGAAAAGTTAGGCTTTCTGGAACAGGATTGTGAACCAAATTAAATATTTTACATCTGTAGATGTTTCATCAAAAGGTAAAAAATAAATTGATTGGTTGTTATCATATAGACACTGCTACCTCAACAGGAAGTTGGTTTCACCTTGAAGAACCTGGAAAATGACTATAACTGTATTTATTTTCTACACTAAATATTCCTGAGATATACAGCAGTGTTCAATTTATTATGTTAATTTGCTTCTAGGATTACTAGTTAAGGCTGGGTAGGGGGATCTAAGTGAATGTCAACAATGGCGAGTATTATTTTGGCCACTACATGGACAGACAAGCAGATTGTGGTTCTAATTTGCAAATCAAAGCAGCTACTCAGTGTTCAGGAGTCCCTAATTTACATAAAATTCCTAATACAATATAACTCTTTAAGAATTACCTAGAAAAACAACTTGATTTTGGAGTGACAGGTTCCCTTTATCAAAACCATAATAAGGTTCACTGAAATAATAGCTATAAAGTGTGTTGTCACTATCGCAAAAAAAGTCAATGTTTAACTCAGTGACATGAGAATATCAACATTTCATATACACAAGATCAGGGCTGGATTACCCATTAGGCTGGTTAGGCATCCGCCTAGGGGCGCCTCCCTGAGAGGGGTGCATCTTTACTACAGGAAACAACTTTTATTTTTATTTTTACAGTGGGTGTTTCTTTAAATGATGTGGAGGCGAGGCAAGAATAGACAGGAAGAAGAGCCAGGACTCTATGAAACATAACAGGACCGGCAAGAAGACAGAACAGGACCAGCACTCTTTTCTGCATGCTCTCTACATGCCTTCTACTTTGCTGTGCTCCATAGCTGTCACTTCCTGTTCTCCCTGACACACAGCAGCTACATATGGAGACCTCCTCTGCCTAACTACATCATCCTGCAGCACAGCAATATATATTTATATATATATATATTTATATATATATATATATATATATATATATATATATATATATATATACATAATACTATTTTGTGTATGTATATTCATGCATGTTAATGATATATATATATATATACATATATATATATATATATATATATATATATAATCAGTATGTAGAATGAAGGGAATCATGGAGGTCCAAAAATCGAAAATCACATTTATTTATAATGTTTATAAATAAAACATAATTATAATTAAAAGAGCGTATTGGAGGAGAGCACTTATTTACTTTAGTAAGGGGTGCAATTAGGATTGTGGCGCATGTTTTACATATATCACACCCTTAATAAGCCCATAATGTCCCCAAGATGCAATGGTTATCGATGGAGGTAATTAACTAAGCTTAGTAAATCAGGTGATGGGCTGCAATGCATGATCTCAATGCATCATGGTCAATCATAATACATAACAGGACCTATGGGTAAATTGTACCCTAGTTTTACAGAATCTGCTAGCAGTTTGGAATATAATAAGAAATATCATGCATCTATTATGCAGATTGTAATATGACATGGAATTCATATTTATTTATGAAAAAATATGCTTTGAACATTGATAAAAGCTATTTTTGCACAACAGAAGGGTGACTCAAAGGTTTACAAATTACTGGAAATTACTGGAGGTCCTAAATTAGTAAATAATTTGTATTTACTTGTGATGGGATATCTTGAATATGTGGCCCTCAGGACTAACTTTGTTCAAGCCTGGTGTAGAAGAAGCAAATATATATAAAAAGCAGGTATTTGTATTTGGATATTGTATGCTGTAAATATATTAATGTACCCAAGAAGTTATGGCTATGTATTTTTTCAGAAACCTAGCTGACAATATTGTATTCCTTGAATAGACAGCACTCAGATTTTTTTGTTTTCACAGAAATGTGCATATGGGCAGTGTTACCCCAGTTCAACCCAATGAGGATAGATTGGGAGGTTCAATATAAACTTGCACAGGAGATTGTTCTTGGCAATGACCACTTGGGTTGTCAGTGGCATGGGAGTATATCCAAGCATTACAGGGGCGACTTGAGCTTTTCTGCCTGGCGTCACCAGGGATTTGAATCCGGCCTTGCACAAGATGTGACACTTTTTTTTTTAATGGGACTGGATAGGAGTGGAGACTTACATACGTAACAAACAGCAATAACTTGAGATGCAGTTGTCCATTGGTTTCAATTATTCGGCAACCTCATAAAATAGGAAAAAGGAGTGTCCTTGGGCATGGTCAAGAATATTGTTTAGTGGCTATGGACCACAATCTATAATGGAGGGCTTGCTGCTTTAGTGACTATGGGCCAAAAAAAGGCTTATGGAAATCCGCATGGTGATAGAAAAGGTGTGTCCTTGGGCATGGTCAAGAATGCTGTTTAGTGGCTATTGGCTACAATCTATAATGGAGAACTTGTTGCAGTAGAGACTATGGGCTACAATATATAGTGGAGAGCTTGTTGCTATAGTAGCTATGAACCCAAAAAATGCATGAAAAGAGGAAAGTCGCATGGTGATGGAAAAGGAGTGTTCTTGGATATGGTCAAATATGCAGTTTAGGCCAAAAATAGCCAATATAGGGTTAGTTGAAAGCAGAAAAACCATGGTGCCCCAGCAATGAAAGGTCCTCACGGAAACTGGAAATGGGCCAAAATCTGCGATGGAGGGCTTGGTGAAAGCTGAAAAACATGAGATCAGATTTATCTCTGGATTGGTAGCTGATGGTTTGCAGGTGCTACTTGACACCTGTCTGTTTGAGGGTTAGGGAGATCCAGAGAAGGGTGTTGCTTAGTAGGAAATGTGTAATGGTGGGCCTGAAGACAAGTCCTTGGACATTGGAAGGAGGTTGCTTAGTGGCAGCTGAGTAAGCCACCACCAAGCACAGACTCAAAAGGTGTGTAAGGAACCAGTGGGAATGGCTTATAAAGGTAGAGGGTGTCCCTCCCTCAAATCCAAGGTTTACCTGGACATTTGTCATATGAATGTGGTTAGCATACGGTCAAGATTGTATAAAAATGACTAAATACGAACCCTGTGTTTTGCATTAAGTGCAACTTTTCACCATTGTTCTGTACAAACTAATATTGCCCAATGTGTAAAATTCTTCATTTCTAAAAACAGAGAGCCTCATTCAATTCGGAGCCTGTAACTCATTCGGAGCCCACAAATTGAATAGCAAAGTTACTTGCGGGCTCCATTTCCGAGCCCGGATGTCCAGAAAGCCTCAATGAATGAGACTCAGAGTATATGCATCATCTCCACAAATTGTCCTTTCTCAGTTTTCTTGCTCAAACAGGGCTTCCTCACCAGTACCATCTTGCAAGGTTGAAGTCTTATCTAGAAGCATTAGGATGTGTCCAATCAGTTCATATGATAGGAAAATTATACCAGTTATTGTTACTGAGAGTAAGGCAGAGTGTTTGTAGAGTTTATACCAGTAAGTAATATTTTTGGGGGAAATTGTCACTTACATGGGTGTTCAGTTTTTGCCTAGGGAATACACAAAGCAATGTACTAGAAACTATTGAAAGGGTCATTAGCTGTGTTTTATTACAAAACAACAATTTACAGCTGTATAGGGAACAGAGAATGACAACAAAATTAATAAGAATGGTGGGCTAAGCTATGAAAAAAACTAAGCAATTTAAACTTAGTTTCTCTAGAAAAAAAATAACTTAGGTGATATTGTTATCTCATATAAATGAGTCCAGGAATTTTTTTCCTAGGAACTTTTTGAGCAGAAAGGTTTTCAGTTGCCCAGAGGACATCCCTTGAGGTTAGAAGGAAAAATATTTCACCTAAAAGAAAGAAAATGTTTTTTCACAGTAAGGGCAGTCAGACTGTGGTACTCCCTCCCAAAGGAAGTTGTGATACCAAATTCAATAGATAACTTTATAAGAAGGTTGGGCATAATTTAGAATGAAAAGGTCATACAGGATTATGTAGATTAATTTGAGAAGGGGTATTGATCCAGGAAGTAATCCAATTGACATCATTATGTTTTCAGGAAAGATTGTATTTCCCTTTATAAAACAATAACAATTAATCCACATTGTACAAGGATCAGAGGAGATCTAAAAATGTTGAACTTGTATAATTAGCCAGTTACAACTAGTCCCTAGCAATGTTTATTTCACCAAAGCAATTGCCACCATTTAGTTTTCTGCTGTTTCAGTGAACTAAAGGAAACTAAAGAGAGTGACCAGAAGAGCAAAGAGAGATCAATAAAACCTGTCATCCTTGAATGCTCACATTCCCCATTGCTATGAAGGAGTTTCTGCAGCAGCCAAAGTAGAGCTTCCTTATGCATATACATGAGGCAGGTGCTCTACTGTAGAGCTTAGGGCAACGGAGGCAGCTCATTAATTATTAAATATCATTAAAAGAATGTATATCAGATCAGTAGAGTTGGCAGATATGGATTATGTAGTGCTTTCTATGTACCCTATTCTATTGCCCAATTCGTAAATTTATGCACACTTAAAACCACTCTGAAAATTGCCACATATTCTATTAGCTATTCTCATTCCGATTACGAGTCCCCTGCCCACAATCACTACTGGCCAGCCAAAGACGCAAAACCCAACTTAGAACTCTATTGGTTTTAGCACAGCTTGAATATTACCGGCTCGAAATGATTAAAGTTACACAAAATTAATATTTTATTAGATTCCTAGCTCTAGATCATAAATAAAGTCTAACATGCAACTAAAAAAGAATATTAAATTTCTATCAAAAGTATTATGAGTACTAAGTAGGACTCGCAAGGGCTTTTTCAAACATTTATAAGAGCTGTAGCAGCAATTAAACACAAAATACTGTACTTTAAAAGCATGGGAAGGCATGAAAAGACATTATAATTATCTCAAACCCACAAATATGCAATAAAATGTTATTTCTGAGTAATTGTGTTTCCTGGACTCAAAATAATACATATCATGAAACCCACATGGACTGAAACATTTTATAGAGTGCTTGATTGCGAGCCCGATTGCCAAATATTACTTTTTGGCACTTATTAATTTGTAGCCTCCGATTGCAGATTACGTGTAACTTCCATGTTTTATTGATGTCATGATGATAGTATTGGCTGTGTCTAGAAAGTAAATTATGGGCTTGCTTAAATATTGTCAGATCATATGATCACGTCCCCTGAAATCAGACTTAAAAAAGCAGGGTTTTCGAGTTCTGCTTTGTGGTAGGAATTTGAGAGCTGGAGTCAATAGAATACATCTAAACATTTATATAAAAAACACTGCAGCTAAAATTTGTGATGCGAGGCATTTGCAAGAATATGGCCCTGTGTCTAGAATGGATGAATGCACTTTGTGAAAGAGAGTTTTAGAAAGTTTTAAGGAGAGACATTTTTTCACACCTGGGAACTATATAAGCACACAATTTATTTAATAAAGCCGAGTGATGGCTGATGCTACACGTGGTGTTGCCAAGGCAAACTGGCAGATGCTACAAGCTCCTACTTGTAGATGCAGGGACTTATGAAGAAGAAAACCTAGATCCCAAGATTAGTTAATTATTGTGATAATACTGTATGTGCTTAATAACTGTTTTCTTCTATCTTGCTCAGTAATTGCTAAATGTTTTATTTAAGTCTGATATTAATCTACACTATAATTTAATATATACTTAAATATCTAGTCAATAAGCAAACTTGTGGGCTATTCAGCTTGTTATAATTCTGATTACTGGGTCCATGTGTTCTTAGTAAGAGTGTGATGTCAGAGCTTCTAATAGTTTGACACATGATTTATAAGTACATACACTGATGAAAGTAGACATGTACAGAACACCATAAGAAAGCAAGCCATGGCGAATGCCGCCATGGAATTAAAAGACATTTGTTTCAGGGGAGGAGAGCTATGGCAAGTCAGGACAAGCTATAAGAAAGTAAAGCTGATACTCAATCAACAAAAGTCAGCATAGTTAGAATTATGGTATTCCCAGTAGTCCCAAACATATGTGGGAGCTGGACCATAAAGAAAACTGAGGGCTGTATATTTGACGCCTTTGAATTGTGGTTTTGGAGAAAATACTTTCCTTGGATTGTGATAAGACCCAATTAATCCATACTACAGGAAATTAAGCCAAGCCATTAATTTCAAGGTTTGGTCATGAGGCTGAAGGGCAAATATTCTGGCCATATCATGAGACGGCAGGATTCCCTAGTGAATACTCTGATGCTGGGAAAGATTGATGTCATTATGTCTCATTGTTCTATTTCAGAGTTCATTTACACAACTGTTTTATCCTTTCTCTTGGGTCTCATCTGTAAATTTTGTATGTGATATATTATTGTGTAATAATATATAGAGACCAATAGACGGAGCTTTACGATATGTATTGCTGAAATGTGGTGGCAGCCAACAAAATATAGATGCATTTTGGTATTATTAGAGAAGGTATTTACAGTTAGGATATTTATTTTATGTGTGGCATAAGTGAACCCTGGGAATAGCCTTTTATGTTACTCAATAATGTATTTTGATTTGGTGCTGGAATTGTCTATATGCTGTGTTTGGGATGGCCATTAAAGAAACCCAGTGACTCCATGACACTACAAGATTGAGAAGATGTAACCGGAAATTCAGTACTATTACTGTTTTTTGTATATCAAGCTGTATCTTATGAATCACAACAATAGATCTATAGATGAATCAGACTCTGTATTAGCATTTATATAATACCAATTTTAGATGAGATTTTACTTATAAGCAGAAGTGTATTTCTGGGCTTAAATATCTCTGCAGATGGTACCTGCAGCCACGAAATTAAAAGATGTTTGATTTTGTGGAGAAAAGCTATGGCAAGTCGAAAAATAAAAATATACTATTAACAAAGGTTTGCATAGTAAGAACATATGTGAGAGCTGGACCATAAAGAAGACTGAGCACCCTAGAATTGACACCTTTGAATTGTGGTGCAGGAAAAAAATGCTTAAAATCCCTTGAACTGCAAGAAGATCCAGTCAATCAGTATTATAGGAAATCAAGACAAACTGTTCACTGGATTATGAGGATAAAGAGCAAATATTTTGACCATATCATAAGAAGACAGGATTCCCTACAGAAGATTCTATTGCTGCAAATGATTGAAGGCACACAAAGAAGTGGATAACAGAGGAGGAGATGGTTTGATGAGGTTATTGAAGCAATGAACATGATCTTGAGGGAATTTAGAGGAGCAGTTGTTGACAGATTTGCATGGTGTGCTGCGCTCAATAAGGCCACAGAGAGTCCGACACAACTGAACAATAACAAACAATTCTGCCTAGGCCCATTTGGTCCAGGTCTAGGCCAGCAGGCAACAGTGCAGTTTATTGAAATATGTTTGTATATGTAAAGTGAAAAGCAACTTATTAAAAACTCTACTCTATATCAGCAATGCATGGGGTGGGAGAGTACCAATTTTACTATGTGGTGTTTTTATCTGCTATATTTCCTGTTTGTATATGCACCGAAATGTCTATATAAATGGCATTTGTGGGCATATTTGTGTGTCCCAGCTCAACTTCCCAGAATGCAGTGTAATAACTGTTTTTCTCAGAACTCTGAGCTGGAAGCAGGTTTTTTAACTTGCTTTAGACATTCAAATGTGAACACAGATGTACTTTTTATTTGCTGTACTACTGTACGGTGGAGGGCTTCTATCGCTCTTTTGCCCACCATATTATAAATGATTGTTGTGGTGAACTACCTACTAATAATTTCCACAACACAGGCTGAGATCCCGCTCCATGCTGATGATAGCCAGTAAGCTTGAAACAGCTGTAAATGGATTGGATACTCAGCCTGTGTTTATTCCAACCTTGGCTTTGCATTAAAGCTGTGTAATACAGCATGCATAAGCTTAAAGGAAGCCATATTTGATAATGGCTACGGAATGAAGAGCGAGGCATTTGTGGGCATATTTGTGTGTCCTAGCTCAACTTCCCAGAATGCAGTGTAATAACTGTTTTTCTCGGAACTCTGAGCTGGAAGCAGGTTTTTTAACTTGCTTTAGACATTCAAATGTGAACACAGATGTACTTTTTATTTGATATATATATATATATATATATATATATATATATATATATATATATATATATATATACATACATATTTCTGTGAGTGTTCTTAATACTTTATTTCATGCCAAATATATAAACAAACATAAACATATGATTTGAGCTCAATACATGTGAAAAGAAGGGCTGCTAGTGTCCTAGAGCAGCATAAAACCTAAATACACCCATGCCCATAAGACAGAGGCCTTTTGTGTGTGGGTTTATTTAATATTTGTACATGGGACTACTTCTGTGACTTTTCAAATACACCTGCAGATTTATGTCTGCCTTATGTACGATCTTTTTTTTATTAGTTTTTTCTTATACAAATTTGAAAAAAAATAATAAAAAGTTTGTATGAAACTTGTGGATACTATCATGCATAATATGGATCTTAAAATAATGTCATTTTGCCACCCTGTTTCATAAAATGTAATTATAAAAATAAGTAAATGTTCTTGAGTCTGTACAAATTCTTAGTCGGAAACTATTCTTACTAAATACATATGTTTTGCTCAGTCAGCCACTAAAAATTGCAACTACAAGCACCATGATTAGAATATTTTCCCCAAAGAAACATTGTTGATCCAGAGTTACTATAGAAAGAAATATAATTATAATGATTTTATGTAATAACAGAGTACATCCCAATCATTTTTTTTTTAAATATAATTGCACCATTCTTTCCCCCTTGCGACTTTAATCAGGATAAACAGGCTCAAATAAAAGCATCCCACCTTACTGCTCAAAACAATTTGTTGCTTACCGCCGGACAGAGAGGTGTGAGCCATAAAATTAGAGAGGACCTAATTACCAAGATTTCCTATAGAAATACATAAATCTAGATCTAATTATTTAGATTATTAGTATTCAGTCTATGTGGATGCAACATTGATTAATGATTCTTCTCCTTTGTAAGGTAAGGATTTATTTTCGGCACACATGAAATAATTATGTCTATTGTTTTTTATTATTTTAAATATTTTTGAACCAGAAGTTTAGATTATTTAATAAAACTGCAGCAAAAATATTTTATTTGCAAAAATCATAGCTTACGAAATGTACGATATATTGGATGAAATATAAATGAACAATGGTACTAGCTCTATAGTTGCAAACTGAGACATCTTTTTCCATCACTTCATTGGCTGATTAGCTTTTCTGGTTATATTTTTGGAAGTTTTTGCTACAGCTCATTACATTTATTTATACTAAGCATTTGTGTATCAATAACTTGGACTTTACATAACTTAGATTATTTAGTTGCACATTGTAAGGCACCCCAGTGGTTGCATGTGGTCCTCATTCACTTCCCATGAGACCCTGAGCCTGTTTTCTGGAGTGGGAGAGCAGAATTCTGTTTAGCAATACACAGTCCATTGTTGTTATTTAGTCGTTCAGTCGTGGCCGACTCTCTGTGATCATATGTACTACAGCACACCAGGCGCGTCTTGTGTGTGGTTGTGCTCATTCATAATGTGTTCTTGGCAAAGATACCGGAGTGTGTTGCTAGTAAATCTCCAGTGTACCACAATTTGTCTCTCTTCTCTATTATAGATTACCCTATTTGGTAAGGCTCACAGCTTCATAGAGGTACACAAACCCATTTACCATGCCAAAGTAGGGATCCAGAAGGGGACACAGCCCATTATATCTCTCTAAATCTGGCAAATAAAACTAAATTTTATGCTGCAAACACTCCTCCTCAATATCTATATCTATATTGATTGCTTTCCTACATCAGTTTTATCATTTTATTTTCGGTCAATAAAAGGTTTAAAGTACTTTGACGCCCTTTAAAGGATCCAGGGGCCGAATATGAGAGTCTTCAAGTGCAATAGGTTACCCATCATTGCTCTAAAGCATGAAGACATTTCTAAAGATGACTGCTCTAAGTATGATGGAAGATCTTTATTCCATTTTTCCATCTGAAAGTTCTGTGAGTGCTCAGTAGATGCCCTTACACAAGATTCACACTTTAAGAAAACTACCCTATGCTTATAAAACAAAAAATATTCAAATAGGTTCCTGTGTGCTCCATTTCAATCTCTCCAAGATCATAGCTGTAACAACTTAAGATGACAGACATAATTTAAAAAAAATGTTCACTATTTGGTAGGGAGAGTCCAATTTCCATATAAAAATCAATATTTTCCCAAAATTTTAATCTTTGCATTCTCATGATGTCATGAATTTAAACAAAATAACAAAAAACATATATATGTCCTTAATATTATCAATATACTAGCGAATTGCCCGTCAAAAAATGACGGCAATGAAATTGTAAGGTAGCTAATGCTGTTTAGTGTGTAATAATGAAATATATAATACATTAATAAATGAATATACTTTACCTATTTTAAAGCATTGTGTGGAAGAGCTGTGAATGTGTTTTGATGTTGCTGCAGCATTAGTGGTGTGGATCTGCTGTGTAAGCGTGCTGAATGTGTGCAGTGTAACACTGTGCGTGCGCGAGACCAAACCGTTAGCGTAGTCGTGTACTTCCGCATTGGCGAGAAATGGCGAGTAATGTGTGTTATACGTTTGTATCGGAATATCCGTAGGTGTTTTGTGGTGTTTTGCGAGTTTCTTGTGGTGTTTTGCGAGTTTAGAGTGCTGTAGCCTCGTTTTCGTTTTGTTCGGCGGCCATTTTTTCTCTCGCTTCGTTTTTTTTTTAGTGTCTAAACTGTTTTATTTGAAGTAAAATCGAGGTGTAAGTTGTATTTTTGAGGTGCTGGGTGCTCCCTCTTGGTGTAGGTAAGTTTTTTATGTATGTGGTGTGTGTATGTATTGTGTTTGACATTTTCTAATGTTCGCGAGTTGCGTCCGAGTGTTGCGAGTCCGTAATGTGTGTGAACGTGTGTCGTATGTTGTTTGCGAGTGTCGTAATGTGTGTGTCGTACTGTTTGGGTTGCGAGGTGAAGTTTGCGAGGGTCGCAGTTGCTGGCAAGGAGCGCCTTCGGCGCTCCATGCCAGCAACTGCGGCCCTCGCTTTGCGAGGTCCTCAGGTGCTGGCATGGAGCGCCTACGGCGCTCCATGCCAGCAACTGAGGCCCTCGCTTCGCGAGGGTCCTCAGTTGCTGGCATGGAGCGCCTTCGGCGCTCCATGCCAGCAACTGAGACCCTCGGGCAGTGCCCTCGCTTCGCGAGGGCCTCGGCTCGCTGCGCGAGCCGCGGCCCTCGCTACGCGAGGGCCGCGGCTCGCTACGCGAGTCGCGGCCCTCGCTTCGCGAGGGCTGCGACTCGCGTAGCGAGCCCGCGGCCCTCGCTTCGCGAGGGCCGCGGGCTCGCTACGCGAGCCCGCAGCGTTAGCAACAACTCGTACGCTCACAACTATATATGTGATTGATAGAAAACCCTAATGGAGCTTAATGTATAAGATAATTCATAAGCCAGGTATCCTTTGTGTATAAACTGAGCTCAAATGGATTTGTGGATGACTTCATCAACTACCACTGATATACGATTTCATCCGATTTATGGTTTAAATTTCTCCTAAACATCATACGTTAAGAATAGTGGGACAAAAGGACATGCAATTGTAGTTATAGGATGCACTTGCTTTGTTGTTACATAGTGATGACTATGGGCTTTGTATTATCTTTGCCAAAGAACTCTAGTTTCAGATTTTCAGTGGAAATAATATTGTATCAGTAGCTTAAAAACCACCATATGAAAGTTTTATTTAAACATACTTTACATATTATTATTATTATTATTATTATCGTTTATTTGTAACGCTCCAACATATTCCGTAGTGCTATACATAAGTTAAGTTACAGGCAATGACAAGTTAAAGATTCATACATTGCAAAGAGTGGGTGGCCCTGTCTTTGAGCTTGGAATCCAGTGTCCATAGCGCTTTCCCTAAAGCACTGCGCAGGATTGAAACTCGCAGACTTACAATCTAAAGGTTAAAGTTTTATGTGGTACAGTAGGGAGAGAGTAGTGCTGAGCATGTTAGGGAGGAAGGTTATAGGCTTCTTTAAAGAGGTGCGTTTTTATTGATGTTTTGAAGGATTTAAGGCCGGAGGATAGTCTGGTGAAGCGAGGCAGGGAGTTCCAGAGAATAGGGGCAGCACGAGAAAAGTCCTAGAAACCGCATAGTATGACAAAGCCACATAGGAGGACATATACTGCTTGATCGGATCTGCAAATAAGGATGCATACAAGAAAATACAACATTTTAAAAATAAATTATTTTAAGTTTTTTTTTATAATTCTTTACTTCTCTTACATCTCAGGGTATACAGGCCGTATGTCTGCGGGTGTGTTGCAGGGTCCCATTTGTCTCCGATTCTTGTGCTATTTAATTGAAGGAGTGCGCAAGTTACTGTCCCGAAGCCGACTCCGTAAACTATGCACTCGTTCGTAGCAGTTCAGGGCGGGAATATGATCAATTAAGCAGGACCGTAACCTCCCATTTAAAAATGGAGGTTACATGTCAATCAATTAGGTTCAGGAGTCTGATATGCTATCAGACAAGGAAACCCTCAAAATACAAAAAAATAAAAATTAATGTGAATACTGTTTTAGTCCATGTGGGTGGCCTGATATGTATTAACTCATTGATTCCCGAGATCGATCTGACCCCGAAATAAAACATAAAAATATATTTTTTTACTGACGATTTGCGAGCTTGAGGCTGTTGTGCAATTAATTCTAATGTCTATAATCTCTTTACCCGTTATTTACATTGCAGTATTGCGTTTTACTTGCATTTACAGTGCTGCAAACAGGGGTTAAACCCCCTTGTGAGTCCTATCTGGTACCCGTAGTATTTTCTTCTACAAGTGCCGTTTACTGGTGGTAAAATATTTGTGGCTTGGGGGAATTGGAGCAATTTAATAGCGATTTTCGATTTTAGCAATTGTAACGCTTACTGAATTAAAAGATTAAAGACATCGGGAGGCTGTAATTTTTGGGTTTAACCATTGCAAAGTTTTCAAGGTCGTAACCCGTAACCCATTCGGAGCCTGCAAAAAGACTCCAATTGAATAGCAAATTAACTTACGGCCTCACTTACGGCCTCCAGTAACTTACGATTGCTCAATTGAATCGGGTTCTTAGGCCCGTCTTCAAGTCAGCAGTCACACAGAGATTCAATTGAACAAGTCCGCAACTACATGGTTAAAATACAAAACTGTAAACCATGCACCCGTAAGTAGCATTTCAAGCAATGAACATGAACAATTAAGCAAGGCCGTAACTACTGATTTAGAAACAGCCAATAGTAAATGAGACCATCATCATTATGGCAGTAAAACGTGGAGGTTAAACATCAATCAATTAGCGTTTAGATGCCCGATATCAGACTCGCAATCCAGCAATGTACAAAATAATAAAAATGAATGCTGATACTGTTCTAGTCCATGTGGGTGGCCTGATATGTATTAACTCCTTGATTCCCAAGATTAAGATAACACTAGAATGAAAATGTAAAATAAATATGTTTTTATTGCAGATTTGTGAGCTTGAGACTGTTGTGCAATCAATTCTAATGTCTTTCATTACTTTCCCTGTATTTTACAGTGCTGTATTGCTTTTTTAATTTGCATTTACAGTGCTACAAACAGATGTTAAACCCCCTTGCGAGTCCTATCTGGTACTCGCAGGATTTTCTTCTGCATTTGCCAGTGATGGGTTTGAAGGAAATTGCGGGCTTGAAGAATTGTAGCAATTGAATAGCGATTTGCGATTGTAACCTTTATGGGCTAGAAATGTCAAAGGCTCAAAGGACTTAGAGTTACGATTTTAACAACCGCAGGCATTTTCAGCCTGTAACTTGTAGATCGTTTGCGGGTTGCTAAAAAACACCAATTGAATAGCAAATTAGTTTACAGGCTTCATTACGGGCTCCAGTAACTACTATTTGCTGAATTGAATAGGGACCTTGGTGTTTTTATCTGCCTTCTTTCCTGCCTTGGTCACTGAAGAAAGCCTTGACTGGTCAGAAGAACATTAGGACAACCATCTGAGCTGACCCCCTCTAACCAACTGGATCTCTATTAGGTGTTAGAGAAAAGTATCTGTGCTAGACCCTGAAATATTAACGATCACATGTAATTAAAAAAAATAACATAATAATTTCTAAAAATACTGATTAATAAAATAAAAAAAATAACTCATGTTGTATGAGCACGAATGTGGTCCTTTAAACATATAAACATGTACTACATAGATAATTATATTATTTGAATTGCCTTTTTTATTGTAGTAGGCTCTGGAAAACCAATACTCCACAAGCAGTCAGACAGTAATAAAGATCAAAGTGAGGTAGGCATTTTTATACTTAGAAACTCTGATTTTTCTTAAACATGTTTCAATTTAAGTATTTCAATGAATTCATTTACGTTTTTCTTCATTTGTCTTATATTCTAACCAATGTCCCCATGACCATATTTCAGACTACAATGCAGCTGTCTTTATACTTCGTTTCTTGCTTACTGCACCCCATCTTGCTTCTTCTGCTGGGGTGTAGTAATGGTATCTGTGGAACATTATTATCGGTTTGCAGACTGTCCAATGAAGAAGACACTGTTGGCTACTCTTTAGGTGGAGACATCATACTGGGTGGACTTTTTGCAGTCCATCTGGATGTAGAATATCCTGAAATAACATTCAGAAAACAACCACAACCACTGCTATGTAAAAGGTAAGTTATACTCTTTTATTCCTTATTTGTTAAATTGTATTTGATGGCCAATCAACTAAATCAGTCCACTCAACATTATTACAACACCCTTTATGTCATAAATGTATATTTGCTGAAAAAATTAAAGATACTTTTCAATAATTAAAAAAAAAAGAGAAGAAAATAAGCAAATCTCAATGATCATCTAATATATAACAATACAACATTGAGGGAATATAATTGAATATGTCCTCCAAATTACTGATCAAAGGGTGAGTGGTCACATAGCTTTATATTGTTACAAGCTATTCAATCATTGCAATAGGAGACTTTTGGGTGCAAAATATATTGTAATAGTATACAATATATCAGCAAATGCATAATTCAATAAGTAAAAATAACATAAATATGTAGGTTCATTCACCTTATACTATTATATTGTTGTCTAGTAGTTTCTCCATGACCATATGGACAGCAGCACATCATGCATATCTTGTGTCTGGGTGTTCTAATGCATAAGGTTTTCATGGCAAAGATCCTGGAGTGGGTTGCCAGTTCCTTCTCGAGTAGACCACCATTTGTCTGACCTCCCTACTATAACCTGCCCATCTTGGGTGACCATACATTGTATCATAACGGAAATAAGAAAAAGTGAGCATATGCTGACCAAAATTTTAAATGGGGGAACATTTATAATACTGATGTCTAACTTTAAAAACATTTAAATTTTCAGATTTCATATCAGATATTACCGCTTCCTACTGGCCATGGTTTATGCCATTGGACAAATTAACAACTCAACGGACATTCTGCCCAATGTTACATTGGGTTTCATAATCTATGATTCTTGTTACAATGAAGTGAAATCTCTAATTGGAACAACATGGATTTTATCAGGAAAAAAAGAAATTGTGCCAAATTTTAACTGTCATAAGCAAGTCATGCCGTCTGCTATAGTTGGGGATATACCTTCTAAGGCTTCAATACCGATAGCTCGGATCCTTGGACTTTTTCGATATCCTCAGGTAATGAACCAAGTAACTGACTTTTATATAACAAAGATAGAAATTTGTCAACCGACAATGATGTTTCTTTATTACAAAGTACCATTTAATATGAGTATACTAATGAACTCAATAAAACTAATGTATCTGTAATATTTAGATCTGCTTTGTAACATGTCTAAAACTCATTGTGATCCATTTATCAAAATTTTGAAAAGCTGAACATAGATAACATAACTTTATATTTTGTTTTTGGAAATAATTTATCAGAGTATACTTTTTCAATAAAAAAACATAACAGGAAGAGCTATTAACTCAGTTTTCTAACTTATTCTACCTAGTTTGATAAAAAAAAATACCCAATTATATGGGCTCTAACATTTTAATTTATATAGTATTAAAGTGTGACATATATTGCTTTACTGTTACATTAAGATACAGTGTTTATATGTTAAGGGATATTTTCCTATATATATTTTCTATATTGGCTGTGGGTAGGTTTTTTAACTTGGTCATAATCCATCCTATGCTATACTGAAAGCTGTGTTGTACAGCAGGCATATTCTATAAGGAACCTTGAATAAAGTGGTATGGCATTTAGAGCAAAAATTAATTGTAGACTAATGTGCATGCCCCCACCCAGTTTCCCAGAATGCAGTGCAATAAATGAATTTCTCTGAATTTGAAGCAGTAAATAAGTTCTCTAACTTATTTTTAGACTGTCCAAATGTGAAAACAAATGTACTATTTTTATTTAGTAAAGGCTCAAAAAGATTTTTCTTGAAAAAGTGGTGCTTTTTGTTCTGTATTATGAAATAAGACAGATTTCCTTTGAATACAAGACCTGATTTTATTCAGCAGGTATATTTTACAATAAAACAGAAGTTCAGATGATTTCAAAACTTTGCTAGAACTTTTAGAAATCCAATTCTCTACTTTTAGTCTGGACTTGAATGTTACATTGATATTGTTTTGATATTTTTTTTCTGCATTTTGTTTGAAAAAAAACGACCTCCATAAGAAAGTCAAACAAAAAGTTTTGGTATCCAACCGGTCTTGATTTGTTATTAACTTGTGTTAAGGGCCCCACATTAATTGTCAGTGGTGTTAGTTACCCAAGTTTCTACAGAATGTTAAAATATATTGTGTTCTTTGTCTCATATCTGACATACATTTTTGAGTTATATGTATAAGTTCTACCTTCCACATCACATGTTTAAATGAGGTCTGGGTAGCCAGCTTTATCTACTGGAAGATGCCTTCAGTAGTTATCACTCACCACGGGGCTTCTTACAGCCTCTGCAATGTTTAAAAGATGGTCACTGGATCTGTTGTACAGATGAGTACAGCTTAATATATGTCCCAAGGAAGACTATAAGCCCGATTCAATTGCAAGGCAGAAACTCGATCGTAGTAGGCCGTATGTCTGCACGGCTGCTGAGGGCCCGCAGCGCTCGTACGTTATGGTGCTGTTCATTGCTGTTCAATTCAGAAACCATGCCAATGTATGTAGCATTTGCAAGCTTGAATAAGATCAATCAAGCAATGCCGTAACTCCTGATTAGAAACAGCCAATGGAAACAGAGATTTTCATCATTTTAAAGTTCTACGAGCTTGAATTAGGAGTTACGATCGAACCCACATTCCTGAAATATTGCAATATCGATAAAACCGTAAATATGATATTCTATTACATGCGAGATCCATTATATGTATTACCACATTAATTGCCGGGATCAATATAACACAGAAATCAAACATGAAATAAAGTATATTTCTGGGCCGATTTGCGAGATTGAGAATGTTGTGCTATTAATTTTAAGACCTAACATCACTTTCCCTTTTATTAAAAGCACAGTAGTGTGTGTATATGTACATTTCAAGTGCCATTATGTCCTTTGTGAATCCTCCTTGGAATCCTTAACTTGTGGTTTTGACTTTTCCCATTTGCGGGCTTGGCGGGGTGGTTAGCGAGGGGGAATCAGAGCAATTGAATATTGATTCACAATTTTAGCATTCGGATCTTTTGCAGCCGTGAAAGTCAAAGGCTTGGAGGGGAATTAACTTGCGAGGGAACCATTGCAATGAATCGCAATGAATTGGAGGCCAGAGCCCGTAACTCGATCAGAGTTCGCAAACAGTTGAATAGCAAAATAACTTGCGGGCTATATTTCCGAAGCCTGGATCTCCCAAAACTCTCAATTAAATGAGGCTCTATATGTAAAGCTGATTTAGAAACTTGATGCAGACACCAGGCTCAAGGTTCTTTAAAATACAAGTATTTGAAGCAATAGAGAAATAGAGAAATATTTGATCATAACACAACTTTTTGCTTTGATATTGTTTTTTGATTTATAAGTCTGAATGGTTCTTTTGCTATAAACATTCATATGTAATGAGATAGGACTTGAAAATTTGTATACAAATTAATGAAATGCATACTCATATATTGAATGTTATAATTCAAGAGCATTGTTAAAGATCTTGCCAGGGAATTCAGATGAGTATTGACTCATTAAAGAACATTCTTTTTTCTTCCTACATAGTAATATAAACATATATATATATTACCAGCTGTGATAACATTATATGGCACATTGTGTCAACTTTATGTACAAAACTTAGCAAAAATTGTGGTGGCCAGTGCACGGTGGAGATAGAATGCTGTGACCAAATTTCTTAATTGCATTTAACATTGAAAATGCTGAAATTTCTTCCAGATGTATTTAAATATTTTGTATAATGGTATAAAAACCTATATTTAGTATATTACTGTAGTGCACTCTCATTTGTATATAATTTTGTTAAATTTTAATATTGTTCAGCATTATTATATATTATCTTAATTCCACAGCATGTATTATAGTACTTAATGTTACATAGTCGATTGTACGTCTCTATACACAAATAAGAACTAATTGTTTGTACAATATATTCTTGTGTCTCAGGTCAGCTATGCTTCATCTCATCCACTTCTGAGCGATAAAATACAATTCCCATCCTTCCTCAGGACTGTCTCCAATGACATCTATGAAGTTTTTGCCATTGCTCGACTAGTGAACTACTTCAACTGGACTTGGGTGGGTGTCATAACTTCTGATAATGACTTGGGAAGGTTGAGATCCCAGATGCTAACTAAAGAGATTGAACTGAATGGTGGCTGCATTGCATTCATAGAGATACTTCCTATTTACACGTCAATGGAAGCTGTCTTTCATACTCTAGATGTCATTAAAAAGTCCAGTGCTACAGTGATTATTGTGTATCCAACTATGGAGAACCTAATCCCTTTAATGGAGATTGCTTCCCTTCAGAAAATAACTGGCAAAGTATGGATTGGTAGTAGCAGCTGGTCAATTTCATCAGACTTTCCAAGAAAAGAAATCTTAACAACCTTAAATGGCAGCCTGAGTATAATGCCCCATAGTGGAAAAATTCCAGGTCTCAAGGAATTTCTTTACAGCATTCATCCTTCCAAGTTTTTAGATGACATCTTTATTAAAACATTTTGGCAAGAAGCTTTTCGTTGTTTTTGGCCAACAGATGATAGGCATAATTTTACATCTGTAAAACCATATAAAGAAGGAACCAAACTGTGCACTGGAAAAGAGAGACCGGATACCATTGACCCGTCTGTATATGATGTCTACAATTTCCGATACACATACAAAACGCACACAGCAGTGTTTGCCATAGCACATGCTTTGCACCAGATGAATTCTTGTATACCAGGTCGGGGACCATTCAGCAATGGATCTTGTGCAAATATTTATAATCATCAGCCTTGGCAGGTATATTACATTTTGTAGTTTCCTAGCATATTATACACATACCTTAATTCTTTTTCTATGTGACATCTCAGTTCCTCCCCTCACATATTTTTAAATGGATTAACAAGAGTCCCATCATTCTACACAGGAGTAGGCAATATTGTGTAAATACACAGATCCTCATTCTAATTGGGGCTGTAAATCGTCCTCAAGTCTGCGATTCCCTGTGATCAGGCTACGGTCCCGCTTAGTGATACATCTACGCTGCTATTCAATTGGCCGCTGCCACAAGGAGGTACCCTTTGTGGCTGATCGCAAACCATGCTATCGGCAGTAAGCACTTGCGTGCTTGAACCGGGTCGGGGCTGCAAGGCAGTAACTGATAAATTCAAGACAGCACTGTAAAGCACAGTAAATGATGGGGTACACAATGGGTGATATGAGGATTAAAGGGCCAACATTCTCAAGCTGGCCCATCGCAAAAATACAATACTTGATTTCACGTTTAATTTCCGTCCAAAGTCAGACGGGCTTGAATAACAAGTTATGGGCTTGGAGGTTATTCAAGCCCGTACAACCCCAAAGGTCTTACTTTCAAAGAGAAAGTGATGTTAGGTCTTAGAATTAATGGCACAACATTCTCAAACTCTCAAACTACTTTATTTCATGTTACATTTCTGTCATAAAATTCTATGAGCTTCAACCTCCAAGCCCGGAGATTGGATTCAAAAGTCCTAGTGGTTTGGAGGTTAAAGCCTGTAGGACTTTATGATGCAAATTTTACATGGAATAAACTATTGTATTTGCCGATTTGAGAGTATGGGAATGTTGTGCTATTAATTCTGAGACCTAAAATCACTTTCACTTCTAATAAAAGTACAGGATGTTTTTTTTATATGCTTAATTAGTGCTACGTTTTGTAAGAGTAAGAGCGTTGGGGGACTTCTTTGGTATAAGTAAGTTGCGGTTCCATTTTAGCAATTTATGGGCTTGATGGAAGGGTGATCGTAGCAATTGAACAGCAAATTGGGATTTCTTGTGGCCGCAACTCTTGCATTCATGCAAGATCAAAGGCATTGATGCAAATAAGCTGTGATTAAGTAAATCGCAAGGGATCGCAGCTTGAGTCTCGTAAGCCTATCGGAGGTCGCAAATTGAATACCTCTCCTTGTCGCTACTTATGCCAAAAACGTAGGATTTGAATGAGGCCCACAGTATATTAGCTTTGTGTTTTGTAAGAGTACTGCATAGCTAGCTTGACAAAAAATGCACAGTTGCCATGTTATAACCAAGCGTGTGCACTGGTTACAAGAAACATATAAAGAAGTATTGGTTAACTATGGGAGCCATGAAGTATATCTGAAATTGAATTCAAATATAAGTAAAGGATTTCGTCATGGAAGAGATTACGGTCTAATTTCTACTGGACATACACATCCTTTTTCCCTCAGCTAGGCCATTGACACTAGTTTCAGTGTAGGCTTTTCTGTCTATGTATTATGCTACATCGGTAGGTTGTATACTGGAGAAAAAAAACAGGATAAGGACTCGAGAAAAAATAACTGACAAACACTGAAAAAGGCATAGGATCCTGGAAGTGTAGTCCACATACATGTACTAGCTTAGCTGACCAACAGCCCTATTAAATTTGAAGCCTGTAGCGGCATCGGCACACCTGCATAGTCTGCAGGCTTGAAATTCGGCTGCGTTACAGAGCTATTAAATTCAACAATGATGTGAGTTACTGTCCGGAGATGCAAACACGTAAACCATTCTTGCGCACATTGAATGTGCGCCCGTAAACATGATGAATTAGTCAAACCCATAGTTATGGGTTTTGACGGAGCCAATGGCAAATGAGCTCGTCATTATTATGTCACTGAAAAATTGAGCTTAGATTTCAAAGTCTTACGGGTTTCAAATACGAGTTTCGATCGGACGCACATTCCAGAAATAATGCAATATTAATAAATCAGTAAATATGATATTCAATTCCATGCAAGTTCCAGTATATGTATTAACACATTGAGTGCCAGGATCGATATAACATGGAAATTAAACATAAAAGGATGTATTTTATATTGCAGATTTGCAAGCTTGAGAATGTTGTTCTACTAATTTTAATACTTAACATCACTTTCCCTTCAATTATCATTACAGTAGTGTGTGTATATTTGAATTTACAGTGCTATGGATAGGACTTTAACCCTCTTGTGGGTCCTCTCTAGTACCCGTTGCCTTTTTGGCTCCATTTGCGGGTTACGGGTTTGAACGCCAGTGGATCCGTAGCAATTTAATAGCGACTTTCTAACGTAACAGTTACAGGCTTGACAGAGTTAAGGATTTGCGGCCTCGGAGTTCAGATTTCGACAACCCATAGGTGTTTTTTGCCCTTAACCTGCAAGTCGTTAAGTCTGTGTTTTTTGCCCTTAACCTGCAAGCCAATTTAATAGCAGTAAGTCTTGTGGGCTACATTACGGGCTACGGTTTTACACGTTGAGGGAATTTAATAGGGTTGCAAGAGTCTCATTTGATATATGGACAGAAGATGACCAGTGATTAACTATGTCAAATCTCACTTTATATTTCAGTTGTTGCATTATATCAAAAATGTTAAGTTCAACAACACAGCTGGCGAGACAATATTTTTTGATGAAAATGGAGATGTTCCTCTTTACATGGATATTCTAAACTGGCAGCTTTTCCCCAATGGCAGCAGCCAGTACATTGTAACTGGAAGCTTTGATGCTAGTTCTCCAAAAGGGCAAGAACTTCAACTTGATCAAAACAGAATTTTATGGAATTCAGGTCAGATTAAGGTAAATATTATTAAAAGGACATTGTAGTCCAAAACATAATATTATTAATTGCTTAAACCTTAGAAAACAGGTTTTGTGTAAGGGATCTAGAGTGTAAAAAACATAAAAAAATGTCAGGGATGGAATTGTTTTCTCCCTCTCTATCCTAATTATTTTTCATATTTTTATTGTTTTTAGAAACAGACAACCAAAACAAAATGCATACAGTAAAACAATACTTACATCTAAATCATACACAGTCACCCACCTACATACCCCCCACCCACCCCTTGGCAATATTCTCATTATTTACAGAAGGAGGCAATACCCGAAACCTATTATATAATTAAAGTAACATCGCTAAAGGCAACAAAAACAAAAAAAAATATATCTATTAACAAAAAGGCCCGGCAAACATTTCTTCGTCCCATTTTGCCCATTTCTTAACCACTGATAATCTTAACTTGGAATCAAAACTTAAATATTCCATTTCATACTGTTTATTCTTTTCCATAGTACTACAGATCTCATTCCATTTAGGCAATTCCCCACTTCTCCATCTCCCTACAATCCACCATTTAATTACCATGAGAACCTGCACCACTATCCCTATTGTTTCTCTAGACCATTCCCTTGGAAAAATATGTAATAGAAAAGCTTCTGGGTTTAAGATAACTTCCTTGCATCCCATACCCACCAACTTGGTGACACACCTTTCCCAAAGCCCTTTGATCTTAGCACATTTCCACCACATGTGGTTTTGGGTGCCTATTTACCATTTTTGTATAATTTTAAAATGGATTTCTCTGTAAGTTGTACAAATCAAGTTATCTTTTGTTAGCTGATACGCTTTTCCCCAATCCTCCAAATTTTTCTTAATTCTAAAATCAGTTTAGCTTTCCATGGCTACAGATTTTCCAGAACTTCTGTACTCGTCTAAAATTTTTAAGCATTTCGACACTGAACTCTTATTACTTGTACTTAATGACAAGAATTTTTCGAGAGATGTCAAATCCCTGACTGATCTTACATCAAAACCTTCTTTTGTTAATGTCTTCTTAAGGGTCAGAAATTGCAGCCACATTGATAGTTGGACCTCTTTCACTCTCCTCAGTTCCTCAAATTTTATAAAGCCCTCATTTCTGATTAAATCCTTAATTTTATCAATACCCCATTTCCCCCACTCTACCTTATCTATTTCGGGGTGTATATCGTAAATTACTTCCAATGGTGTTAATGGAGATGGAAACGGGAGCAACTTCAATCTTGAGTTCATTTTAAGCCAACTAGCCCAACATTGTTTCCCTATTCTGAACTCTATCTGAGTCTTAAAGTTGGACAATTTCTTATGCCATAGAGCTTTCTGCAGAACTATTTTGGGGCTTAAGGCTTCTTCTAACTGGACAAACTTGGGTCCTTCCACTCCTTCTGTCCATCTCAGAAAGTGGTACAATTGTATAGCCTCTGCATACTTCCAGAGGTTAATTGCCCCTAATCCACCTTCTATGTACTTTTTATTTACTTGGTCTTTACTGACTCTAACCCTATTTCCTTTATATATAAAATGATCTACCACTTTCTGAAATTTAGTAATACTTCCTCTGGATATAAATAGAGGGATTGCTCTTAAAACATAAGTAAGTTTCGGTAGAATGAACATCTTAACACATACGATTCTACCTGACCAGGTTAGGTTTAGCCTCTCCCATGACTTGAGTAGTTTGCACACTGAAACAAAAGTTATTTCCAAGTTATTCTTTAACATGGTAGCAACACACGGAGTCAACTCTATTCCCAAATGTTCTAGTTTATTCTGCTCCCATCTAAATGGAAATTTCTCTCGTAACAAGGTTTTAGTTTCTAAGTTCACATTTAGCCAGATAACCTCTGATTTGGAAGAATTAATTTTATAATATGATAGGCAACCAAAGGTTTTTAACTCCTTCATGAGGTACACCAATGATTCTAGTGGCTCTGATAAATCTACAACTGCATCATCTGCGAATAGAGTGATCTTCGATTCTATAGCTCCACATATGATTCCTCTTATCCTATCATTCTTCCTTATCATTTGAGCCAGCACTTCTATACACAAGTTGAACATCATTGGGGATAGCGGGCATCCTTGTCTCGTCCCATTGCTAATCTCGAACAATTCCGACTGAAAGTCTATACCTTTTATGAAGGCTGAAGGGTTAGAGTATAGCGCCATAATTGCTCTTGACCCGAATTTGCCCAATACGATTTCTTCTAGGGTACACTTGATAAACTCCCAGTTGAGCCTGTTGAAGGCTTTTTCTGCATCTAACCCTACTGCCACCAACGGGATTTTATTATCTTTAGAGTGTGCCAATATATCAATAAGCTTTCGCAGGTTATCTGTCCCTTGTCGGCCTTTAATAAAACCTGTTTGATCTGACTCAATTAACTGGTCTAAAAGAGGATTTAATCTTTGTGCTAGTATCTTTGAATATATTTTGATATCGATGTTAATTAAAGAGATGGGCCTGTAGTTAGCACAATTTGCCAGATCTTTTCCCTCCTTCCTTATTGCTGCTTCTAATGTCTCCTTGGGAGCCCATCCTGAGTCTTTAATTTCGTTAAATACTTTTACCAGATGAGCCCCCAATTTTGGCAAGAATTGTTTGTAATACAGTATCGTCATCCCATCTGGTCCTGGGGATTTTTGGACATCTAAAGCGGACACACAGTTCTCGATTTCCTCCAATAGTATCTTCCCATTTAGTAGTTCCTTTTGCTAGTCGGAAAAAATTTTTAGATTCAACTTTTTAAACAAATCTTGTATTTGCCCTTTATCAGGTTTAACCCACCCTGGTTTCTTTTCCAGATTATATAAGGTGCTATAGTACTTCGCCGCAATTCTACCTATTTCAATAGGATCCTTTTTCATAATTCCTTTGGAATTGAGAAATTTCACTATCATTTTGTTGCTCCGCTTTTTCCCAATAAGATCCACTAGTGATTTATTTGCTTTATTGCCTAGATGATAATTTTTTATTTTTAGCTCCCTTAACTTCTTATCTATTTGACTTTGTATGATCATATTTATCTGTGCTTGTATCTGATAGATCAGTTCCGTCAACAAGTTATCCTGGCATTTTTTGTTGGCATATGATAGCTTATAGAGTTCTAAATATAAATCATAAAGCTATTTCCCCCTGGCCCTCCTCTTCTTAATCATTCTTGTTTTCAAAATACCCCTCATATACGCTTTATGCGTATTCCAAATACTTAAATCTGAGGTTATAGAGCCACTGTTAACTCTAAAGAACTCTTCAATTACTTCCTTAATTTCTTTTTTTTCTTCTGTTGTATAAAATACTTCTGAGTTAATATTTTCTCTTTTTTTTCCATTGCTAGTCCCCCGACCTTGCAGTACTATTTTTACCAGGGCGGGATCTGACCATGATATAACCCCTACCTCCACATCATCCACTTCTCTCCATGTCTCTATGTCAACCAGTATGAAATCAATCCTTGTGTATAGACTATGTCTCAGAGAATAATAAAATATAGTCCCGGACCTCAGGATTTTTTAGCCTCCAAGAGTCATATAGTTTGTATTTCAATAATATCTCATTAAATCTTCTAGACAATCTTTCCAGAGCTAAATCGCTCGTCCTTAAGCTCCTATCAATTTTCATGTCCAGGACCATATTCAAATCCCCACATATAATAAGCTTACCCACTTTTAGTTTGGAAATATATTTTTTTTTTTTCTCTATCCTAATTATGAGAAACAAAATGGCAGACTGTGAATGAATGACTGAAACAACCTTGTGCTCTCACCACTAGTCTTTTCAAAGTAAAACAAGATAAGATAACACATGGGTTTGCCACACAAAACCCTTTTCACACTTCCTTTCAAGTTTCACTGCTATTGCTAAGATTGTTTCCAGCTCAGAATTCTGAGAAATACAGTTATTACACTGCATTCTGGGAAGCTGAGCAGGGATATGCAAATGTGCACACAAATGCCTCACTCTTCAATCCATAAACCATTTCAAATATGTCTTCCTTTAAGCTTATGCCTGCTGCATTACACAGCTTGTATGCAAAACCAAGGTTGAATTATATACAAGCTGAGAATCCTATCCATGTACAGCTGTTTCACGCTTACTGGCTATCATCAGCATGGAGTGGGATCTCAGCCTGTGTTGTGGACTTTATGAGTAGGTAGTTCACCACAACAATTATTTAATGTATGGTGGGCAAAAGAGATTTAAAATAAATAGTACATCTGTGTTCACATTTGAATGACTAAAACAAGTTAAAAAAAAACCTGCTTCCTGCTCAGAATTCCGAGAAAAACAGTTATTACACTGCATTCTGGGAACCTGAGCAGGGACATGCAAATGTGCCAACAAAGCATGATAAGAATGGCAGTGCTGACGTTTTAGGAGCAAATCCCAACTGTATACAATATTATAACTAAGAAAGTTTATTAACAAAATGGCACTAAGAGGACGCAGATTCTAATTCTTTTTTTTTTGTTTGATTTATAAGTAGCAAACTTTTTATCCACATGAAAAAGGCAAACTTATCCTGAATAAATGAGCTGTAAAAAAAATTGTAATTGGAACTTGCACTGTTCTGTTTATTTATATTCTCACTTTTAATTAGAATTGTTTTTTGTGTGTTTGTAGATACTGAAGATACACATTTATTGGGTCAAATTGCAGATTATGCAACAATAGTGCAAGTTTTTTCTATTACTGTTTACTTTGAATGGTTAAATGATTGATTATAACTTCATCTTTCTATGTTTCAGGCTCCTCTATCAGTCTGCTCTGCTCCATGTCCAAGTAACCATAGAAGAGCCATACATAAAGCGCAAAAAATGTGTTGTTTTGATTGTATACCCTGCTCTGAAGGAGAGATTCTCAACCCATCAGGTTAATATTTCTTACAATAATAATATATTCAGACATTATTTAAATTGGAAAAAAGGCATATTTAGTTTTTATGCTGCCTTAGTCCTGTTCAAACTTGTGCGCCCCACAATGAATCAGTTACTTCTCCTCGTTTCCTCTTGCTACATCCCAAAGTTTACCACAAACCTTTATGGAAAACCATAAGTGTATATGTGTCTATTTAAGAATACAGTAAGGGCAATGTACCTTTGCAGATTGAATATTCTCTGCATATAGAGACTTCTGTGTATTGAAAACTTCAGGCAGCCTAGAATTTTGCTGACCTAGGCCTGGGCCTTGTGGGCTTAGCTGACACAAATCCATGTTAGAAATATCCAGAAAATACAATAATTACTGCTTAAGAATTAGATTAAGGGTTAAAACTGTGTGCAGGAAATAAGTTATAGCACACATTGAGCAAGAGAAAGGGATAGAGGAGGAACGTTGAATGGTCAGAAATAAAAGCTCAGAGACGGAGGAAGAAAGTAAAAAGGAGCGTAGATAAGAAAAAGAAGACAGTATGGCGAGATTGCTTTTCACATTTCTGAGTAATTTCTGCAGTTGAAATGTAACTGTCTGAAGTATAAGGGTAAATGTGCATATTTGAAGGATAAAAGAAATATGACTTAGAAATGCAAAAAATGGAATACAGCTTATTTTGACCAGCTTGTTGTTTAATATACTAACCATAAGATCTATCAATAATAATTTTCCATTTTCTTGACAGATGACAGCGAATGCCTCACATGCCCAAACGATAAGTGGCCTAACATCGAAAAAGATATGTGTGTGCCAAAACCCATTGAGTTTCTCTCTTATGAGGAGTTTTTGGGGTTCGCTCTGGCTTGTATCTCAGTCATTTTATGTCTACTTACTTTTTCTGTGCTTTGCCTATTTATAATGAAGCACAAGACGCCAATAGTAAAAGCCAACAACAGAGAATTGAGCTACCTCCTTCTTGTCTCTCTCATGCTCTGCTTCCTCTGCACTTTGTTATTTATTGGACGTCCTACCATTACGACTTGCATGTTACGCCAGGTGGTGTTTGGTATCATCTTTTCTATATGTGTCTCTGTGATATTGGCTAAAACTATAACAGTCATTATGGTATTTAATGCTACCAATCCAGAAAGCAAAATAAAAAAACTGGTGGGACTCCGGATACCTATGTATATTGTTCCTTCCTGTACCATGGTCCAGATAATACTGTGCATTATCTGGTTGTTAAACTCTTCCCCATTTGTTGAGCTCAACATGACAGCAGAGGTTGGGATCATAGTCCTGGAATGCAATGAGGGATCCAAAGTGCTTTTTTCCTGTGTGCTGGGTTACACTGGTCTTTTAGCATCGATCAGCCTCCTAGTTGCCTTTATGGCCAGAAAACTTCCAGACACTTTTAACGAAGCAAAATTTATTGCATTTAGTATGTTAGTTTTTGCTAGTGTTTGGGTGACTTTTGTTCCCTCTTACCTTAGCACTAAAGGTAAATTAATGGTGGCTGTGGAGGTTTTTGCCATTTTATCTTCAGGCGCTGGACTCCTTGTGTGCATATTTTTTCCAAAATGCTATATCATCCTAATACTGCCGGAGATGAATAGTAAAAAGTTTATAACAGGGCGAAAAACCTTAAGAAAAGATAATGAATAGATTACATCACTTTATATTTATTTTACTATTTATTTATTTATCATGTTTATCTACCTCATGTATTGAAAAGAAAAATGTGGGTTATATTCAGACAATCTATTATGAAAATTTAATTTGTTTGAAGTAATGATGGGTAAATAAAAAAGTTATTACTCATATGTAGCCATATAATTATACCTGGTCGTTTCTATTTTCTTTCTCACAACATTTTGACTTTGAGTATGTTTTTTATAGTGCAATTATAGATTGTGGTCGGACATTTAGGAACCGTGTATCAGCCATGTTCAAATTTGTTGTTTCTAATATGAGGAATAACGGCCTCTGAAAACTACCCAACATTGTAAATATGGATTTGTATTCTCATGGCTGGATTACTGACATTTCTTTAATGCAGAACTCTCAGAAACCAAACTACAATGATGGCTATTACTACATATGCAGATGCCATGTTTTAATTTCCATTAGTGGCATTCAAATCACACACTGATATTCCAGGCTATTTGTTACCATGTATTGGCTGGTAGTCAGAACCACCTTATGCAATTATACATTCAACAGCAGTAGGAACATTTTCAAATTCTTTAAGGTTCAAGAAAATATAAGTTTAAGATTCTTTTCACCCAAACATTTTGAATAATGAATAAAATCTTCATTATCCGCTATAGTTTGTTTCCTTCTGTTCTTCTACTATTGTATTTACTTGTATTTATTTGTATACTGTTTATTTGTAGTGTGCAATTGTCACATCACTGTAAATTGTATCAGGTAACTTTTGGGAGTGAAGAACTATCTGAATAAAATATTATTATTATTATTATTATTATTATTATTATTATTATTATTTATGTCAATATTTGTATATGTCCTTAGTTTATTTGTCTCTAAAACTTCTACTGTTTTGTATACTGAAAGAATACATTTATATGGTATATAACTAGGATTATATATTATAATAATGTATGTGTTAAACTGAGTATTCAATTTAAAAGGCTACATACCTCACTATAAGTGCTCTCCATGGTGTGAAAGAGCACAAGATTCTTTGATAAAATTATCTATTGCTTTTTTTTTTATTACACTAATAACAGCTAAAAATCTGCAATCTTAGGTCTGTTTACAAACATCCTGCTGACTGTCCCATGATTAACAATACAAACTAACCCGTAAACACAAAATTTATGTTTTTTTCTCTGCATTCAGCATTATAATCAGCCATCGGTTAACCCAGATGTAACATATTTAGGAGTTTCCAGCAGTCATTTTCCTGCACAGATGAATTTGTAAGGGGTTAACTCTCTTTATGTTTCTGCTCTCTGCATGTAGCACTTGCTGTGACTCTGTATTGGGGCAATGCCAGAGTCTCATGTAAACAGACAATTCATTATGATTAATTCTGTGAAAAAGGCACCTATTTCAAGGTTTCAAAAAGTTTTTCAACATGTTTTTAGGAGTACTTTACAATGGCATGCTTCAAGTTGTGCTGAATTAACTAGCTCTTTAGGTTTGTTCTCATATGAGAGTACAAACTTACAGAAGTTACAATAAATCTGTGAAACCTGTAGCTCTTGAATTTTATTGCTGTATATTAGGCTATGAAAGCTGACAAAGAATAAAGAAAATGGGTGCAACTTTTTGGAACTGTAGTTTGATTATATTTTGAGATAATAAGGGTCACATTCAAATCCAAACCCGCAAATCCATCGCAGACAACCAAATGTCTGAGAGTGAGTTGCGGGCTCCTATTCCTCTCCGATTGCAATGCTATTCAATTGCTAAAGGCTGCAAGTTGCAGGCTTGAAGCAAAAACCATAAACCATGCACTGTTTCTGAGCAGTTGAGGGCGGGAACATGATCAATTAAGCAAACCCGTAACCTCCCATTTGAAATCAGCCAATAGGAAATGAGACTGTCAGAAGTACGGCAGTAAAATATGAAGGTTCATGCAAACCAGCAAAATACAGAATTATTAAATGTAATGCCAATACTGTTCTAGTCCATATGGGTGACCTGATATGTATTTACTCATTGATATCCGAGATTGATTTAACCCCAACATGAAACATAAAAATTTAATTTATTTTCCTGCCGATTTGTGAGCTCGAGACTGTTGTGCAATTAATTCTTACAGTGCAGTATTGATCTTATATTTGCATTTACAGTGCTACAAATAGGTGTTTAACCCCTTTGCGTGTCCTCTCTAGCACTCGTAGGATTTTCTCTCCCATTTGCGGTTTACGAGTGTGAATAAGTTTGCGAGCTTGCGGAAATTAGGCAATTGAATAGAGATTTGCGATTTTAGCCTTCCAAAAGTGAAAGTTTAAAGACTTCTGAAGGCTGTAAGTTACGAGTTTGATGGACACAATTTTTTCAAGCACGTAACCCGTAACCCGATTAGAGCTCTACAATTACTTGCACAACAACTCCCCAATAAAAATTTTGCTCTGATGCTATCGACCTGCTCGGTACCAATATCATTCTGCCTTTGAAGCTGAGCTTTCAAATGTTGCGCCACTATACTGTCACGCTCATCATCCATGCCGATGTGCACCAAGATGTCTTTCCAGGTGCCTTTTAAGGGGCTGTGAGTTCTGTTACCAGACAAAGTTGGACTGTGGATGTGCTGTGGTGAGGCCAAAGGTGTTGCCCATTGTGAGGTTATTGCAATTGGCGATGTTGCCCATGGGGATGGTGTGGCCATTGGCGATAGTACTGCCATTTGGGATGGTGTTGCCCGTTTGGATGGTGTTGCCATTGGCGATGGTGTTGCTCTTAGGGATGGTGTTGCCATTGGTGATGGTGTTGCCCGTAGTGATGGTGTTGGCGTGGTCAGTTGGGGAAACATCTGCTAGGACAACATCTGCTTAGACAACAATTGCTGGGACAACAAATGCTGGGACAACCACTGTTGTGGCATCATTTGTTGTGACAATAACTGCTGGGACGCCATCTGTTGGGACAGCATCTGTTGTGGCCCGGTTAGGAGTGGGAGAGAATTGGGGTACGATTAAAGCATCTATTGCATGTCACCAGGTGGCAATGATGGGCCTGTTGAGAGTTTTCCCTGGGACCTCAACATCCCTCCAGGTGGTTGCTAGCTCAATGACATGTCTGTAGGTTGCATGGAAAAAATACTGGAGTGGGTTGGGTCACTTGTAATTGGTTGTGATGATGGTTTTATGCAGATAAACATTGAGCTGTATCATGAGCATTGTGGATCATGGCTTATATCAATAAGTAATGCTGATGCGGTGTGCCATCTGCAGTTCATTAGGACACATGCTCATCTAAATTTGCTGTGCATTGTATGAGACTGACCAATCTGTGACCAATTCTCAGCAATGGGTGTTAACATGATTCTGAGACATGGTCCAGGTCAGGCTAGTACATGACACACACATGCAGTCCTTCAGAGTCTGTATCTGCATATGCTGCAGTGTGAACACCCATATATGTACTCTCTTTTTGATGTAAAATCAAATACAAATAGGATGGTGGCTCTCGGTATATATTTCATTGAACAAAATATTATTATAGAGGGTGCTCTTAGGGATAAATTGTAATACATTGTAGAGGTTAGGGAAAAGATCCCATTTATAGGGCACACTTGTGAATTTCCAATCTCAAGAGAGAATAAGTCTTAATACACAACTTTTATTTTCTTCATGAATAAAATATAATTATCTTAAAAATATATGTACAGACACAGGATTAAAATATAATTGGAATCTTAATAAACTGTGTGTTTGTTGGAAATAGCTTACACAGAGCCTCAGTTTAATGCAAAGCTTCTTTGGATATATACAACAATATATAACATTTATTTATCTTGAGAGATGTTGGGATTTTACATTTTCTTAAGTTTAAAGTGACCAGAAGTATTATAAAATAAAGTGCTTGTGCTAGTGATGTGAATATTATTATAATCACTGTGCTTTTAATTAATAAAGTGCTGTAGTGCTGTGGTATGTTTTACCATATGAATTTCTTTAACTATAATATATACTAGCGAATTGCCTGTCCAAAAATTTCGGCAAAAAAAATTTGAAGCCTGGGAATTGTGTTTGCCACACAATGTGAGGCTTTTGATACTCTGAGCACCTTTGGCGCTCATTGGGAACCTTTCCTGCCGCCTATTGTACGGGCCGCTCATTGCAGGGTTTGTTAACCTGGCAGTTTTGTGCTTGTGAATGCCATGTGTCTCTTTCCACCATCTCCTCCCTGTCCCTTCCCTGTGTGTTTCTCCTCTGTGTTTTATATTTAACCTCCTGCGTGCCACTGGGTTCTCCGTTGTGTATTAAAGTCCTGCGTTCCTGGCATGTGCGCGCCTACTGCCGTTTGTTTTATTGTCAAAGTCCCGTGTGCTACTGGGTTCTCCATCATGTATTTTTAAGTCCCACAAGCTTGGCATTGGTTAGCCTCGTTTTCATCCTGTTTTAGATTTGTTTGCATTTTTCATTGACTAGTTTAGTTCTTGCTTAGCCGATTTTCGTGTGGTGGAAAACGCCAAATATCGATGTAATTCCCTTGCAACCTCACTCCCAGGCTTCCTGTGTCCCCCCCGCAGGCTGTGTGTGAGTGTGTTGTAAATTTGGGTATATTTGTTTATATTTTGGTGTGTTTTTAGAGTAACGCGATCCGCTGTTAGAGTTACGCGCTTCCTGCTCTGCGCTCAACGCTTATAGTTCGTTCTCCGTTGCTGCTTCGCCTCTTGTGACCATGCCGCTGGCTGCAATGAGCACCTTCTGCACTGATTGCAGCCTGTGGTGCTGGCTGCAATGAGTGCCTTTGCACTCATTGCAGCAAGTTGCTTGCCTTGCAAAGCGAGGCTAACAAGCGTGCCAACAAATCACAGTGTGACAACTATTATATGTGATAGCTTGCTGTGAAGGTAAACATGATAATGAGATGGATATTGTTTCCAACTCTTCCTTTTTTATTGTTGTCAATTATATTGGTATATAAATATATAGTGCAATAGTATTGTTTTTTTTGTGCATTATTAGTTCTGTTATACACCTGCTACTTATTTTTATTACCAAGTTTTCTAATCTACTCTATTGTTATCATAGTGTTGCTTTTCCCACCCCACTTCCACTATTTCTTTTGGGACTTCTGCAGTATTGAATTACATGTAGACTGATCGAACGTGCAAGTCTCAGCTTAGAGGCTTAGTGATGACTTCATCAGCTTGAGACATGTGTCCTGCATCTGACCCGACACATGTTTCTCAGTTTCCTCAAATAATTATATTTTAATCATGAAGAAAATAAAAGTTATGTTTTAAGACTTATTTTCTCTTGAGATTGAAAATTCAGAGGTGCTCCCAATAAAGGGGGGGGGGGGGTTCTTTAACCTCTAGGATCTAAAATCAATGTTGATCCAAAGCCATACCTCGTTTAATGCTGGGGATAGGTTCCAAGCAGTAGGAGTGTTAAGCAAAACAGCTGCGAGCAGTTTAGTTAAACATGGAGAAGATAGGGATGGTGGGACTCATGACAACAAATGCACAATTGCAATTGAATTCTAAACTGTTTTGTTTTATATGAACTTGGAACAAACAGCAAACATAACACTATCACAAATTGCATTGGCAACTGCTATTCAGAATCCGTTTTAACTGCAGGTATTAGACAGATATTTAATTGATAACAATTATGATAATAATATGTTTGCCTCTTGGATGTACACGGTTGTTGCTGCCCTATATATCTGTAGTCATAACCATAGATCTTACAGTGCTTTTGTATGTCAGTTATCTAAGTGTGTGGGGTTCATGTGTGTGCATATGAGGGTGTGATGGTTCATGTGATACTCACATTGCAGGGTTTCCAGAGTCCAGCTGTCCTGGAAGGCCCACTATTCCCACTGGCTCCACCGACTCCTTCAGAGTCTGCTCCCATCCACATAGGTGATATTAACTGATGGGCCACCACCGGTTGCCCGGGCTGCTCTGGCCTCCGCTACCATCATCTTCTTCACCTGACTTCACATCCCTGTTTGCAACCCCTGATGATGCAACAGCTGCAGCCCTCACATTCCTTAAACCATGGATGATGCTACAGCGGGCTTTGATTTTCTTGAGGAGGGTTTCTGTCTCCTCTTGGATATAAGTGTGGGCCCTCTACTTTGGCCCAACCTCTTGCCCTCCCAACTGTGCCAGGGTACCTGGCCTCCATGGTATTTCCCTGGGGCCTGCCCCTCATCCCCACTACCTCCCTCCTGGGATCAGGCCCCTGACCTCCTGCTCCTACACCTTGTGTGGCCACATCTGGGGGCACATCCCTCCTGCTCTCCTAAACCTGTACCTCCCCTCCCTGACCTGCCTTTCCCTTTTTCCATATCTTTATCTCTCCTCCTCTCCTCACTCTCCTCCTCCAGTGTTCCCCTCTCTCTCCTCACTTTCCTCACTCTCCTCCTCCTCCGGTATTTCTCTCTCTATATATCACTCTGTCTCTATCACTCACTCGCTTTCTTTTTCTATATCTCTCTGTATCTATCTCTTTGTCTTTATCTCTTAGTTGCTCCCAGTCGCTCTCTCTAGCACTGTCTATCTCTGTCTCCAGCACTCTCTATCTCTCTCTCTAGCACTTTCTCTGTCTCTCTCTCTCTCACTTGCTCTCATTATCTCTATCTCTATCTCTCAGTCACTCTCACTCGCTCTCTCTAGCACTTTCTATTTCTCTCTAGCACTCTCTATCTCTCTCTCTAGCACTCTCTATCTCTCTCTAGCTCTCTCTATATCTCTCTCTAGCACTCTCTATCTCTCTCTATAACACTCTCTATCTCTCTATAGCTCTCTCTCTAGCACTCTCTATGTTTTTCTGAATCTATTTTGAATTTCTCAGCTACAGCAAAGTCAATGACTTGCAGTTTTTGCTGTCTTTTAAACCAGTTTCCGTGGCATTCATTGGCATTCTCAGCTTCCTATTGGTTAATTGACCTGTGACGGGATTTCAAATTATAGGCTTGCTTGATTTTGGCGCACTTCATCAGATCGGATACTCTGAAGCGTTACATGTGAAAACAGGGTTTATGGGCTTGAGGACTCAGCCAGTCCCTTGTGCCCTTGCTCAATTGCATAGCACGGGAATCGGAGACGAGCGAGTTGCGGCCTTCGAATTGAATGATGCTCTATGTATTTTGGGCATTGAAACTGGTACCAATTGCCAAGGTTCACTTTTATGTTGGTGTTAGCTTAGAGAGAATTAAATAATTGTTCCGTTGGGTGAACTTTTAGTTTTAATAGAAATCTATCTAAAGCAGATGTACACAAATCAGTCATTTTTGTATTGACTTTTAGCATTAGACCCATTCTATCATGTATACTTTCCATGGCATTAACAAATACTTATCAGGGCTGGAATGGGCGAGAAGAGGGTCCTTAGAAATGTGCAAAGATGTGTAGGTTTGTAGGCATGCCCTTAGACAGTTTTTCAGTTATTTATTTCAGACTAAATGAAATAAAATGTTTTGAATGTTTTTTAAACACTAATTTGGGATTTATTGGTAAATTATCATTAAAGCAGGACCTTTAGATAATAAACCGTATATATTCGAGTATAAGCCGAGTTTTTCGGCCCTTTTTTTAAGGCTAAAAAGTGCCCCCTCGGCTTATACTCGAGTCACTTTCCCCCCGTGTCTCTTTAATCCCCTGTGTCTCTTTCCCTCCCCCTTCCTAATACTCAACCCCCCCTCCTCATTCTAACCCCCCCCTCATTCTACCCTTCTAAATACCCCACCTCTCCCTTTACCCTCACTTACCTGCATCTGAAGCTTCTGCTCCGGCCTCTGCTCCTTCCAGGGTCTTGACTTGGCGCGCATGTGACGTCACATCATTAGCATATACCAGGTGCCGGCACCTGGTATATGCTAATGGTGTGACGTCACATGCGCCCACATCAAGAGGCCGGAAGAAGCGGAGGCTGGAGCAGAAGCTTCAGATGCAGGTAAGTGAGGGGAAAGGGAGGGCGGGGGGTATTTAGAAGGGTAGAATGAGGAGGGGGTTTAGAATGAGGAGTGGGGTTGAGAATGAGGAGGGAGGTTGAGGAGGGGGTTGAGGTTGAGGAGGGAGATTGAGGAGGGGGTTGAAGATTCGGGGTTGAGGTTGAGGAGGGGGGTTGAGGAGGGAGGTTGAGGAGGGAGGTTGAGGTTAAGGATGCGGATGGAGGTTAAGGATGAGGATGAGGAAGGAGGTTGAGGATGAGGAGGGGGGTTGAGGATAGGGGGGTTGAGGTTGAGGAGGGGGTTGAGGATGGGGAGGGGGTTGAGGTTAAGGAGGGAGGTTTAGGAGGGGGTTGAGGATTGGGGGGTTTAGGTTTAGGAGGGGGGTTGAGGAGAGAGATTGAGAATGAGGAGGGAGGATGAGGAGGGGGTTTGAGGATGGGGGTTGAGGTTGAGGAGGGGGTTGAGGATGGGGAGGGGGTTGAGGTTAAGGAAGGAGGTTTAGGAGGGGGTTGAGGATTGGGGGGTTGAGGTTTAGGAGGGGGGTTGAGGATGGAGGTTGAGGATGAGGAGGGAGGTTGAGGAAGGAGATTGAGAATGAGGAGGGAGGATGAGGAGGGGGTTTGAGGATGGGGGGGTTGAGGTTGAGGAGGGAGGTTGAGGAGGGGGTTGAGGATGAGGAGGGGGTTGAGGAGGGAGGTTGAGGAGGGAGGTTGAGGAGGGGGTTGAGGATGAGGAGGGGGGTTGAGGTTGAGGAGGGGGTTGAGGATGGGGGTTGAGGATGAGGATGGGGGGTTGAGGAGGGAGGTTGAGGAGGGGGGGTTGAGGATGAGGGGGTTGAGGAGGGAGGTTGAGGATGAGGAGGGATGATGAGGAGGGAGGTTGAGGATGAGGAGTGGGGTTGAGGAGGGAGGTTGAGAATGAGGAGGGGGGAAGAGACACAGGGAAGAGATAGGGGGGAAGAGACACAGGGAAGGGATAGGGGGGAAGAGACACAGGGAAGGGAGAAGGGAGAAGAGACACGGGAGAGAGAGGGGGACACAAGAGGGGGATACAGAGGTCACAAGAGGGACAGAGGGGGCAGCACATTTCCCACCCTAGGCTTATACTCGAGTCACTCATTTTACCCAGAATTTTGTGGTAAAATAGGTGCCTTGGCTTTTAGTCGGGTTGGCTTATACTCGAGTATATACGGTACTCAAATATGTAGCTATGATAAAGAAATGATCAGTCTATATTAGTATTGGTAGGTGTATTCTAACAGTGAGACACAGAATAACAAAACAAAAACAAGAAAAACACATGTCAAAAAAGTTATAAATTGATTTGCAGGTCAATGAAGGAAATAAGTATTTGACCCCATCGACTTAGTACTTCGTGGCAACACCCTTGCTGGCAATCACAGAGGTCAGATGTTTCTTGTAGTTGGCCACCAGGTTTGCACACATTTCAGGAGAGATTTTGTCCCACTCCTCTTTGTAGATCCTCTCCAAGTCATTAAGGTTTTGAGGCTGATGTTTCGTAATTTGAACTTTCAGCTCCCTCCACAGTTTTTCTATGGGATTAAGGCCACTCCAGGACCTTAATGTGCTTCTTATTGAGCCACTCATTTGTTTCCTTCACTGTGTGCTTTGGGTCATTGTCATTGTGGAATACCCATCCACAACCCATTTTCAATGCCCTGGCTGAGGGAAGAATGTTCTCACCCAAGAGTTGACGGTACATGGCCCCTTCCATCGTCCCTTTTATGTGGTGCAGTTGTCCTGTCCCCTTAGCAGAAGAACACCCCCAAAGCATAATGTTTCCACCTCCATGTTTGACGGTGGGGATGGTGTTCTTGGAGTTATAGGCAGTATTATTCCTCCTCCACACAAGGCGAGTTGAGTTGATGCCAAAGAGCTCAATTTTGGTCTCATCTGACCACAACACTTTCACCCAGTTCTCCTCTGAATCATTCAGATGTTCATTGGCATACTTCAGACGGGCCTGTACATGTGCTCTCTTGAGCAGGGGAACCTTGCGGGCGCTGCAGGATTTCAGTCTTTCATGGCGTATTGTGTTACCAATTGTTTTCTTGGTGACTCCCTTGGTCCGCACTGTTCTTGTGATCATTGAAACTCCACAAGTTGAGATCTGCCATGGAGCATCAGACCGAGGGAGACTGGCAGTTGTTTTGTGTTTCTTTCATTTGTGAATAATCACACCAACTGTTGTCACCTTCTCTCCAAGCTGCTTGGCGATGGTCTTGTAGCCCATTACAGCCTTGAGTAGGTCTACAATCTTGTTCCTGACATCCTTGGACAGATCTTTGGTCTTTGTCATGGTGGAGAGTTTGGAATCTGTGTGACAGATTGCTTTTATTTACAGGTGTCTTTTATACAGGTAACGAGCTGAGATTAGGAGCATTCCATTTAAGAGAGCTTGTTACCTGTATAAAAGACATTTGGGAGCCAAAAAACTTGCTAATTGATAGGGGATCAAATACTTATTTACCTCACTGACCTACAAATCAATGTATAACTTTTTTCTTGGGGGGGGGGGGTTCTTGTTATTCTGTCTCTCACTGTTAAAATACACCTACCATTAAAATTATAGACTGATCATTTCTTTGTCAGTGGATAAACGTTCAAAATCAGCAGGGGATCAAATACTTTTTCCCCCCACTGTACTTCTGGTGCTGAAATGTAGATTTTTGTGCTTTTTGCTGTTGGACAATAATAAAATTCAAAATGTTGTAATGGTACCAAGGGAGATGTATAAATGGAAAAGAGGAGGGGGCCTAGGATTGAAACTTGGGGTATGCTAACAGTCAGAACATTTTCAATTTTCTGGATAAGATGTGAATCATGAGAGAGCTGTATCATGAATGCCCAGGGAGTGGACAATTTGAATAAGAAGGGGGTGATAAATTGTATCAAAGGCCGCAGAGACATCTGGGAGAATTAGAATACCAAAATTACCCTCAGACTTGGTGGTGATCTGGTCATTAGTGACTTCTGTGAGAACTATGGGGCTCTATTCAATTGGCAAAATCTCAATTACTTGAACCCGTAATGTAGCCCGTAAATGTTACAGATATTCAATTAGCTACATGTATCAATTCGCCATCCAATTGTGAGTTACGGGCTTAAAAACACTGTGGGTTTTAAAAAACGTAACTATGTCCTATCTCTTCTATTGATTTTTCAAGCTCACAAATGTTACTAGTGCTAACGATGCAAAATCGATATTCAATAAGAAATGGTCATGTAGCCCGCAATTGCCTTCAAACTCGTAAATCGCAAATGTATCAAAAAAGGATACGAGTACTAGATAGGACTCGCAAGTTAGTTAAACACCTGTTCGTATAATTGCAGCAGCAAATAAACACACACTACTGTACTTTAAAATACTGGGAAAGCAATGAAAGACATCAGAATTGATTCCACAACAAGCTCGCAAATCTGCAATAAAAAATAATTATTGTAATTTTTATTTCCGTGTTTTATTGATCCTGGGAATTGAGGAGTTAATACATATCATGGAACCTGCATGGACTAGAACATTTGTTTTAATGATTTTTATTGATTTCTACATTGCTGGATTGTGAGTCCGATCACAAATTTTACTACTAAACACTAATTAATTGTTGTATAAACTCCAAGTTTTACTGATGTCATGATGGTCGTTTAATTTACTATTGGCTGTGTCTAAGAAGTTTTGCAAGTTTTTAAGAAGTTAATTACTGGCTTGCTTAAATATTGTAAGATCATATGATCATGCCCCTGAGATCCTACTTATGAGTGCATGGTTTGCATGTGGAGGCCGGGAGAGGGCAGTTGCAAGGGGAATTTTGGGGGTTTGTTGCATAAAAACAGTACCCCTTTACAGTATCCATTAAGCATTTTCCTTCTCTAAACTCACCACATACATGCTATCCAATGTCACCGTCTGAATGATAGTACTCATACTATTCTCATAATTCTAACTCATTTTAAATCAGTATCATCAGTATCAGTATCATAATAAGCATCAGCAAATTAAAATTATTTATATATTTACAATGACAATTGTACGTTTGCGAGTTTTCAATCTTGTAAGGTGGTTTTGAAACAAGCAATATGTACGGTGGTTTTAAGCTCAAAGACATAGCCTTCCATTATTTTGCCATATGTTAATTTTGTTTTTATTCTTAACCCCTATATAGAGCTATAAATTAATGTTGGTAATTACAATTAAAGGTTAATAATAGCAATATATTCACTATTTCTTTAATATATCTATCAAAACAGAAGCTGAGAGATAGCATGATTTGTCTATTGTCTCCTTTCCTGCAGTATTTCTAAGAAATTAAACAGCATATCACATATTATATGTTATATTATACGTCGGCTGCAATGAGCTGAAGGCTCACTGCAGGCCACAAATGAGGTGGAGGCTCTACGGAGCCTCACATGCGGTTACAAACACCCACACAAGCGGCACTTTACCAAAATAGATCTAACACGCAATCACTATATTCGGACTAAAATACGAACCGCAGGACCTAGAAAGGAAAATTTACGGACTTACCAGACAAAAATACGAGACGCAGGACTTAGAAAAAAAAACATTACGACCTCGCAAAAATACGGCCTCAATTAGCGCAATAAACACAAAAGACATTCACCGCGAGCCTCACAACCAATGCAAACGCTGCTCATACCGTACAAAATGTACCAGGGGACAGCCTTGCAATAAGCGCAAAAAACACATCAGCCCCAACCTTACAATGACAGCAAAAGCCCCTGTAATAAAAAAAAAAAAAAAACAGCCGTTCAATGAGCAACCGAAGGTGCTCATTGCGAGGCATGCGATGAGCATCGAAGGCGCTCAGCGCAAGCCTCGCAATGAGCGCTGAAGGTCCACACTGTAAAAACTGTTTTACATTATGTCTAAAACAGCATTCCCTGGCTTACAATTTCATGCCCGTAGTTTTTTGACGGGCAATTTGCTAGTTATGAATATAATTACACACACTAAATAATAAGGCTGATGATTTTTAGGGTAACAAAGAGAAAAATATAGGTATTTCTTTTTTTTTATTGTGTACAGTGAACACAAAAGTGCAGCATGCTTGTTGTCTTTCATTTTTCTACAACTGAGCCACCCACCTTGAGGGCTTGAGCACCCAAGCAAAAAAATAAAAATATCCCTGAAGAAAGTTCTCCAGTGCCATTGTCCAAAGGTGTATAGATACCACCTTCTCCTAAAGGCCTTAAGTTAATTGAGCCTTCATTCTGCAGGGAGTGCTTAAAAGGGCACATACGTTGCACAGTGCTTTATGGTGCACATATATAGTGCCCCAACTTGAAGGCTGGGGCAGGTTTAAAAATATGGGACCCCCGGTGCCTAAAGGCTGCTGACTAGGGATCCAATATTAAAAGTGAGTTTTACAGCATGTGCCTGTGCAATGGTGCCTGCTAAAAAGGATTCTGACAATCCTAAAGTCCTTAGGTTCAATGCTAACTCAGACCCCCAGCAAGACCAAATGCCACCTGCCATTTCAATTTGAAGTTACTGTTCTGTACTGTTAGTCGCACATGCTCATTAGCAATCACTGTATATGCAAAGTAAGAAACTAATTGGTTATTTATCTAGATAATGGAGTCTGGACATCTAAACGGTAAAAATGAGTGAATCTAGCCCACTGTGAGAATCTAAAAGAGTAGAGCAATATTTGCTGCAAAAATACAATGTATAACAAGAAACATTTTAAAATTTCCGGTAATTTGTTTTAATTATTATTTTATTATACATGCCAAACACCATAAGATTCCATAATGCTAAGGGGAAAATAAACACATACATTTGAAGGCAGCAGAAATAAAGACATTTGTACATATAAACTGGCACAGAAGATGAGGGCCCGGCTCCCATGAAAGATTACAATCTTACAGAAAAACTATATTGTAATATTTAAATCCATAATATTTAAAATGTCAGACTAAAATTAAGGTGTTAATGTAATTTAAGAGTAACAACATAAAATATAAATCTAAAATAAATCTTTATAAAATAATTCATTCTTCCAAAGTAAAGTAAAGGGGATACTATGGAACAGAAAATAGTTTTAGTGCCTTGTTTAGTTTCTGCCTGTTTTATGTAATAAAACAAAAAATAAATAGCTCATTTTCATATCAAAATTATTTTTGTACCATTAAAAATGATTTAAAGTAATAAATAATTGTACATTTAATAAAAAAAACAGTTTTAATGTGGTAATAAATGTGGGAGTGAAAATACACTTTACTGTGAGGCAATGAAAACTGATTACTACAATCATATTTTCCCCATAAGATTTACAGTTAACCAACCGTTACTATAGCAAGGTGTATAATTATAATAATTTTATGTAATAACTCAGTACGCCCCATTAATTTTGTTTCTTTTATAATTACACCTTTTCTATCCCCTTGCGACCCTCTGCAAGGCAAATGGGATCATATAAAAGTATCCCCTTTCTTATTGCCTTAGGACATTGCTCATATACTGTTAGATAGAGAAGTTAAAATACACATTGACAAAACTTTTTCTGGTATGTATAGAGGAGAAGCATAATTTCCTAGGAGTTTCTTGTTGTTGATATTTTGATTTTATTTTTTAAAGAAATAAGTCATCATTTAATTAGCAAATATCTTTCGAGCTCCAACTTTAACTGAGGACAACCGCACGTAAGGTAGGTTTTAATGTCCTAGCTTCTTGTGTCCATGTGTACATTAGTTAAGGCCTAAGCTGAGTCATTATTTTACTAACTATATATATTTTGACTCCGTTTATTTACAATAAGGACATGATATAAATGTATAAACTGTGTGAAAGGTAAAAATTCTGAGTTTTTCAGAAATACCTCCTGTATGTCACTGAACATGAAACTAGAAACAAGATCTCACAACCAGTTATAGTTATTCACAAATCACAGTAATCATGTGTTTTATTTTTTTTATACATAATTACTGTTATTATCAGCATAGAAAATAAAATTTGACAGGAGACTCATAATTATATCCTGACTTAATCTAGGTACCATTTGGTAATATCTTAGTATATTTTAGCACTCTCTTTAATTTTACTATTTATTCTGGGAGACTATAATTTACCCTTTAGTCTGTTTTGTAGAAAATACTTGTTTGTTAACTGTTTTTCCTGTTTTTTTGTAATGAAATTATATATTTTAGTATCATGAAACAAGCGTAAGTAATAAAGACATTGTTGAAAATTAATAGACATGTTGTCTATACATGAATAAAAAGTGAAACCACGGTTAATTAATTATAGATAATTTAATAAATCATGAATAACGTTTAATTTACATTTAAATCTCCATAAGAAGTTAATCAATGAAAACATATGCTCCATACAAATATATTTAATAAGAAATAAACTTTGCATTTTGTTGTGATGCATTTTTATAATATAATAATCTGATTATATTTAAAAAAAAAATATAAAAGTAATTTAACAGTATTTTACTTATTAGCAGATATCATACAGGAATAACAGATGAACTCACAGGGTGAGTATGTAAGTCATATGTAACATTTTGGACATTAGAACAAAATAGATAAAATAACATGTTAATGAATAAAATAAAATAAATAGTTTATCTTATTGAATGTATAGTATTTAATCTTTCTAGAGAATTTAAATTCTTGCCAGGGGTGTTTCAAGTTTTCAAAAATGTGTTTTTTTTTAAATTGTAATAAAGGTCATTTTGCTGTTTAGGGTTTTCCAACTTTTTATTTGCTTTTCAGCTGAGATGTCCAGAATGATTATTATATTAATTTTTCAAAAATACAATTACAATTATTTATTTAACTAACTCAATACTAACACAGAGTTAGGTTAGCTAAGGTTCTTAATGATTGCTAATGGGCCTCAAAAGTGAATGAAAATCAAGACTTGTCGGAGTATAGAAAAACCTTAATGAATCAGCCTCATATTTTTTAAAATATTGATACATAAAAATAAATTCTAAAGATGAAAATATTTACATATTCCACATTTTCTGCTCTGTAATGTGTACAACAAGGTTGCTCTGCTATTTATTGAATGATTAATTGATTGACACATTTGAACATACATGAAAATGAGGGCCCTGCCCTAAGAAACAATCTAGCATATATGGTGCTTTTATGCCAAGTACTAAATAGCCTATGATTGCTACTCACAAATTTACATACTAAAAGACCCCAAGGGGAATTTTAAGACAATAAGTTAAGGCTTAATGTGAAAGACCAGGGACCGAGACATGGTCATGGGAGTATCTGACTATGGAGTCATTTAATAGCAAGTGGAAGATAGTGGTGTAATGGTGGAAATTTTGGCTATATTATTAAATGCTGTGGAACCCCTTTGAACTCTAATGTATTACAAGCTTTAATTAATTAGTATTCAAGTGGAGCAATAATAAATGTTTTATTTATTTATTAATAAGATTTTCTTAGCAAATATACTGGAGTGAGTTACCATCTCCTTCTCCTGTGGACCATGATTTGTCTGCTATGACCTACCCATGTTGGGTGACCCTACATGGTATAGCTCAGAGCTCCGTTAAGGTAGACAAGGCCCTTCACTATGATAAAATAGCGATCCAGAAGGGGAATAGCAAATTCTTCACCTCTAATCTATAATTCCAACATTGTTTCATTGATTTGTTTTATTTTTTTAACCAATAAACGTATTATTTCAGAACAAGATGCATTTATCTCAGTGGTTCCTCTACTCTTTCCTGTTGCATCAGTCCCTGCTGCTTCTCATGGCATGTATAAAAGGTGTCTCTGGCACAGTTTCAGAAGGTTGTAGTATGTCCAATGAAGATGTTGTTGGCTACTCACGAGCTGGAGATATCTCAATGGGTGGAATTTTTTCTATTTACCTAGATATAGAATATCCTGAAACAACATTCAAAATAAAGCCAAAGCCTTTAAAGTGCAAAACGTAAGTAAAAGTGTCAAGTTTTATTCCTTATTCATGCAAATGAATATGATTAAAGCAGATTAAATTGATAAATACATTAGAACTAATTATTTGATTAAATTGTCTTGTGCTGCTAGAGTTAGAGACATTGAAAGCTGTTTTTTGTAATGTCCCACTGTGTATATTCTTTTTTCAAATGATAATCTCAAAGCAAAAAAACCCTCAAAGCAAAAAACACTAATGCAAATGTTTAACTGATCTTGGTTTCAAAATGGTAATATTTGGCTGCCAATGAAATCTACAGATATATGTATAGCATTTTCACTTCCTGTTACAGTGCCTTGCAAAAGTATTCACCCCCCTTGGCATTTGTCGTGTTTTGTTGCCTCACAACCTGGAATTAACATGGATTGTTTGAGGATTTGCATTATTTAATGTACAGAACATGCCCACAACTTTGAAGATGTTTTTTTTTTATTATTGTGAAGCAAACAACAAATAGGACAAAATAACAGAAAAAGTTAATGTGCATAACTATTCAACCCCCTAAAGTCAATACTTTGTAGAGCCACCTTTTGCAGCAATCACAGCTCCAAAGTGCTTTGGATAAGTCTCTATGAGCTTGCCACATCTTACCACTGGGATTTTTGCCCATTCCTCCTTGCAAAACTGCTCCAGCTCCTTCAAGTTGGATGCTTTGTGCTTGTGAACAGCAATCTTTAAGTCTGATTTTCTATTGGATTGAGGTCTGGGCTCTGACTAGGCCATTCCAACACATTTACATGTTTCCCTTTAAACCAATCAAGTGTTGCTTTAGCAGTGTGTTTGGGGTCATTGTCCTGCTGGAAGGTGAACCTCCAACCTAGCCTCAAATCACGCACAGAGTGGTACAGGTTTTGCTCAAAAATATCCTTTTATTTAGCACCATCCATCTTTCCCTCAACTCTGACCAGTTTCCCAGTCCCTGTGCTGAAAATCTTCCCCACAGCATGATGGTGTTCTTTGGGTGATGTGATGTGTTCAGTTTGCGCCAGACATAGCATTCCTCCATACATTTTGGGAGTCTCCCACGTGCCTTTTCACATACTCAAAACGTGCCATTTTGTTTTTTGCTGAAAGTAATGGCCTTCTTCTGGCCAACCAGGCATAAAGCCCAACTCTATGGAGCGTATGGCTTATTGTCGTCCTATGTACAGATACTCCAGTCTCTGCTGTGGAACTCTGCAGCTCCTCCAGGGTTACCTGTGCTGCCTCTGTGATCAATGCGCACCTTGCCCGGTCCGTGAGTTTTGGTGGGTGGCCGTCTCTTGGCAGGTTTGCTGTTGTGCCATGTTCTTTCCATTTGGTTATGATAGATTTGATGGTGCTCTTGGGGATTATCAAATATTTTAATATTTTTTTATAACCAAACCCTGACTTGTACTTCTCAACAACATTGTCCCTTACATGTTTGGAGAGTTCCTTGGTCTTCATGGCAGTATTTGGTTAGTGGTGCTTCTTGCTTAGGTGTTGCAGCCTCTGGGCCCTTTTAAAAAAAGGTGTGTATATGTAATGACAGATCATGTGACACTTAGTTTGCACACAGGTGAACATCATTTCACTAATTATGTAACTTCTGAAGGTAATATGTTGCACAAGAGCTTTTTATGGGCTTCATAACAAAGGGGGTGAATACATATGCACATGCCAATTTTCTATTTAAAAAAAATAGTTTATTGTGTATATTTTTCTCATTTCACTTCACCAACTTAGACTACAGGCAGAAAAATACTATGGGACGTCAAAATGTGAACTTCGCGGCCGCAAATCCTTTCATCTGTCAAGCCGTAACTGTTACGTTTGAAAATTGCTATTAAATCGCTATGAATCCACTGGTGTTCAAACCCGTAACCCACAAATGGAGCCAAAAAGCCAACGGGTACTAGAGAAGACCCGCAAGGGGGTTAAAGTCCTATCCGTAGCACTGTAACTGCAATTATACACACACTACTGTACTTATAATTAAAGGGAAAGTGATGTTAGGCATTAAAATGAATAGCACAACATTCTCAAGCTCGCAAATCTGCAATATTAAATTATTTTTTATATTTAATTTCCTTGTTATATTGATCCCGGCAATCAATGTATTAATACATATAATGGAACTCGCATGGACTAGAATATCATATTTAACGATTTATTAATATTGCATCATTTCTGGAATGTGGGTCTGATCAAAACCCGGAATTGAAACCCGTAAGGCTTTGAAATCTATGGGCTTCGAATTTAATGGGGCTGCAGATATTGGAAGCTTAAACTGTAAAACAAATGTACAAAAACTAATAATCAATATGCAAAGCTTGCCAAGTAAAAGGGTAGATTCATTAATACTTGTAAGGAGTTATGAAGGCCTGTTTAGACCTGCAATGGCAATTATCTCAACAGAAGCTAGAAATTGCCTTCTACAGCAAAATGCATTGCGATCTCTGAGATGCTTAAATTGATTGCAATGTAATATCACAATGTGATACCAAATGCTGTTATCTTTTGAGGAGCTTTGTGAAATGTAAAATACATATTTTTCACACAATGAGATATAATTGTTCATGTATTATATTGTATATAACACTATTTAATATATTACTTATTAAAAAGTCCATTTACATTTGGAATCAAAATATAGTAGAGAAGGAGAGAGATATGAAAATGGAAATAATAAGACAAAAATGTTTGTAAGGAGTTGTTAATGGATTCATGTTTTTCATTCTTTTAAATAATCAAATCAATTAAATAAACCGGGAAAGGACAAAGGAAGAAATTGGAGTGTATTTAATAGACTCAGAATTCTGAGCTGTTTTTTTTACTTGTTTTAGACATTCAAATGTGAACACAGATGTACTATTTATTTACTGTACTGTGGAGGGCTTCTATCGCTCTTTTGCCCACCATATATTAGATGATTGTTGTGGTGAACTACCTACTCATAAAGTCCACAACACAGGCTGAGATCCCGCTCCATGCTGATGATAGCCAGTAAGGTTGAAACAGCTGTACATGGATTGGATACTCAGCCTGTGTTTATTCCGACCTTGGCTTTGCATTAAAGCTGTGTAATACAGTATACATACTCTTAAAGGAAGCCATGTTTGATAATGGCTATGGATTGAAGAGTAGGGCATTTGTGGGCACATTTGCATGTCCCAGCTCAACTTCCCAGAATGCAGTGTAATAACTGTTTTTCTTGGAATTTTGAGCTGAAAACTGTTTTTTTTACTTGTTTTAGACATTCAAGTGTAAACAAGGATGTATTATTTATTCACTATATATTTATATGGCAGTTTGTTTTGTAAGAGTGGGTTTACTCTATACAATTGTTTTGGATTAAAGAGTGAATGACATCATTAATTTGCCCCACTAAAATTCCTAGAATGGTATGGAATCATTGTATATTTTGAGTTCTTTCTTAAATTGGAAATTATTTTCAAAAATAATTTTCTATTACAATTAGCCCAATTTATTGTCATAGAATTCAAGAAATATCAGTTCCCTAAAACAAATAAACAAAAAACATTGGTTCATCGTAGGTCAAGATAAGGAAACATTAGTAGATGTTTAACTTTCTATATGTCTCTAAATTTCAGATTTCATATCAGGTATTACCGCTTCCTACTGGCCATGATTTATGCCATCACACAAATAAACAACTCAACAGACGTTCTGCCCAATATCACTCTTGGCTTTCAAATATATGACTCCTGCTACAATGAATTGAGGTCTTTAATAGGAACAACATGGTTATTATCAGGAAAAACAAATCCAGTGCCAAATTTCAATTGCCATAAGCAAATCATGCCATCTGCTATAATTGGAGATGCAACCTCTAAGGCTTCAATCCCAATAGCCAGGATCCTTGGACTTTACAGATTTCCACAGGTAAAGGACCAATTATTTATTTTTTAATACCTAATTTCCCATTTTCAGGTCTGAAATCATAAGTGTATGAGTGTTTACAGACACAAATATATATATATATATATATATATATAGATATATATATATATATATATATAATGGCAGAAAGTGTCAAGTACACTCACAAACAGAAATATTACTACATATAGATATTGCAGACCGTCTGCTGCCCCCTGAAAATGTGCTGACTTAAGCCGAGGCCTCTTGAGCCTAGGCAGGAACACAACTATTCATAACAAGTGAATATGAGAGAATATTATTATCATAGTCCAGAAAAGTGCCTATCTTTAGTTTTCAGATGGGTCTTACTTAGCTTTGAGGGATAGCCATCAAGTCATTTAGACATATTTGCTAAGGCTGGAAGCTTTGAAATCTTTACTGTTCATACATGATCTTGTGTTGCTAATTCACCAACGCATGAGCCCTCTAAGGCAATACATATGTTTATTTTATGACCTACGGTAAACATTTGACTACGATGTATAGTTAAGGGTTAAAAGATAAAGCATGCAGAAGGGTATATGAAAAAAAATGTGAGAATAAAAGAAAAAATGAGCATTCACTCCGACCACTCTAAACTAAGCTCTATCTACATCAAGATAAGTGTTTATAGTCCAGTAGGCATAAAGAGAACCACAACACAACATTGTGTACTCCACTCAAGACTATACCTCCCCCAGAAAAAAAAAAAAGGCAGTATTTAAGGACCACAGTTTAGACAGTATTAGAAAAACAACGGTTGTTTCCATTAGAGTGTGTATATTCAGCATTGTAATTTGTTCATATTGTTATGACATGTTTAGTTCCACAGTAGAAAATATGTAGCATATTATATTGGTATAGATATCCTTATTTATTTATTTATTTTTTCTACACAGGTCAGCTTTGGAGCAACTCACCCGCTTCTCAGTAATAAGATGCAATTCCCGTCTTTCCTCAGGACAATCTCCAGTGACATTAATGAAGTTTTTGCTATTGCTCAGTTAGTGAAGTTCTTCAACTGGACATGGGTGGGAGTTATAGCCTCTGATAATGATTTGGGAAGAGTAAGATCTCAGATGCTGACAAAAGAAATTGAACTTAATGGTGGTTGTGTTGAATTTATAGAAATCCTTCCTACATACACCTCAATGGAATCTGTTTTGCTTACATTAGATGTTATCAAAAAGTCCACTGTTACAGTGATTGTTGTGTATGCCACCATAGAGAATCTTGTACTTTTGATGGAGGAGGCTTCCATTCATAATATTACAGACAAAGTGTGGATTAGTAGTAGCTTCTTCATTTCTTCAGATTTTCCAAGAAAAGAAAATCTAGCCACCTTAAATGGTAGCCTGAGTGTAATGCCCCAAAGTGGCAAAATTCCAGGCCTAAAGGAGTTTCTTTACAGCATTCAACCTTCCATGTTTTTAGATGATATTTTCATTAAGACATTTTGGCAAGAAGCTTTTGGATGTGTTTGGCCAACAGATGATTTGTATAATAATACAACTTTAACACCATATGGAGAAGTAACCAGTTTGTGCACTGGAAAAGAGAGTCCGGATACCATTGATCCATCTGTGTATGATGTCTACAATTTTCGGTACACTTACAAAACTCACATAGCTGTGTTTGCAGTAGCACATGCTTTGCACCAGATGTATTCTTGCTTGCCCGGACATGGACCATTCAAGAATGGATCATGTGCAGATATTTATAATCATCAACCATGGCAGGTAGAGCCTATTTTATATTTTACCAATGTATGATATATGCCTATCAACTACTAAACATTTCAAATGCTGAGACATGCAATTTCTTTCTCTATACTAGGTTTTTAGTGTATAATATATTCTGAGAAGGTCACAAAGTTGGAGGTTGTGTTTATTAAATAAATAAATTGCAGCATGTTTGCACAGATACTGAAATGAGTACATGCATACACTAATGTGAACCATTTGATAACTACAGCTAGTAGTTATATAAATACCTCTTTATAGACCTACTGAGATTTAGTTATGAAATCCAGCAATGAATGAAAACATAATGTGGTTTCCCCATAGCAAATGACAATTATTATGGCATGATTGTTTATGTCACCCATGTTGCTTGCTCATAAATGTAATACATGCAGCTAAATCTACATAATTGTAACAGCTGAAAGTACAGGCATTTAATGTTATATATACTTTGCTCTATGCCCTAGTGTGTTATAAAAAAAACTAAAAATGATACCATACTACATATACATATTTTTACCATGATTTACCTCTCAATCAACTGTTGTTACTTTATGATAGTTGATTTTTTCTATAATGTAACTAAGTAAGTTCTAGTCCAGGATGGAATAGAAAAAGTGACATATGTAGATTTTATCACTTCTCATTGTAATATACGATAAACAAATGCAGTGCTTCATCAGAGCCACGAGTCGCCTATTGGCACTTCAACAATGCATTGTTGGAGGACATGGGGCTTATGACATTTTTCCCATTTTGGACAGACTGGAGGGGGACTTTGCCACATTGAAACAGTGGTTGGATGTGGGCAAGATGCATTTGCTACTCTTGTGTCAGGAATATACCAAGGTTGCGAGGGCCAGGGACCTCCTCATCAACCTACTCCTGGCATTAGCCAAGCTGGCTATATATAAGTCCAGGAAGCAGTGTTTGGCTGAGGAGGTTCCACAGTAATGCAAGGCCATGTTCTACTGGAGCGCTCCCATATCTGGGCAAAGCACCACCTGGCCTTGTCCACTGGGAGGATAGATACATTTACCTGCCAGTGGACTGTAGATGGTGTTCTCTGCTTGGTATCCCCCCATCTGGATTATTTTTATCTTCTCCTTATTTAATTTAGATTTATTTTAATATTTACTTCTTTTCTCCCTACCACCAAGTGGGAATGTGACCAACTTTAAAATTTAAATACATAAATACACTGACTGCAGCTGATTGTTGCTGACTGCAGACCCTCTTGTCACTCATGAGGGTCGTCCTCCTGCAGTTATGGCTGCGTTTCTCCCCTCATTTTTATTTTATTTTTCAGTGCTTAGTGTCCCAGGGCAAAAAGGCCATTGAGGGTTATTAGCTAATTGATTGACATGTAACCTCCATGTTTTACTGCATAATAATTACAGTCTCATTTTCTATTGGCTGATTTCAAATGGGAGGATATGGGCTTGTTTGATTGATTATGTTCCCGCCCTGAAATGCTCCGAACCAGTACATGGTTTACAGTTTTGACTTGGGGCATGTAGCTTGCGGCCTTGAGCAATTGAATAGCATTGCAATCGGAGAGCAACTGTAGCCAAGGAACACACCTGCAGACATTCGGGTTGAGTTGCGGGCTTCTAATTGAATATGGCCCCATGTCTTCGCAAAAAAAAAAGATTAAATTAGAAAAAATTCAAAGGAGGGAAACCAAAATTATGTATAGTGTAAAAGTGAAACCTTATCAGGAAATACTTCATGAACTTAAAATGCATACTTTAGATAACAGAAGGGTTGAGACACAAAGAGACACAGGGGAGGGAGAGGTGGTTAAAGAGAGGGGGAAAGAGACATAGTGGAGGGAGAGGTGGAGAGACACGGGGGAGGGAGAGGGACGGGAGAGATACAGGGGAGGGAGAAGGGGAGAGGGGGGAAGAGACACAAGGGAGGCAGAGGGGGAAAGAGACACAGGGGAGGGATAGGTGGAGGTGACAAAGGGTGAGGTAAAGGTGGGACAAGACACATGGGAGGGAGGGGTGGGAAAGAGACACGAGGGAGAGGGGGATAAGAGACACAGAGGAGGGAGAAGGGGGGAAGGGAGACAGGGGAATGGGGAGAGAAAAATCAAATATTATCCCATCATTTGTGATGGCCAATTTACTAGTATATTATATATAAATTCTGATAACATTTTTAGAAACTGCTGTGTTTGCAGTCAAGTTTATGGGTCAAGAAAAACATCTCTCATTTATGAAGTATGTAAAAAAAAACAATAATGTTTGCAGCTGCTTAAGCTGTGTATTTCAACTATTTCAACTAAGTCAGAATTTGTGAGGATTCTTCTCTTTAGTACAGAAGATTCCATCTTGTCTTTGTTTCATCACTCCAAGATTGCTGGAACAAGAGAAGTCCCAATACATTTTTTCTGAATAATAATAAAGCATATTTAAGTGGCAATATTATCATAGTAAACTCAAATTCCATTTCATTGTGTTCCATGCATTTTGTCAAACACTACATTACATGTTAAACCATTTGTTAAAATAGTTTCCTTTTTTTTTAACAAAACTAATATACTTTGCAAGCATTTTATATGAAATCACATACTTATGCCATATCAGACAGCCCAAATTTGTAAAATTTGTCAATCTTCTAAACAGTTCTAATATTTCACCCACTTCCACATTTTTACAGTCGCTAAGGTGTGTGGTTTTTATACATCAGTGGAGAGGATGGAAGATGTTACAAGAGTTTAATAGGACTTCCTTATTTCTTAATTAATGAATCTCATTGAATTCTACATCTTCCATTGCACATGCACATAAGCAGATAGCCTTGCATTAATAAATGTAAGCCCTGCACTCTTGAAATGTAAAAGGGCAGTAACTTACACAACCATCCCCATAGTATTCACAATGCTATCAGGGACCAGCATATACTAGCCTTATTAGCATTTTCCTTCCTTATTATGCCATTAGTCAGACTCAAAGTCTTGGCAGAAAACAGTAGAAACAGATCATAGGGGTAATGATATGCATTTATCCATTTTTTTCCAGAAAACAGTGTTAGCAGAACTTGCATAAATCACATCTTAATATTAATGCATCCTGCAAAGATGAGCATTTAGTGAAATAAATATATGAGTAGATTAATAAACAGATGTATTTAAATTGTAATATATTATTTTGACTGAAAACAATATTCCTCTGACCAGTAATATAATTTCTGCATTAAGCATCTATTAACCTCCCTGGCGGTCTGATTATGTCAGTATTTTTGACATAATCAGGTCCGCCATTCGGATCTCCTCCCCCCAAGTCCCCCATTCTGACTCCCCCCCCGGGTACCCCATTTTGACCCCCAAGGTCCCCAATTCTGATTCCCCCCCCCCCCCAGGGTCCCCCATTCTGATCCCCCCAGGTCCCCCATTCTGATCTCCCACTTCTGCCTCCCAGGACCCCAAGATCCTCCACCCCTCCGCCCCATGACCCACACCCCTCCTCCCCAGGACCCCCACCACGATCCCCATGTCTCCCCAGGCCCCCCACCCCAATCCGCCACGTCCCCCACACATCCCCCCATACATTCCCCCCAAGTCCTCCCACCTCCACTCCTGGACCAGGCCAGACGGCGCCAAGCGTGTGCACAACGCTGGCCTGAGCGTGGCTCTGGGCCACCGCTCCCAGCACTGAAAATCAACCCGAGCCATGCTCGGGATTAACACTAGAGCAGTTAAAGAGCGTTAAAATCAATCATAATATCACTCATCTCCCATGTCCTGTAAGATAATCATGTTTCTAAAACCAGGAAGCGTATTTTTGTTAGATTTCTTAAAAGACGGACTAGATTGTAAGTGGTTTTTCAAATGTACGGAAACTTTGTATATTTGCTAAAAGCAATAAGCAGGATGGCTCCATGTGCCATTAAAGTGTAGGTTAAAGTGAGGACTGATAACAGGTATGTTGAGGTAAAAATAAAACTCTGTGTTAGTTTTGATGATTTGTCTTTATAAACATCCCATAACATCAGCATTAGCAATACAGCTGAACAAAAAATGAAAACTAGAAGAGAGAGACACACACAGGAGAAAGAGAGACACACACGGGAGAGAGAGAGACACACAGGAGAGAGAGATACACACAGGAGAGAGAGAGAGAGAGAGAGATACAGGAGAGAGAGAGAGAGAGAGAGACACACACACAAAACACACAGAAAAAGAAATATATACACACAGGACAGAGAGAGAGACAGGACAGAGATAAAAAAAAACACTAGGACAGAAAAAGAGAGAGACAAACACACACAGAGGACAGAGAGAGAGAGAGAGAAGAGAGGGAGAGAGAGAGAGATAGGGCAGAGAGAGGGGGACATTGCAGAGAGAGAGAAACACTCGGACCGAGAGAGACACACACACAAGAGAGAGAGACAGGACAGAGATAAAGAAACACTAAGACAGAGAAAGAGAGAGACAAACACACAGACAGTAACGAGAGAAAGAGAGAGAGAGAGATAGGGCAGAGGGGGGGACATTGCAGAGACAGAGACACTAGGACCGAGAGAGAGACACACAGGGGACAGAGAGAGAGAGTGAGAGCGCATACAGAGAGAGAGCACAAAGAGAGCACAGATGGAGAGAAAGAAAGCACACAGAGAGCACACATAGAGAGAGAGTACGCACAGAAAGAGAGAGAGTGAGTGCAGAGAGAGAGAGAGAGCGCACAGATAAAGAGTACAAGAAGAGAGCACAGAGACAGACAGCAGACATAAGGCAGCACACAGAGAGAGACAGCATACTCACCACATAACACACAGAGTGAGATAGCACAGAGCGAGAGAGCATAGACTATTTAAGATAACATTCAACAATACCGATGAGCAAGTTACAAGCCAAATACATTAGACTGCATATTCTGTTCTTACAGTAACTTTTAGTATGACCTGCTAGTAGAAGTCACGACAGCAATAAATCATTCTATGGAGCAGCATAGAACTGTCTAGAGATACAGTAGGAGGTGGCATATAAAAGGTGATGACAAGCAAATAGAAGAATGCTCGTGGATCATGAACATCATTACTATATATAGACATTGACCATATATTTGTCACATATATTCTTTACATGGCATTTTATCTTCCAGTTGCTACACTACCTTAAAAAGGTCAACTTCGTCAACACAGATGGAGAGTCAATATATTTTGATGATAATGGAGACGTTCCCCTATATTTAGAGATTTTGAACTGGCAGCTCTTTCCTAATGGCAGCAGTCAGTATGTCCTTATTGGCAGCTATGATGCTCGTTCTTCCAAAGGGCATGAACTTCATATAGATGAAAGCAGAATTTTATGGAATGGAGGGCAGAGTCAGGTAAGTATTATTACTTAGTAAAATGTTAGTATTCTAGTGAATAATACCAATATACTCTTTAAAATGTATTTAAAGATAGTTTTGATCTTATTGACTAATTTACATATAAATAATCTGATCTTTGAAATGGTGCCATTTACTTCTCAGGGAGATATCATCTCACAGCGATATATACTGTATATCATTAGAAGTAGTCTTAGAGGATGTACGGTATCAGTAAAAATTCTTTAGATGTTCTATGAAACAAGCAATATTTTGTATACTAAAAGTCTTATTTATTGCCACTACAGCAAATACAGTGTACCAATGTTTATGGCAATGTACTGTCTTATCTATGTCCAAATGTGTATTATCATATTTATCCATTGTTCCGTAATAGAATAGAATAGAATAGACTATAGTACCTGTACTAAAATTGTTGGCATTCCAACCTACATTTTTCAGAATACCTGCCTTTTTGTAGCATTGGGAAACAGAAACCTATTGCTTATACACATCTTATATAAATCTTAAAGAATAATGTGATTATGCATATCCATTGGCATGTGAATACAATACCTTTGTCTATGGAAACTATGTGCATTCATATTAATGGCAAGAAACTCAAATAGATCATAACATGCAGGCCAAGGTTTTCACTTCATTGCATTATATGTGAGTTTAACCTCAATTACCCTTTTCTTTAGGCTCCTCTTTCCATCTGCAGTACTCCTTGTGCAAGAAACCATAGAAGAGCTACACGCCAAGGACAAAAGATTTGTTGTTTTGATTGTATACCCTGTTCTGAAGGAGAGATCCTCAACCCATCTGGTTAGTAATATTCACATTAATAAACATTTACATCATCCTTTCATTAATATCCATTGTCAACAAAGCAATTTGTCTATAAAATATCAGCCTTATTAAATTGTGATTCGGTAAATTTAAAAGGGCTCTATTTAAGCACACAGCATATTTTATTTACAGAAGTTTTTAGTTAGGGAAGACCTTGCTTTTGGATAGAAGTTCACTAACTAAAAATTTCTGGGGAAAAATATGCTGTGTGCTTAAATAGAGCCCTTTTAAATTTACAGAATCTCAATTTAATAAGGCTGTATATTTATATATATGTATCAGGTTATTGATAACTATCAAAATGGTGTATCCTTCTAACCCTTGGCTGTCTGTATTTAATTAAAGTATAAAATGTAGCTCTCCCAAATTCAATTGAATGGATTATAAGATGCTGTTGAAAAGCATTAAGTCTAAAGAATAAGAGCAAGAGGTAAAGGTGAAGAAGATGGCGATATTTAGGTGTAATAGATATTTAATATTATTTATGAAATCTGAAGAATGAGAGCAAGAGGTAAAGGGTGAAGAAGATGGCGATATTTAGGTGTAATATATATTTATTATTATTTAATACTATACATATTTTTGTTTTTTATTAAGCTTCATGTAGAGTTTGCAATTAATTTGACTTTTAGGTGCCTGGTACAATAGGAGAAAATTGAGTTTTTTTTTCTTAGACAGAAGCTTATGCAAGAATGCAAAATATAACTTTTATTGACTCGCATCACATATTAGTACATGTTTCTTTTGGAAATAAATATACATTTTATGATGATGAACTACATCAATATCTTTGAGTTTGGCAAAAACACAACACAAATAATGAACATCTATTCCCATTGTTTCATATTACTAACAATTATATTTTATTTTATTGCCAGATGACAGTGAATGTTTCAAGTGCCCAGAAGATAAGTGGCCAGACAGCAAAAAGGAAATGTGTGCACCTAAACTCATCAAGTTTCTTTCTTACGAGGAGATGTTGGGGTATTCTCTAGCTTGTATTGCAATAATTTTGTGTCTGCTTACAACTTCTGTGCTGTGTCTATTCATAATAAAGCACAAGACACCAATAGTAAAAGCCAACAATAGAGAACTGAGCTATCTCCTCCTGATCTCTCTCATGTTCTGCTTCCTCTGTTCTTTAATATTTATTGGACATCCCACCATGACCACTTGCATGTTACGCCAGGTGGTTTTTGGTATTATTTTCTGCATTTGTCTTTCTTCAATATTGGCCAAGACTATCACGGTTATTATGATCTTCAATGCTACAAATCCAGACAGCAAAATCAAAAAGTTGGTGGAACTTCGGATACCTATCTATATTGTTCCTTTCTGCACCATGATCCAGATAATACTGTGCATTATATGGTTGTCCAGTTCACCACCCTTTGTTGAGTTTAATATGGCAGTTGAGACTGGGACCATAATTATAGAATGTAATGAGGGATCCAAAGTACTATTCTCATGTGTTCTGGGCTACATGAGCCTCTTAGCATCTATTAGCCTTCTAGTCGCATTTCTAGCCAGAAAACTGCCTGACACTTTTAATGAAGCAAAATTTATTACATTCAGCATGCTCGTTTTTGCCAGTGTTTGGATTACTTTTATCCCTGCTTATCTCAGCACCAAAGGTAGATTAATGGTGGCGGTTGAAGTGTTTGCCATCTTATCTTCAAGCACTGGCCTCCTTGCATGTATATTTTTTCCGAAATGCTATATTATTTTACTTCATCCCGAAATGAACAGTAAAATATTCATAAGAGGGAGAAATATCAATAAAAATGATAGTTTGTAGGTACAGCAATATCAATAATGATCTTAGGAAAAATATAGTATACTGCAGCATTCTAACACTCCATCGTGATATTATGAAATGCAGGAGAATTAATTATAAGTTTATACAGTTTTAACACTGATGAACAACAAGATGCATGTAAAGATCTGGCAAATTAATAACAAATAAGTTGATACAATGATACATTGAATTTGATGATACAAGGTAGATATCGGTATGCTAAGGTTAAATTACATTAGTTTATGCAATCATGTCAGACAATTTAATCTGAATGTTGTTTTGAAATCAAAATAAAGCGTCCTTTCGTAGAAATCCAAATAAAGCGTCCATCTAGTAGGAGGAAGATTCGGGGTGGAGGAGGCTAGAGAGGGGGTCCTGGAAACTTTGGACAAGAGGTAATCATTTTCTTCCTGGCTGTAAATATTAGGAATTATAGAAGACTCTATGCAATTTAACTTGAAAGCTAGGTTGGACATTACTGAAAAGTAGCTAACCCTCATTTAAAGAGTTGCTAAGTTTGGAGGGTTAGCTTTGATAAAGAACCAACTGTTTATAAGTATACAGTCATATATTTGTGCCTTCTCTCTCTTCTTTTGCTTTCTGTTTCTTTTTATTATGTTTTTTTCCCGTTTAAATGTTATTGTTGCGGTTTCATAATAATAGAAAATATTAAATGGAAGGGGTATACTAAAGTACTGAATACATGGCATTTATGTTATTGAAAATCTGGAATGCTAATTCTAGCTATTGCTCTATTGTGTTGGAACATTGTATATACCTTTCAATAAAAAAATATTTAAAAAATAAATAAATTAAATAAATTAAAAAAAATAAAGCATCCATTGGTACTAAATTCTAATTTTCTTTTTGAGAATCATAACCAGATGAAGTACATGATACCTCTAAAGATTTGTTCTTATTGGTTTGACTATTTGCAGTCTTATATCCCTATGACTCCAATTCCTTCCATATAGCACAACAGATACAAATTTAAAGAGATGAGACAGAATTAAGGTTTGATGTTATTTGTACAAATATTTTAATACTTGTGTTCTACATGCTCTACTAAAATAATTGGATTGCTGACACACAAATGGAAGCTCAGTTATCTGAAATAAAGCTCCTCATGTAAAACAAATAATCCACTAAGATGCAAAGGGGAAGATCTGCTAACAGTGCCATTACTTCTTCTCTATATTTATGTCCTGGTAGTTTAAATGCACCAGTATCTTAATGTACACTTGATCCTTTACCTGTAGCTTTAGCTATAGTGCAAAGAAAGAAGTGTAGGAGTTTAGTTTTTAATTAAGGTTCAAGTAATAGGAGAAACTATTATTATTATTATCCTTTATTTGTGAAGCGCCAAAATATTCCATAGTGCTATACAGGGGTTGAGTACAAGGCAAACAATTTTAACACATTGCAAAAGAACATATTATTATTGTTTATTTGTATTGCGCCAACATATTCCATAGCGCTAAATAGAGCTTTTCCTAAAGCAGCTAAAAAGATTGAAGATTTGTAGTTAGTACTATGTTATACAAGAGAGTTGGATATGTATGGTACTGTTATACAGATTAGGGAGTCATCTACATAGAAATAGTTGGGTATGGGGGAAGAAGAAGCACAAAGATCCTGTTAACAGCTATCCCTGTTGTGGGTGTATGTCACGACCTCCTTCTTCAATGAGGCTTGATAGGAACCTAGTTCAAACCTAGCCCAGCAGGACCGTGTAGTTCTTGTTATCTCTGTCACAAAAGATGGCTTCAACACCCAAGAATATGTGCAGATGATATCAGTGGCCTCAGAACAGGACCACTCCCCACTCAGGATTCAGGCATGCAGTAAATAGTCTCACACCTTGTTTATGTGAAAACTAGAACTGACTTCCCACATTCCCACATAATTAAACCCACTCCCTACTGATGAGCAACCAATGCTAACAAAGTGCATTCTTGTTACTCATATCATTACATTCCCACGTCTCCCAGCCCTTCTGTCACGGACCCCTTTTCAGGGCCTGGATTTTGGCCCAGTGAGCTACCATAGAAAACAGACAACCCCATTGGAAAATGGCATATTGCCAGCATGCTTCATGTTTCTTATGGCATATGCCACCTGCCTCATCCTGTATGTAGTTCCTCATGTAATATTACTGTGTTCTGTGTCATATTTAAAATAATTAATGTGTGAGTATAGTTAATGTCATAGTCTGATATATTTGGTTCAGACGTGCAATTTCCAGATGTCCCCTACCTTCCAGCCATCTTAGTCCGCATGATCAAAGGACTGGCCATAAAGTTTTACATTTGTTTTTATTGCCCTTTGGCGGTTGTAAATGGAGCAAGTGGAAAAAAAAGCTCCCCCCCCCCCCCGATGACAACTGATATGTGCCAGATCAATGAGGTCAGAGGGGGAGGAGGGAATGTGGATTGTGCTTTGGTTCTGTGTTTTTTTTTGTCTTTGTTTTTTTAGTTAATTCGTTGGTGTTTGGAAGCGAATAAACATAGTTCACTTCTGGAGGCATATAGAACTCTCATGTGTCTCTTATTTTGCTACTGGTGGCTGTGATACTGATTCTATCTTTACCCTGCAAGTAACTTGTCCTGGTCACTACCACATGAAAGTTACTGGGACTCCTGAAAGTGCTGATTACTGATGGAGAGATCCTGACTGGTACAGAAGACAGATATCAGGGTGCTTGTGCCAAGATTTCCAAGAACCCAAATGGTCCTTCCTTGTTGGTAGTTAACCTGTAGTCTATAACAGGTGGCATGGGCAGTAATCGCTCCTTCCAGCTTTGATCGTCACACCATCCTTGTGTTCTTAGCATACGTGTGTGATGTGTGGGCTGACCACAACCAATTTAGCTAAATTGCATTCATGTTTGTCACAGTAACCTGGGGATGTACAGCCTATGTGACAAATGGCACTATTTACCTTGCAGTTACCATGGTAATAATCTGATGTGTTTTTGAGAGGATAAGCTATGAGAATGCCATCTGTCTTGGGCATTGGCAAAAGGGGAATATACATGCAAAAAGGGCAATCTTCTGCTGTCAGTCCAGCTGCAAAACATCTCTCATTAATTGTTATTATGTCTCCTTATTTGGGTTTATTCACACACTGGGTTTATGTGTGTGCATAAAAGGGGTTCAGTGTGCAAAGCACCATGCGCAAAAGCTCATCTCTAGAAAAACCACATACATGATACAGAATAAGTATATAAGTATAAGAATATATATATTTACAATAACAGTGAACAATGGTTTCAATACCAAGATGCCTGGCTTAACTAAACATCAACTTATTCAGCTCAGGCCTAGATACATTGATTTTCACAGCATCTATGAGCTCTGGTCATGATAGTGTATGGCTGGGGATATACAGTTTACTATATACAATATAAATAAATAAATAAGATAACACTACTGCTAAAAAAAGAAAAAAAAATAAGAAAAAAAAAATAACTCAAACACGTTTTACCCATCTTTCTCAATGATTTAGAAAGTCAAAGTGTATAATGATAGCTAATTCTGTATACTGTATACAGCAACAAAGAAAAGTGGCTTAACTAGGTGAGCTCATGAAAACTGGCATTATTTAAGGGTTGTAGAGCACCAAAAGCCCTTTAGAACCGTGTCTATGCACATTCCTGTTTTCAGCAAATAACCTGGTTGCTGGGTAATGTCTATGTGTTATTACTCAACATAGAAAGGAAGGAGATTGCATATCTTGCATAGTACACATATAATAAATGGATAAAAACAAGCAGATTTGTATATTTTTGCATTATATCGCCATTAGATTCACATCAGTAAAACAATAAAATAGCCAAACTAAAATAAAAATAATAGGGAGTAAAGTGATGTCTGTGAAAACCAGGGACAGGTCTCTGACAATGTATTGAATCCCCCCGAAACACTGGTGTAGGAAGGGGGGTTGAGGGGGTGGACCGCTACAGGCGTAACCTCCACATACGTGTGTCTGTGTGAGCACGTGTATCTGTGTGAGTGCGTGTGTCTGAGTAAGTGGGTGTCTGTGTGAGAGTGTGTCTGTTTCTTTTTATTATGTTTTTTTCCCGTTTAAATGTTATTGTTGCGGTTTCATAATAATAGAAAATATTAAATGGAAGGGGTATACTAAAGTACTGAATACATGGCATTTATGTTATTGAAAATCTGGAATGCTAATTCTAGCTATTGCTCTATTGTGTTGGAACATTGTATATACCTTTCAATAAAAAAATATTTAAAAAATAAATAAATTAAATAAATTAAAAAAAATAAAGCATCCATTGGTACTAAATTCTAATTTTCTTTTTGAGAATCATAACCAGATGAAGTACATGATACCTCTAAAGATTTGTTCTTATTGGTTTGACTATTTGCAGTCTTATATCCCTATGACTCCAATTCCTTCCATATAGCACAACAGATACAAATTTAAAGAGATGAGACAGAATTAAGGTTTGATGTTATTTGTACAAATATTTTAATACTTGTGTTCTACATGCTCTACTAAAATAATTGGATTGCTGACACACAAATGGAAGCTCAGTTATCTGAAATAAAGCTCCTCATGTAAAACAAATAATCCACTAAGATGCAAAGGGGAAGATCTGCTAACAGTGCCATTACTTCTTCTCTATATTTATGTCCTGGTAGTTTAAATGCACCAGTATCTTAATGTACACTTGATCCTTTACCTGTAGCTTTAGCTATAGTGCAAAGAAAGAAGTGTAGGAGTTTAGTTTTTAATTAAGGTTCAAGTAATAGGAGAAACTATTATTATTATTATCCTTTATTTGTGAAGCGCCAAAATATTCCATAGTGCTATACAGGGGTTGAGTACAAGGCAAACAATTTTAACACATTGCAAAAGAACATATTATTATTGTTTATTTGTATTGCGCCAACATATTCCATAGCGCTAAATAGAGCTTTTCCTAAAGCAGCTAAAAAGATTGAAGATTTGTAGTTAGTACTATGTTATACAAGAGAGTTGGATATGTATGGTACTGTTATACAGATTAGGGAGTCATCTACATAGAAATAGTTGGGTATGGGGGAAGAAGAAGCACAAAGATCCTGTTAACAGCTATCCCTGTTGTGGGTGTATGTCACGACCTCCTTCTTCAATGAGGCTTGATAGGAACCTAGTTCAAACCTAGCCCAGCAGGACCGTGTAGTTCTTGTTATCTCTGTCACAAAAGATGGCTTCAACACCCAAGAATATGTGCAGATGATATCAGTGGCCTCAGAACAGGACCACTCCCCACTCAGGATTCAGGCATGCAGTAAATAGTCTCACACCTTGTTTATGTGAAAACTAGAACTGACTTCCCACATTCCCACATAATTAAACCCACTCCCTACTGATGAGCAACCAATGCTAACAAAGTGCATTCTTGTTACTCATATCATTACATTCCCACGTCTCCCAGCCCTTCTGTCACGGACCCCTTTTCAGGGCCTGGATTTTGGCCCAGTGAGCTACCATAGAAAACAGACAACCCCATTGGAAAATGGCATATTGCCAGCATGCTTCATGTTTCTTATGGCATATGCCACCTGCCTCATCCTGTATGTAGTTCCTCATGTAATATTACTGTGTTCTGTGTCATATTTAAAATAATTAATGTGTGAGTATAGTTAATGTCATAGTCTGATATATTTGGTTCAGACGTGCAATTTCCAGATGTCCCCTACCTTCCAGCCATCTTAGTCCGCATGATCAAAGGACTGGCCATAAAGTTTTACATTTGTTTTTATTGCCCTTTGGCGGTTGTAAATGGAGCAAGTGGAAAAAAAAGCTCCCCCCCCCCCCGATGACAACTGATATGTGCCAGATCAATGAGGTCAGAGGGGGAGGAGGGAATGTGGATTGTGCTTTGGTTCTGTGTTTTTTTTTGTCTTTGTTTTTTTAGTTAATTCGTTGGTGTTTGGAAGCGAATAAACATAGTTCACTTCTGGAGGCATATAGAACTCTCATGTGTCTCTTATTTTGCTACTGGTGGCTGTGATACTGATTCTATCTTTACCCTGCAAGTAACTTGTCCTGGTCACTACCACATGAAAGTTACTGGGACTCCTGAAAGTGCTGATTACTGATGGAGAGATCCTGACTGGTACAGAAGACAGATATCAGGGTGCTTGTGCCAAGATTTCCAAGAACCCAAATGGTCCTTCCTTGTTGGTAGTTAACCTGTAGTCTATAACAGGTGGCATGGGCAGTAATCGCTCCTTCCAGCTTTGATCGTCACACCATCCTTGTGTTCTTAGCATACGTGTGTGATGTGTGGGCTGACCACAACCAATTTAGCTAAATTGCATTCATGTTTGTCACAGTAACCTGGGGATGTACAGCCTATGTGACAAATGGCACTATTTACCTTGCAGTTACCATGGTAATAATCTGATGTGTTTTTGAGAGGATAAGCTATGAGAATGCCATCTGTCTTGGGCATTGGCAAAAGGGGAATATACATGCAAAAAGGGCAATCTTCTGCTGTCAGTCCAGCTGCAAAACATCTCTCATTAATTGTTATTATGTCTCCTTATTTGGGTTTATTCACACACTGGGTTTATGTGTGTGCATAAAAGGGGTTCAGTGTGCAAAGCACCATGCGCAAAAGCTCATCTCTAGAAAAACCACATACATGATACAGAATAAGTATATAAGTATAAGAATATATATATTTACAATAACAGTGAACAATGGTTTCAATACCAAGATGCCTGGCTTAACTAAACATCAACTTATTCAGCTCAGGCCTAGATACATTGATTTTCACAGCATCTATGAGCTCTGGTCATGATAGTGTATGGCTGGGGATATACAGTTTACTATATACAATATAAATAAATAAATAAGATAACACTACTGCTAAAAAAAGAAAAAAAAATAAGAAAAAAAAAATAACTCAAACACGTTTTACCCATCTTTCTCAATGATTTAGAAAGTCAAAGTGTATAATGATAGCTAATTCTGTATACTGTATACAGCAACAAAGAAAAGTGGCTTAACTAGGTGAGCTCATGAAAACTGGCATTATTTAAGGGTTGTAGAGCACCAAAAGCCCTTTAGAACCGTGTCTATGCACATTCCTGTTTTCAGCAAATAACCTGGTTGCTGGGTAATGTCTATGTGTTATTACTCAACATAGAAAGGAAGGAGATTGCATATCTTGCATAGTACACATATAATAAATGGATAAAAACAAGCAGATTTGTATATTTTTGCATTATATCGCCATTAGATTCACATCAGTAAAACAATAAAATAGCCAAACTAAAATAAAAATAATAGGGAGTAAAGTGATGTCTGTGAAAACCAGGGACAGGTCTCTGACAATGTATTGAATCCCCCCGAAACACTGGTGTAGGAAGGGGGGTTGAGGGGGTGGACCGCTACAGGCGTAACCTCCACATACGTGTGTCTGTGTGAGCACGTGTATCTGTGTGAGTGCGTGTGTCTGAGTAAGTGGGTGTCTGTGTGAGAGTGTGTCTGTCTCTCTGTGTGTCTGTGAGTGTGTTTGTAAGTCTGTGTGTGTATGTAAGTCTGTGTGCATGCTTTTGCCGCCTGAAACTGCCCATGAGTTTGACGACGGGGGAGTGGGGGTGGGGGCGTGTGGTGGCATCAAACTCAGAGGTAACCTCGGGCAGCATAAGCTCTAGCTATGTCACTGCCCAAAAGTATACAATGTAGTGTGTAATGAAATAACAGATATATAATAAAATATATATGATACATTATAATGCAAGATGGCTTGTCCAGAGTAGTAATATCCATGATCAGCAAATAAGTCTAGGGCTCTGTGTGTTATAAAGCCCTGTATGACTAGAAGGACATGGTGTTAGCCAAAAAAGATTAGTAGAATGGCACAAGGTGACCTGAAAGGGTTGATGGGTCTGCTTCAACCCCAGGGAGTGATGTATAAATGTGATCTAAAAACATGTATATTACAGGTAAGAAAATCTCAATTACAATTTAGCAGAGTTTCAACAATAATATAACATAAAATAAATAAAAAGGATGGTTGGAGGAAGACCCAATCCCAGAGATGGTTAATATGGCAATAAGTCCACAATGGTAGAATATCTGCATTGGTAGCTCAATTAGTTGATTGATACATAAAACATCTATTTGACATCTTGCTTCCTACTTAGCTACATGAATGAAATAATAAAAATATATATATAAATAAGTAAACAAATAAATGAATGATTTTAAACTATTAATATGGTGATAAAACATGTAAAATGATAATGATACAATGTCCATCCCTGATATTTTGAATTACATCAATGGTATAGGTGTTTCAAACATTACCAACAAAAAAAAATTAAATAAAATGTGGATGTACCCTTAGAGTTCTATTCTATAATATAGTAACACCACCAGGTACAGCATGTAAACCAAATAATGAAATTGGTACGTACATAATACAGGCATCAATCTAATAAATGAAAAAATCAGAAGCTAACTCCACCATGGATTTATATAAGTATTGTGACATACTTACGAGGAAGTAGGGATGATAGTACTGGGAGAAACGTATACTAAAGTACTGAATACATGGCATTTATGTTATTGAAAATCTGGAATGCTAATTCTAGCTATTGCTCTATTGTGTTGGAACATTGTATATACCTTTCAATAAAAAAATATTTAAAAAATAAATAAATTAAATAAATTAAAAAAAATAAAGCATCCATTGGTACTAAATTCTAATTTTCTTTTTGAGAATCATAACCAGATGAAGTACATGATACCTCTAAAGATTTGTTCTTATTGGTTTGACTATTTGCAGTCTTATATCCCTATGACTCCAATTCCTTCCATATAGCACAACAGATACAAATTTAAAGAGATGAGACAGAATTAAGGTTTGATGTTATTTGTACAAATATTTTAATACTTGTGTTCTACATGCTCTACTAAAATAATTGGATTGCTGACACACAAATGGAAGCTCAGTTATCTGAAATAAAGCTCCTCATGTAAAACAAATAATCCACTAAGATGCAAAGGGGAAGATCTGCTAACAGTGCCATTACTTCTTCTCTATATTTATGTCCTGGTAGTTTAAATGCACCAGTATCTTAATGTACACTTGATCCTTTACCTGTAGCTTTAGCTATAGTGCAAAGAAAGAAGTGTAGGAGTTTAGTTTTTAATTAAGGTTCAAGTAATAGGAGAAACTATTATTATTATTATCCTTTATTTGTGAAGCGCCAAAATATTCCATAGTGCTATACAGGGGTTGAGTACAAGGCAAACAATTTTAACACATTGCAAAAGAACATATTATTATTGTTTATTTGTATTGCGCCAACATATTCCATAGCGCTAAATAGAGCTTTTCCTAAAGCAGCTAAAAAGATTGAAGATTTGTAGTTAGTACTATGTTATACAAGAGAGTTGGATATGTATGGTACTGTTATACAGATTAGGGAGTCATCTACATAGAAATAGTTGGGTATGGGGGAAGAAGAAGCACAAAGATCCTGTTAACAGCTATCCCTGTTGTGGGTGTATGTCACGACCTCCTTCTTCAATGAGGCTTGATAGGAACCTAGTTCAAACCTAGCCCAGCAGGACCGTGTAGTTCTTGTTATCTCTGTCACAAAAGATGGCTTCAACACCCAAGAATATGTGCAGATGATATCAGTGGCCTCAGAACAGGACCACTCCCCACTCAGGATTCAGGCATGCAGTAAATAGTCTCACACCTTGTTTATGTGAAAACTAGAACTGACTTCCCACATTCCCACATAATTAAACCCACTCCCTACTGATGAGCAACCAATGCTAACAAAGTGCATTCTTGTTACTCATATCATTACATTCCCACGTCTCCCAGCCCTTCTGTCACGGACCCCTTTTCAGGGCCTGGATTTTGGCCCAGTGAGCTACCATAGAAAACAGACAACCCCATTGGAAAATGGCATATTGCCAGCATGCTTCATGTTTCTTATGGCATATGCCACCTGCCTCATCCTGTATGTAGTTCCTCATGTAATATTACTGTGTTCTGTGTCATATTTAAAATAATTAATGTGTGAGTATAGTTAATGTCATAGTCTGATATATTTGGTTCAGACGTGCAATTTCCAGATGTCCCCTACCTTCCAGCCATCTTAGTCCGCATGATCAAAGGACTGGCCATAAAGTTTTACATTTGTTTTTATTGCCCTTTGGCGGTTGTAAATGGAGCAAGTGGAAAAAAAAGCTCCCCCCCCCCCCCGATGACAACTGATATGTGCCAGATCAATGAGGTCAGAGGGGGAGGAGGGAATGTGGATTGTGCTTTGGTTCTGTGTTTTTTTTTGTCTTTGTTTTTTTAGTTAATTCGTTGGTGTTTGGAAGCGAATAAACATAGTTCACTTCTGGAGGCATATAGAACTCTCATGTGTCTCTTATTTTGCTACTGGTGGCTGTGATACTGATTCTATCTTTACCCTGCAAGTAACTTGTCCTGGTCACTACCACATGAAAGTTACTGGGACTCCTGAAAGTGCTGATTACTGATGGAGAGATCCTGACTGGTACAGAAGACAGATATCAGGGTGCTTGTGCCAAGATTTCCAAGAACCCAAATGGTCCTTCCTTGTTGGTAGTTAACCTGTAGTCTATAACAGGTGGCATGGGCAGTAATCGCTCCTTCCAGCTTTGATCGTCACACCATCCTTGTGTTCTTAGCATACGTGTGTGATGTGTGGGCTGACCACAACCAATTTAGCTAAATTGCATTCATGTTTGTCACAGTAACCTGGGGATGTACAGCCTATGTGACAAATGGCACTATTTACCTTGCAGTTACCATGGTAATAATCTGATGTGTTTTTGAGAGGATAAGCTATGAGAATGCCATCTGTCTTGGGCATTGGCAAAAGGGGAATATACATGCAAAAAGGGCAATCTTCTGCTGTCAGTCCAGCTGCAAAACATCTCTCATTAATTGTTATTATGTCTCCTTATTTGGGTTTATTCACACACTGGGTTTATGTGTGTGCATAAAAGGGGTTCAGTGTGCAAAGCACCATGCGCAAAAGCTCATCTCTAGAAAAACCACATACATGATACAGAATAAGTATATAAGTATAAGAATATATATATTTACAATAACAGTGAACAATGGTTTCAATACCAAGATGCCTGGCTTAACTAAACATCAACTTATTCAGCTCAGGCCTAGATACATTGATTTTCACAGCATCTATGAGCTCTGGTCATGATAGTGTATGGCTGGGGATATACAGTTTACTATATACAATATAAATAAATAAATAAGATAACACTACTGCTAAAAAAAGAAAAAAAAATAAGAAAAAAAAAATAACTCAAACACGTTTTACCCATCTTTCTCAATGATTTAGAAAGTCAAAGTGTATAATGATAGCTAATTCTGTATACTGTATACAGCAACAAAGAAAAGTGGCTTAACTAGGTGAGCTCATGAAAACTGGCATTATTTAAGGG